>CM053035.1:191934234-192044234 GCA_028564925.1 Lithobates sylvaticus | reverse complement strand
CATGGCCGGTGAGTGAAGTTTATCACCTTTTATATTATAATATCACATCTGGAATACAGAGACGGCGATCGTTCCCCAGAAATTGGAGGGCAGGATCGAGAACAGAGAAAGAACGAGGGAGATCTGTTCTCTAATTAAAAAGTGTATCTAAACACGAGAACAAAAGTGTAACACTGTATATTGCAGCTCACCAGTCCTTAGAGGTGGCTGCCTTCGTTTTCTTATTTTGGGGTTGTTTTTCTCTTATTTTTACCTGCCAGTAACACCCTTTCTGTGAAAACATTCACTAAGGCTACTTTCACACTGGAGCGGTGGGGGCGCTGGCGGTAAAGCGGCGCTATATTTAGCGCCGCTTTACCAGCGTTTTAGCGGCACATTTCGGCCGCTAGCGGGTGGTTTTACCCCCCGCAAGCGTCTGAAAAAAGGGTCAATACCGCCCGCAAACCGCCGCTGCAGCGGCGTTTTGCGGGCGGGTTCGGAGTGCTGCCCCATTGTTTCCAATGGGAACGGGCGCTATAGGAGCGGTAAATATACCGCTCCTACAGCGAGCCAAAGATGCGGCTTGCAGGACATTTTCCAGTGTCCTGCAAGCGCACCGCTTCAGTGTGAAAGCCCTCAGGCTTTCACACTGAAGACACAGCAACAGCTGTTTCGGGTCGGTTTGCAGGCGCTATTCTTAGCGCAATAGCGCCTGCAAACCGCCCCAGTGTGAAAGGGGCCTAAATGAAGGGGCACCCCAGGACAACAAATGTGTTAGGACCATAGCTGGGACAGTGGGGCACATGCACCTGGCACCAGATCTACACGCGGGGGGAGGGGGGCACGCTGGGATCTCCAGCAGTCTCCTTCTCTCTGCCTCTCACTGCCATTCAAATTAGAAGAAAAGAGGTTTAACCTTAACCACTTTCAGCCCCGGACCAATTGGCAGCCATAGGACCAGACCACTTTTTGCGATTCGGCACTGCGTCGCTTTAACTGACAATTGCGCGGTCGTGCGACGTGGCACCCAAACAAAATTGACGTCCTTTTTTTCCCACAAATAGAGCTTTCTTTTGGTGGTATTTGATCGCCCCTGCGGTTTTTATTTTTGGCGCTATAAAAAAAAAAAAGAGCGACAATTTGGAAAAAAAAAAACGCAATATTATTAACTTTTTGCTATAATAAATATCCCCCAAAAATATATAAAAAAAAAATTTTTCCCTCAGTTTAGGCCGATACGTATTCTTCTACATATTTTTGGTAAAAAAAAAAAAAAATCGCAATAAGCGATTATTGATTGGTTTGCGCAAAAGTTTATAGCGTTTACAAAATAGGGATAGTTTTATAGCATTTTTATTAATAATTTTTTTTTTTTTACTAGTAATGGCGGCGATCAGCGATTTTTATTGTGACTGCAACATTATGGCGGACACATCGGACATTTTTGACACATTTTGGGACCATTGTCATTTATACAGCAATCAATGCTATTTAAATGCACAGATTCCTGTGTAAATGACACTGGCAGTGAAGGGGTTAACCAGGGGGTGGCAGTGTAGGGGTTAAGTGTTCCTAGGGGCGTGTTACTAACTGTGGGGGGCGTGGCTGTGTGTTAGTGAACACTGATCTCTGCTCCAATCACAGGGAGCAGAGATCAGTGTCACTTGTTGCTAGGCAGAATGGGGAGATGCTGTTTACTTCCGCATCTCCCCGTTCAGCCTTCCCGGGAGACGATCGCGGGTATCCCCGCGGCAATCGAGTCCGCGGGACCCGCGACCGGACTCACGGGGTCCCGACGGGCGGCGTGCACGCGATGGCACGGCAGCATTCTTAAAGGGAAGTACCTGTACGCCCTTATGCCTGTGCGTGCCATTCTGCCGACATACATCGTCGTGCGCCGGTCGGGAACCGGTTAAACTACGTAGAGGGTTCTTTACTGTAAGAGCAGCAAGGATGTGAAATTCCCTTCCACAGGCGGTGGTCTCAGCGGGGGGCATCGATAGTGTCTTTTTTCAACCTCACCTACTATGTGACTATATGACAGGAATGGCTGCAGTGCCAGGAGGACTTGTCTTCATCCAGAGCGTGGCGATACTCAGTGACACTTTCGAATCAGATACATTTTTCCTTTCAGTGACGCCACCAACTCGGAGATGTTTTCATTCCAGTCACGCCAACAACTAAGCAACATTTTTGCCTTCCAGTGACACCAATGATTCAGAGTCTTTTATTTCTTCTAGTGACATCACTGGCTCAGGGACATGTTTTCCTTCCAGTGACACCATAGACATAAGGGCATTTTTAATTTCGGTGACACTAACGAATCAGGGACATTTTACCTTTCAGTAGCACCACCGACGCAGAGACATGTTCTTCTTTTCAGTGACACCATCAACTAAGGGACATTTTTGCCTTCTAGTGACACTACTGATTCAGGAACTTTTTTTTCCTTCTAGTGACACCACCGACTAAGGTATATTTTTGCCTTCCGGTGACTCCACCGACTCAGGGACATTTCTTCAGTTCAGTGGCACCATCAACTAAGGGACATTTGTGCCTTCCAATGACACCACTGATTCAGGAACATTTTCCTCCTTCTAGTGACACTACTGACTCAGGGACGTGTTTTCCTTTCAGTGACACAACCAACGCAGGGACGTCTTTTCCTTTCAGTAAAATCACAGATGTAGGGGCGTTTTTAATTTCAGTGACACCACCAAAAATGGACATTTTTAACTTCTTCAATACTGGGGGGCACTTATACACCTTCCTGCCCAGACCTATTTTCAGCTTTCAGCGCTGTCGCATTTTGATTGACAATTGCGCGGTCATACAACACTGTACCCAAACTACATTTTTATCATTTTCTTCTCACAAATAGAGATTTCTTTTGGTGGTATTTGATCACCTCTACGTTTTTTTTTTCTGCTAAACAAATAAAAAAAGACCGATTTTTTTTTCTTTTGTCTCTGTTACAAAACGTTGTTAATGAGTATGTTTTCTCCTTCACTAATGGGCACTGATGGGGCTGCATTAACGGGCATTAATAAGGCAGCACCGATGAGCACCGATGAGGTGGCACTGATGGGCACTGATAATGGGCACTAATATGTGGCACTGATGGGGCACTGATAGGCGGCACTGATGGACACTGATAGGTGGCACTGATATGCAGCACTAATGGGTACACATAGGTGGCACTGATGGGCACTGAAAGGCGGTACTGATGGGCACTAAAAGGCAGCACTGTTAGGCAGCATGGATGGGCACAGATAGGGCGGCACAGATGGGCACTGATAGGTGGCACGATGGGCATGGATGGGCACTGATAGGTGGCACTGATTTACACTAATGGATGGTACTGATGGGCATCACTGATTGGCAGGCATTATTGTTTGGCACTGATTGGCATCTATTGTGGGCACTGATTGGCATCCCTGGTGGCCATGGGTGGCATACCTGGTGGTGACTAGTCGTGGTCATTCCTGGTGGTCCTGCTGGCATCCCTGATGGCCCAGTGTGGGCTTCCTGGGGGGGGCTGTCCGAAGAGCAGCCGATCGGCTCTCCTCTACTCTCGTCTCGGCTCTTCCTGTTTACACTTTGATCAGCCATGATTGGACACAGCTGATCACGTGGTAAAGAGACTCCGTCAGAGACTCTTTACCTAGATCAGAGTTGCGGTGTATCAGACTGACACACCGCAACAACGATCGCCGTGAGGCGCAGCCCCGGGGGCATACAGCGGCTTGTTATCCTGAAAGACGTCATATGACCAGTGACACCACCAAAAAAGGACATTTTTCATTTCAGTGACACCACCAAAAATAACGGTAATTTTCCTTTCCTGATGCAAAGCATGACAGCATATAAGTATGGGTCTTTTTCCCTACAAGCTTTATTTATTTTATAAACGATGGCATGTCGAGACAGTTTGTACAATGAGGCCACAATTTACTGCACTTGGAACAAGATTAGAGATTTTTTGGATAAATTCTGGTGTCTCTTCCACAGACTTTGTATAAGTGAGAAAAAAGCGGAGAAGTAACAGGTGCAGAAAAATTGGTCTTTGGGTGTCGGTGGCGCCTTCACACTGTAACTCTATAGAGGTACTCTTGATAGAAGCAAGAATCGGCCTTGCTGAAATTTTTTTTATCTATGTCCACCTGTCAAACAGGTGCGAAATAAATTGGTCCATGGGTGTTAACTATGTCCATGAAATCTATAGCAAAGAACTTCTTACAAATAAAACCAACACCCACAAAGCTAGGCAACCTTGCAGAGATTCTACATCCCAAAAACACTTGCTCAGCGACATCGGCATCAGATGCTTGACAGCTGCTGCTAATCCAGGAATTATTAATTTTGATAAATGTCAGGCGGTCAATGGAGTCTGTGGACAGACTCGCACTTTTATCTGTCACCAAATCGCTGTCAGCACTAAATGCCCGTTCGGAAAGCACGCTGGATGCAGGGCAGCACAGCAGCTCAATTGCATACTGGGCAAGTTCTGGCCAGTGGTCTATTCTCATGACCCAGTAACCCAGTAGATTGTCGACTGGAAAGCTCTCTATCTTTGTTTTCGCCCCTAGATAATCGTCCGCCATATGATGCAGACGCTGCCAATGGGATGTGAAAGCTGACAGCCCTGGGCAATGAGGACTAAAACATTTTTTGCAATGCATCACTAAGGAATCCCCCTTCTCCACCGCTCCTCTTTTGACCAACAGAAGCCTCAAAACTAGCTCTTCCATGAGACTTTAACCTACCAGAGTCTGGAAAGGTGTTACATAAACTCCTTTTTTAAAGAGGAAGTAAACCCCGATGGGTTTTACTTCCTGTTTTGCTCCCAAGGCCTGCAAATGAAAAGCATAATGGGCTAGTATGCATCGCATACTAGCCCATTATATGACACTTACCTGCAAACGAAGCCTGTGCTGTCCCCTGTTCCTTCTGGGGGCCTGTTCCTGCACCCAACAAGAGTATCTGTGAGGGGTTGCAGTGTTGTGGCACCACCACCACTGCCTAAGGCCCAATTTTTTTGCCCCTGTTTAACAGGGGCGTGTAATTCCAATTTTTGATCTAATATTTCACAGCAGGGCTCGTTTCTGCGCCCAACAAGAGTATCTGTGAGGGGTTACAATGTTGTGGCACCACCACTACACCACCACCAAAGGCCCAATTTTTTGACCCTGTTTAACAGGTGCATGTAATTCCAAATATTGATATAATATTTCACAGCAGGGCCCGTTCCAGCGCCCACCAAGAGTAACTGTGAGGGATTACAGTGTTCTGGTACCACCAACACCCAAATTTCTATATAGGGCATAGTATATATAATGCTGTTCGTAGTATATAGTGCCTGGGGGCCTGGGAGACCCCCACGCCATTTTAAAAAAAAAATCCCCCCCCCCCCCAGGCACAATATTTAAAGGAATATTTCATTTTATTGTTTCACTTTAACCACTTCCCTACCCGCCCATAGTAATATGACGCCGGCAGATGGGATCTCCCATCCTGGGCGGGCGTCATATGACGTCCTCCCCTTCCCGGCCGTCTAGGGGGCGCTCGCGCGCCCGCCGCGTCGCTCGGGACCTGGTGCACGTGCCCGGCGGGAACACAGCAGGACCGTGGATCTGTGTATGTAAACACACAGATCTACGTCCTGTCAGAGGAGAGGAGACCGATGGTGTGTTCTCAGTACAGAGAAACCCCGATCGGTCTCCTCCCCTTGTGAGTCCCCTCCCCCCACAGTTAGAATCACTCCCAGGGAACATAATTAACCCCTTGATCCCCCACTAGAGTTAACCCCTTCCCTGCAAGTCACATTTACACAGTAATCAGTGCAATTTTATAGCACCGATCGCTGTGTAAATGTGAATGGTCCCAAAAATGTGTCAAAAGTGTCCAATATGTCTGCCGCAATGTCACAGTCATGAAAAAAAATTGCAGATCGCCGCCATTACTAGTGAAAAAAAAAATGCCGTATATCTATCCCCTATTGTGTAGACGCTATAACTTTTGCGCAAACCAATCAATAAACGCTTATTTCGATTTTTTTTTTTTACCAAAAATATGTAGAAGAATACCTATCGGCCTAAACTGAGGAAAAAAATAGTGTTTTTTTTTTTTAAATTGGGATATTTATTATAGCAAAAAGTAGAAAATATTGTGTTTTTTTCAAAATTTTCGCTCTTCTTTAGTTTATAGCGCAAAAAAGAAAAACCGCAGAGGTGATCAAATACCACCAAAATACCACCAAAATACCACCAAAAATAAAGCTCTATTTGTGGGAAAAAAAGACGTCAATTCTGTTTGGGTGCCGCTCATCCCTATTGCTGAGACTTAGTTGCTTGCTATAGAGAGAAGAGAGTAGGAACACCAGTGGCCGGTCGCCCTAGGCAGCAGTGCACCCTAGGCGGCTGCCTAGTTTGTCTAGTGGTAACTCCGGCCCTGACCACACCCAGCCCTGCCGCCTGCTTTCTGCATTGGCAGCACTGCCTTTGGTAATGAACCCCTCCTACTGTGAGCTGCAGTGCCTGGGAGGGGGAGCGTGTGAGACACAAATGATGGAGGATTTGGCTCAGGGAAGGTGAAGGAAGTTTTCTTTATAGTGAAAAGGCTCTCGTATTACATAGTAACTGGATGTGAAACCTGTGTAGACCGCTACGCAGGGGACTTTAGTTGTACTTTGATGTCTCTGTCTCTCCAGTGGCTGCGTCTATATCCTGTGGAACCTGTGCTGATGATGAGCTTTGTGCCTCGGATACTACCTGCCAGTGCAATACCAGTCTCTATAGCAATACAGGTATAGTATGCTATAATACAATGGTCAGAATGGGGTGTGTACCTTTTTTAAAACCAAATTTTGCATGTTCCCATAAACCATATGAAGATCATGTAACATACATAGTACATAGTGTCAAAGTGTAACGGCCCATTCACTCCCAGAGGTTAAATGCATCACAATGGAGCGCCCCGGTAGGAATGAGCCCCCCCCCCCCCCAGGCTTGCCCCACATTTGATTGGTAGATAATAGAGGTATAATCTGATCTAAACATGTACACTTGGAATGTTGTAAGTAATATGGAGGTGGGAGTGGAAGCCGTAGCAAGACCCCATTGAAGTCGGCTTATCTTCTTCCAAAGAAACAATCACTGTATGGGGGGGGTCTGTATAGGTGAACTCCTCTAAAGGACCTCTGTGCGCTTCCTATACCAGCCTTTCTCCACCCGGGTCCTGTAGAATGCCAGGGTTCCTCCCAGTGGCAGCTGGTGTTTTTCTTTTGGGGGGGAGGGTGACAACCAACCACAACTGCCACCTTACCCCCCATGGCGCGGCACAGCACTAACGCCCCCCCCCCCCAATTCGCTGCCCTTACCCTGGATGCGACTGGTGAGAGCAACAGTGGTGGGCTCAGGGAAAGCTGCTCCGGTGTCCTTTCCTGGAGCAGCTTCCACGGTGCGTCTCCTCTCTGCTCCTCTGAGCGCTAGGCGTCCAATAGGATCGCCTGACGTTTCTGCCAATCGGAAAACGTGTTTCATACCTGCTTCCCGATTGGCCTGGAGAAGGATCAGTGTTGCAACAGCAAATATTCATTCACTGTTGCAACACACCTGGGTGGGCTCCGGATGCATCCTCGGTGACCCGAGCCCATCCTGTTTTGAAGCCTATTAGAGCCTCTGGCTCTAATGGGGTGTTTAAAAAAAAAAAATAACCCTGCCGCTGTAATTCACGCACCCATTGCCCTAAAAGGGGCCGGACACATGAATATGCACAAATCTATCCACTGCATAAAGGGGGGGGTGGTGAGGAGAGAGAGGGCGACGCCTGGGAACCCCTAATAGAGGGGCGCCACTGATTCCTTCTGACTCTCACTAACTCGCCACTAACTTCAATGATCTTTTCATCTCTCTGTAAATGGAGTATTCTGTCCACTGACCATCAATGTAAGGGCTTCCTTCGCCCACTGATTACCAATGTAAGGGGGCACTACACTGACCACCAATAAAAGGGGGCACTATACTGATCACCAATTTAAGGGGCACTACACTGATCACCAATGTAAGGGGGCACTACACTGATCACCAATGTAAGGGGGCACTACACTGATCACCAATGTAAGGGGGCACTACACTGATCATCAATGTAAGGGGGCACTACACTGATCACCAATGTAAGGGGGCACTACACTGATCACCAATGTAAGGGGGCACTACACTGATCATCAATGTAAGGGGGCACTACACTGACCATCAATGTAAGGGGGCACTACACTGATCATCAATGTAAGGGGCACTACACTGATCATCAATGTAAGGGGGCACTACACTGACCATCAATGTAAGGGGGCACTACACTGATCATCAATGTAAGGGGGCACTACACTGATCATCAATGTAAGGGGGCACTACACTGACCATCAATGTAAGGGGGCACTACACTGATCACCAATGTAAGGGGGCACTACACTGATCATCAATGTAAGGGGCACTACACTGACCATCAATGTAAGGGGCACTACACTGACCATCAATGTAAGGGGGCACTACACTGATCATCAATGTAAGGGGCACTACACTGATCATCAATGTAAGGGGGCACTACACTGATCACCAATGTAAGGGGCACTACACTGATCATCAATGTAAGGGGGGACTACACTGATCACCAATGTAAGGGGGCACTACACTGATCATCAATGTAAGGGGGCACTACACTGATGACCATCAACAATGAATATTCTGTATGTAAACTGGAAGTTTAATTGGGATTTAACTCTTTGACTCTATGGCAGCTTTCTCCCCAGTTCCTGGTCATTCTTGCCACCCTAAAGTGGGTGTATATGTAGAAAACCCCTATAGAGTATAATGTACATCAATCACGTCACCATCACCTTCTCATCTCAGAAATGCTAAGTGAATTTACTCTTTTTCCAGGAAGCCTTCCATCTCCAACATATACTTGTACTGGAGAAACGTTCAATATACAAGTGTCAAAATGTTGGTTGGAAGCAAACGGTTACAATACGTCCGATATAAGACTGAACAGCACCGACTCCGAGTGTTTCGCAGTAAGAGAGATTGTGGATGGAACATCGGAGATGACCATTCACCGTCCATTGATAACCTCTGACTGTAACACTGAAGCTGTGGTAAGTTCTCCTGACACCATATGACTGTTTGTTATACAAGAGAAATAAAAACAGATACATTAGAGTCTGTATAGACAAAAATGTTCTGTTAGGATTTGAATGGAATAGAGAAGTTGTAGCACTCTTGTCAAGTTTTTATTGTTGTCTTTGTCCCCATAAGAGTATTTTACCCTCTACATCAGTGGTTCTCAACCTGGGGGGGTTGAATGATGATTTGCCAGCTGTCACCAAATCCTGGGCTGTTCCTGGCTCTCCCAGCATTTTTGTGGCTGCCCAGCAGGGCTGTCCCTGGTGCCCATGGCTGCCCAGCAGGGCTGTCCCTGGAGCCCGCGGGCCGCCCAGCAGGGCTGTCCCTGGAGCCCGCGGGCCGCCCAGCAGGGCTGTCCCTGGAGCCCGTGGCCTCCCAGCAGGGCTGTCCTTGGAGCCCATGGCCGCCCAGCAGGGCTGTCCCTGGAGCCCGCGGCAGCCTCCTCAGCCTCTTTGCAGCCCCCCATTCAGTTCAAGGCATGGCTGGGGGGCAGAGACTAGAGGTCAGCTGACTGGTGAGGAATGTGAAGTGGGAGGGGCTGGAGGAGACCCTATCTCCTGATTTCCCCATAGGTGTCACTGCAATGAGACACCACACAGTCGGAGACACAATGAGTAACACTACCTGTGATTAGAGTTGCCATTAAAAGTCCCCACTACAGTTCTCAGATCGACCGGATGTGGGAGCTGAGCGGAGCAGTGTGATGTGTGTGGGAGAGGAGTAAGAAGCTGCCTGTGTGGTCTCCTCCCGCCCCCTCGACTTTTTGACATGCCGTGAAGCCTGAGGAACTTTTCCCCTCCAGTACAGCAGCATCTCACATTATAGCCCAGTACAGGCATCGAGAGACGTGAGAGTCACGTGGGTCGCGGAGATCTCCGGTTACCTCTGAGCCTTCCGAGCCCTCACTCTGAGCTGACTGCGCGCGGACGAAGAGTGCTGAGAGTGACGTCACACGCTGCCTGCGACACGCCGCCCGTACTGCAAGAGCGGCAGAGGAATACCCTACAGCTGGTACGGCTCAGGGACACTATCTCCCGGAGGAATAGCGGGCTGCCCGCACACCAGCACTCAGACCGAGGGGCGGCTTTGCCAGGGTCGCGTGAGTAGTGCAATCTAAAACAAATGTATTAAGGAGGCATAGAGAGGATAAACAGACACTATTTGATGCCTTATTAAACCTCATTAAGTACCAGTAATTTTTAATGTTGGATTGAAGGAGTGAAAACCGTATTGGCGATACAAGGACTGCTTTTTCCCTTAAAGATATACTCACTGAAAAGGCTAAACAGAAGTCATCCTAGTGACTGTTTTTGTCATACCTGTCTCTTACTCAGCACGCTGTTTTTTTTTTTTTTTTTTTTTGTTTTTTTTTTTTTTGGCTGTGGTATTAGAATTTGAACAGTATAACAGTGTGCATCAATACTTCTGGCGGTTCCTGATATCAAACCTAACTAAAGTTCCTCCCTTCTCCCCCTCCCAGTCCAGACCTTGGAGGTAGTACCTGTGTGTGGGTACCCTCTTCATTGTGGGGCCATTCTTGACTTTTCTGACCTGTTTTGCTGCAATAAGATCGTTATACAACCCAACCCAATAAGTATGCCTTCTTTGCTGCAATAAGATCGTTATACAACCCAACCCAAATAAGTATGCCTTCTCAGCGCACTACAAAAGAAGCCAGGCGGCCAGCCAGGCAAGCCAAGCAGCAGCCAAATTGGAAAAATTTGCCCACACTCCTGGTCAGGCATCGGCCCAGACCCCCTCAAAAACTTCAATCCAGGGTCAGCAGGCCCAGGCTGCCCAGACAGGAGTGCCGGGGGGGGTACGAAAAAGCCAAGGACAGACTCAAATATCATCACATACCACCCAGACGTTACTAGTGGAAGGGGGGGAATCGGGACGGCAGTCTCAGGCCCAGGAAATAGAGGGTTCCCAGATGTTGGGGGGGCCCGAGAAGGCACAGGGGCCGGATCCATCATTAAAGGAAGTCCTGGAGGCCATTAACTCCTGTAGGTCCTCATTGAATGACATGAACCATCAGCTGAAAACAATCCATGAGGATCTTTTTTGTATTAGGAATGAGCTACAAAAAGTCCGGGAGAGGACTACAACCCTGGAGGACAGGTTAAGTCTAGTAGAGGACGATTTGGCCCCTTTAAAACGAGAATTGAGTGACATTAGAGACTTCCAGATTAAACAGGCAAACAAATTGGACGAGATAGAGAATAGAATGAGAAGGAAGAACATCCGCATAGTGGGACTCCCAGAACACTCTGAGGGTGCAGACCCTGCCACTTTCCTAGTAAAATGGCTTAGCGAGCTATTTGGCCAGGACTCCTTTTCTTCGTTTCTTGCAGTAGAAAGAGCCCATAGAGTTCCCTCGAGACCTCCTAATCCTGGGGCCCCTCCAAGACCGCTTCTGGCTAAATTTTTATTTTTTAAAGATAAAGCAACAATAATCCGGAAAGCAAGGGAAATGGGTAATATTCTTCATAACGGTAGTAAGGTGTCTTTTTACCCCGACTACTCGCCAGACCTTCAAAGAAGAAGAGCCAAATTCGGGGAGGTGAAACGCAGACTACGCCAAGTTAACCTTACATATGCCCTGCTTTACCCAGCAAAACTGAGAGTGATGGCTCCTGGGGGGACAATATTTTTTGATACACCCGAAGGGGTGGCAGACTGGGTCAAGGGATTTAAAGATTGACTTTCTGATTATGTGGCCTAACTGTGGGTACTGACGGTGTTTTTTTTTTTCTTTTGTGTGTTTTTCCCTTTTAGGGGGGTGGGCGGCAACAATATGTGGGCGGGATGTGGGGGGGGAGCGGTTGGCGACACGCGGGAGGGGTTCTCTTTTTTTTTTTTTTTCTTTCTCTCTTGCTGACCGCGGTGTCGCCTCCCCCTCCCCCCCCCCACCCCCGCCCGTTTGTTTTTTGTTGTTTTTTTTTTTTTTTTTTTTTTTGGGGGCGCAGGGGGGAGACGGGGTGGAGTGATAGGGGGAAGAGAGAGCAAAGGGCGTTACACTCCCAGGTTAGGGGGATGTCGCAGGATGCTCTGTGGGAATTTTTTTTTATTAGTCTGTTAGCATGGAGAAATCCTTGCATTGGGGGGGAGGGGGCTGGATGGATAGTTTGGGTGATGGGGGGGGGGGGGGAAGGGTTAGGGAAGTTAAAGGGCAACCGATTTCAAATTTCTTTTGTTTAAATATAAGGTGTGTATGGGATGGTCACAGGAGAAGGCCCCCGGCCGAACCTAGGTTGGTAAAGTATGTGTGTTGTATACAGAGTGATGGATGTGTTAATGGCAAAAGCGAGGGTGAATGGGTGAGGTACAATATGTCCACATGGCACAAGTACGCACGGTTTTATTTTTTGCAGGTAAAAATCCATGTTCACAGTTCAAGGTTTAATACTATGGTACTACACGCACTAAAAACAAGAAGTTTATGGTTCACTACAAAGAGCACGAGATTAAGGATTTATTTTGCTTTGATATTCACGAATGATCAGTGACACAATGACACAAGAGGATAAGAAAAAACTCACTATTTGTTCCTGGAATGTAAGGGGATTAGGTGACTTAGGGAAAAAAGCTGCAGTACGGTCCATGGTTAGGTCCTATGGTAGTTCTATTGTGTGTCTCCAGGAGACCCATCTCACTAACGCCTCCCTACCCAAGTTAGGGTGGGGGGAGTTTGCTTTCCAGCTCCACTCGGTCCATTCATCTTTTTCCAGAGGTGTTAGTATTTTGATCGGTTCAGGGATCTCATTTAACTGCATCCAAAGCAGGATTGACGACCAGGGACGGTATATTTTTTTACACTGTAAAATAGAGAACCGCGTGATGTTACTCGCTAATGTGTATGTTCCTCCCCCCTTCAACATCGAGGTCCTTCTTGACCTTCTGGAGTTTGTACTGGAGAGGCCGGGCCTCCCGGTGCTAGTTATAGGCGACTTTAATATGGTTCTGGACCCGACAATTGATAGGTTTCCCCAGGGGACTAAACGGAGGGGACAAGTGGACAGCCGTCTCCATTGCCTCTTGGAGGATCTAGGTCTGAAGGACATTTGGCGTCTGAGGAACCCCGGGATAAGGGGCTATTCCTGCTTCTCTAGTACATACTCCACACTGTCGAGAATCGATATGTTGCTCTGCAACGATGAGTTAATGGCTATGATAGACAATATTAGGTACAGGCCTAGAGGCCTATCTGATCACTCCCCTGTGACAGCCTCAATCGAGGTGGGGACGAGATCTTTTTATCGTGAGTGGAGAATTAATCCCTCCTGGCTGGAGTTAATGGGACAGCCCCAAGAGGTCCTGGACGCTCTGAAGGAATGTATTAAGTGGAATAGAGGATCGGCTCCCCAGGGGGTAGTCTGGGACACAATTAAAGCTATTCTACGGGGGCTACTGGTCCAGCAGATCTCAAAGATAAAAAAACTGTCAAGAGAAGGGGAGGAAATCGCAGAGAACAACTTATTATCTGCAGAAGCTGCTTATATAAGTAATCCAACACCGGTAAATTTCAGAACATGGACAGAGGCTCAAGGGGCCTATCGGGTAGTCCTGCTGGGTAAAGCTGAACAGAAATACATCTTCCAGAAACAAGTTGCCTTCGGGGAAGGGGAAGGAATAAGCAGGATGCTTGCCCATCTAATTAGAACTAACTCCCCTTCCTCGACGGTTCCACTGATTAATATAGGAGCGGGTGGGACCTCTACGTATACTCCCGAGATAGTGGATACTTTCCGGGAGTACTACGAGCGGTTATACCACTCCGAACAGTTGGATATGAAGGAGGAAATGGACACGTTCTTTGGGGGGTTGACGATTCCCTGTCTCTCTGAGGAGGATAGGGCTGCACTAGATGGCCCTGTTACCTTGGAGGAGCTGCAGCGGACTGTCCGGGTAATGGCCGGACAGAAGTCCCCTGGACCGGATGGCCTCCCCATCGAAATATATCGTAGCTATGGGGAGGTGCTCCTACCCGAATTGTTGGAGGTATTTAATGCCTCGGCCCTGGAGGGAGAACTCCCCAAGTCTATGATGGATTCAACTATAATAGTGCTCCCTAAGGAGAACAAGAATCCACTTTCACCTGCTTCATATAGACCTATTGCGCTCCTGAACTCAGACATGAAGGTGTTAGCAAAGGTCCTGGCAGCTAGGTTAAACACAATTATCCATAAACTGGTGCACCAAGACCAATCAGGCTTTATTCCGGGTAGGTTGATCTCCTAATTCTGGAGTTCCCCTAATGCAGGGGTGCCCAACCAGTGGCCCGGGGGCCACATGTGGCCCCCGGAGCCCTCTGATGTGGCCCGCGACCTCCTGCTCTGGGATAGAATAGAAAGAATACTGTTATTAAAGGTCAGTTTATAACAAAAATCACAGTGTATATATGGGTATATCTGTTCTGCAGTGGTTACTGGGCTGCTTTCAAACTGATCCGCAGGTGCAGAGCAGTTTACCTGCGGGGTTACCTGCACTGACCCATAGACTTCTATTATTACCTGACAGTCTGGTGAGCTTTCTGAAAGTGCACCAAACCTGCAGACTATAATAGAAGTCTATTGCAAAGTTCAGGAAAGCCAAAGGTACACTGCGTTGCACATGTGGTAAACCACAGCGCATCAGTGTGAAAGCAGCCTTGGACCCCTTTCACACGGTCAGTCCAACAGTCTGACCAATTGGACCCTCCATTCACCTCTAAGTAGTGGCAGGCATAAACCGACTTGTGTTCTACCTCTAAAAAGTATTGTGGGCTGTGTCCGTGTCCGCTCTCCAAATGCGGAGTGGACACGGACATGCCATCCACCCGCTCTGCCATTGTGGCCTGCAACCGGTTACCAAGTCGCTTCAGTGGCCCTCGCTCTTCAAAAGGTTGGGCAACCCTGCCCTAATGGACGGGCCGCCCCTGATGTGCAGATTACTGCATGGCGGTAAGTTTACTAACCCTGATTAATTACTTCTGTGCTTCCTCTCTCTACAGATGAATTCATCCCATGTCACATACACAAATCGGCTGTATATTTTTGCCAAGAAGTTTTCAGACCCAATAAGAGATGATTTTGTCATGGATATTTCCTGCAGTGAGCCACTGAATTTGAATGCCAGTCCTAATGTGACACTTGGGTAATTATTATTACATACTGTAATTTTGGTCTTTCAGAAATCCATGCTGGCTATCTTTTAGGTTTGGTTCACACTACTGTAATGTGATTTTGACTCTATTTGTGGTGCGATTGATATAGTGCAACTCTGATGCGACTTTGGTTCCGTTTTGAATGTGTGTTTGCATAATCTGTGTGGCCAAATCGCACCAAAGTATGCGCACCATTGGAAGCAATGTTATTTCCATTGTCGTGCAATTTAGTGCAGCCCAAGTTGCATCTGAAATCACATCAGTGTGAACCAGACCTTATGATACGATAAGATACAATAAGATTCCATCACTTACTCTTGTATCCTTTAGAAATCATTTAAGCGACTTCTCTACAGGAGAAATGTAAATGAAAGGAATGTACTTACTGGTTGAAGACCATAATCCATTCTTAAAGCGGAAACCTTCAGTAATTTTTTCATCTTTCCATCTATTAAATCTTCTGCCCTTGTTGTTGTTTTAACTTTGGATAGTAAAACATTTTTTTTTCTGGCCAGTAAATCCCTTATACAGCCCACTTCCTGTTTCCTGTCTGGTCATTAGCCTAGGCTTATGACATCATACACAGCTTTCTCTCTCACTCTCGTGAGAGTTTGCCAGGAAGGGAGGGGGGATGAGTCATAAGAGGGCCAATGAGAGCTGCAGAGCTGGAGGTGTGCCTCCTGTGTGTCTGTGCAAATCCAGGAAGTGAACAGGCAGCAGCTTCAGCTGCCCAGAGTTAAAATGGTTGCAGCCAGATTCAGTGGAGGGAGATTTCTGCAGCAATTTTGGTCAAGTACAGAATCACAGTATATATAAAGAAATATGCAAAGTGGTTGGAGGGAAGCTTCAGAATTGAAAAGATGTTTGTATAACAAATTATGTGAGAAGACGTCAGTTCCTCTTTAAATATAGACACAACATTGGCCTTGTGCCAGGTCTTAATAAACTAGAAACAAAACTTTAGATATAACTGAGCTCAGCTCTCTGAGGACACATGGGTGTAAGCTAGACATGTGCACAACCAAAAAATTTGTTTATTTTCGTTTCGTTTTTCTCGTTTCCGAAAAAAAATCATTTTTTTCGTTTCGTTTTTTTCGTTTCCGTTGATTCGTAACGATTCGTACATTCGTAAGTCGTCGGTGTTCGGATTCGTAACGATTCGTACATTCGTAAGAGTTATTTTTTACAACGAATTTCGTTGATTCGTTTTTTCGTTAGTTAAATTTTTGGACGCATTCGTATTTATTCGTACATTCGTAACATTCGTAACATTCGTAACATTTGTAGATTCGTAATCGGAGCATAATTCATAATTTTATGTAATGTGCATGCTATTATTACATTTTAATAATTTACGAATCGAAAAAAAAAGTTACGAATCGAAAAAAAAAAAAAAGTTACGAATCGAAAAAAAGTTACGAATGTACACATTTTTTTGTTCAATAGAGACACGGAAATTGCAAATCGAAAAATAAAAAAATAAAAAAATTACGAATCGAAAAATAAAAGTTACGAATCGAAAAAAAAAGTTACGAATTGAAAAAAAAGTTACGAATCTACGAATTTTTTTGTTCAATAGAGATACGGAAATTACGAATCGAAAAAAAAAGTTACGAATCGAAAAAAAAAAAGTTACGAATCGAAAAACCAATTCAACAAAAAAAAAAGTTACGAATGTACAAATTTTTTCGTTCGTTTTCGTTTTTCGGATTTTCTTCATTAGTACATTTGTTGTTTCTAATTAGTTTTTTTTGGATTTTCGTTGTTTTTCGGATTCGTTCGATTCGAATGATTCGTTAATCGGATTCGTACGATGCGAAACGATTCGTTACGATTCGTTATTCGGATTCGTACGATTCGAAACGATTCGTTCATTCGTATGAAAACGAACAAACGAAAATAACGAAAAAAAACGAAAAGAAACGAAAAAAAAACTAAACGAATTGCACATGTCTAGTGTAAGCCATCTGTGCCAAGTGCTTCCAAGTGACCCTGTCAAATTGAGAGGAAATGTCCCTGCAATAGAAGAGTTTTTTTTATAACCCGTGTGTCCTCCCTTCCTTCTGCTTTAGTGCTGCAGCCAGGGCTGCTGATAGAAATCACTGAGCCCCCTACAGCCTATCTGACAAGAGCCCCCCCCCCCCCCCCCCCCTTCGAAAATATCAAATTATATTTTTTTTACTAAAATTCAACTTCCGTGATACTATGCTTTGCCGCCATGGCAGAAATTATACCCACGTTGGACAGGACCCATTCAAGTGAATGACGTCACAAAGACCGCAGCAGCCATGGATAGATCATCTATCCATTGCATATAGGGGGTGGCAAGGAGAGAGGGGGTGGCACTGGGTGACACTAGAGGACGGGCCTCCACTGCTGCTGGCCCTCCTGCTTAGCAGGTGCCTGGGCCCCCCTTTTGAACTGATGAGGTCTGGGCCCAGTACAGTAGGGCTGGCTGTACTGCCTTATCAGCGACCCTGGCTGCAGCCTCCATAAACCTCTTAGATATTCTCTCCTAAATGTCACCTGCCGTGCTGTGCGGTTCCTTCCTTCCACCTCTATGTCTCTGCTAAGTCCTGTAGTGACATCGGGGGGCAGAGGAAGGAGCCATGGCATGTGCTGGCATACGCAGGAATCCCACACTTCCGGAAGTGTAGAATACTGAAGAGTCTGGTGGAGGCTGCACCACAGGCATGGAGATATGGGCCGTCTGAGAGGTGACTATGAAAACTCTTCTATTGCAGTGATGTCGCTTCTCAATTTTTTTTCTTATATTACTTTTATTTTGTCTGTTTCTTATACATATTCATTTGATACCTTTGTGGTGCATTGGAAATCCTCATTTTGTATATCAGCTTCACCTCCCCCACCAGTATACACAGAGCAGAAGAAGATATCTAATAGATTTGCTCTTTCTCTATCCTCAGTGCAAATATCTCAGTTCTGTGTACACTCTGTATAATGACATAGATCCATGGCCACATACCTACAAGGGTTTCTAGGTAGGTGACCTTCTGTTGTGTGTTTATTTTCCAGGCCCGCAGCCAAAGATGGCCTTCACATGTAGCGGGGTTCTACCCCTTTTTCTGGTAGAGACTACATCTCCCACAATTCCCCAGGCCCCAGGGCTGCTGACTTCCGCACGGGAGGCTGCTGGGGGAGATTATAAAAAGGGAAGAGCGGAGACCGCCTCTTCCTCTTGGGACACTTCCTCTTCTGAGGCCTGACAGGACTGGCCTGCCTCTGCTGACAGAGCGTGTGACGCGAAGATTGCAGCCAGCAGAGACACCTGTGCGGACCGGAGCTGAAGGCCTGAAGCCTGGGCCTTGCAGCCGATGGAGTGAGACTCTTACCCCTCAGAGTCCACAGCAGCGGAGCGGAGACTTCCCCTTACTGTCGGTCGGACGGAGCTGATGACCGGAGTGCAGGGCTGTGACTGAGGAGGCCGGACGCCGCCATTGAAGAGACCAGAGCCGCCATTAGAGGGACCGGATCGGAGGACGGTACCCCAAGGATTGGTGAGAGAGCCTGTAGGCTCAATCTTGCATTGACACACAAGTTTTATGCCTATTGAACTGCCTAGGCGCAATTTACCTCAGAGCAGCAATGTTACTTTTTGTGGATTACAAATGACACCATTTAAAGCTACATGTGCACCACCTCTACAGATTTATTGCCGGTGAAGAACACTGTACTAGTACAAGGACTGAGCTCTATTACTAGGGATCAGGCCTGGTCCGTTAGGTAGGCGCAGATAGATTTATTGCACCTCAGGGGTGCATAGCAGACGGTCGCCACACTTGGCGCTCCGTTTCCCCATTGTTAGACTCATATACCTGTGTACATGTTTAAAGTGCATATTGCAGGGACCTGCTAAAGTATTGTGAGATATATGTTCAAATGCATGTTGCTATTCTTTTTCCTTACTGCAAAAGTAAAGCCAGTTATTCTTATTTCAGCAGTCTGCTTGTGAGTTCATACCAATTACACTTAGAGTATAAGCTAAGTTTTATGTGCATAGGGACGTACCCTTTGACTAACTGTGCCAGAGTGGGTAGAGCCAAATTGCCGGGGGTTGGTGGAGCTGTACTCAGGGACCCAAAACAAACCAGCGGCTCTCTTAACTGGGGGTAGCGCTACACGTGGGGGCTCGTCCGGGATCCTGAGTCAGCGGGAAAAGCCGCCAGAAGGTGCCGGCATGGACCCAATAGAAGTGGGACGGTGGTCCGCAACATGGGCCGCTGACCCAGCCGCAGCAGCAGTCATTGAACTGCCAGGGATATGGCAGAGAGAGGCAGTGAAGCAGCTCATAATGTCATTATCCCCATGCCAGAAGTCATGGATAATGGACATGAGAAATGATGCTGGGTACACATACGCCTTAATAGAGTGGAAGGAAGAGACTCCAGAGCAGTTCAGGAGCCAGAGCATACAGGCACCAAATGGTCAGCACTACCAATTGCTGCATGCGCTGCCGCGCAAGGGAGACTACTCTCCTATGAAAGCCATTCTATCCCCAAAGAAGGAGGAGCAGAAGGGCGCGGAAAGTCCCGCACCCACACACACTACTCTCAGTGCAGAACTGTGTGCTGTTCTAGGGGAAATTGTAACCCAGTGCAGAAGAGACCCCGGGGATTACCCAATGTCGGGATACAGGAAACTCCGGATGTTTTCAGGGAGGACACCTGTACCCTCGGGAGAAGAGGGATTTGAAGAGTGGTTAGATGGTGCCACGCAGGCCCTAGAAGAATGGGAGGTCTCAGAAGGCAGAAAGAAGCAAAGGATTGTTGAAAGCCTAAAAGGACCTGCCTTAGAGGCCATACGCAATCTGAAGACAAGCAAAAAGGATTGCACTGCCCAGGACTACATAGACATCCTGGAGGGTGTGTTTGGTGGGACAGAAAAAGTCACAGAACTTACCTATCAACTGGAACACTGTTACCAGAAGACAGGGGAGAAGCTGTCAGAGTACATGGGACGCATAGACAAGATCCTGCATAGGATTATCCTGAAGAAGGGGATAGATCCAGGGAAGGTAGATGAAGCCCGTGCCCAGCAGGTGATGAGGGGAGCCCAACCCTTGGACCCTGTCGCACTAATTCTACGTACCCGCCAGGATGGGAAGAGCCTGGACTACCCTGACCTCATCCGAATGGTCAGAGAAGAAGAGGCCATGTTGGAAGAGAAAAGGGAGAAGCAAGTGATGGGGTCTACAAAGTCTACAGTGGCCACGGTCAGGTCGGCCTTAACCCCTGAAAGAGACACAGAGGTAGATGCCCTGAAGTTGCAGATGTCCCAGATGATGGAGATACTGACATCTCTAGTGGCGAAAGAGACGCCCAGTCCCAAGAAGGAAACAACCAGGAGGGAATTGTTTCCAGCTGTTCCAGCACCAGCACCCCCACCTGACCACAGTGAGATGATTTGCTTTAATTGTGGAGGAATTGGTCATATTGCAGCTATATGTTCCAGTCCCAAGAAGAAGAAGGCAGAAAGCCGCCAGCCGGCGGGAAACGCCAAAGGGCCCCGGTGAAGGAGTCAACCGGGTGCCCATCACCTTCAGTGAGCTCCAAGAAGCGTAACAGGAAGAGAAAGCGAGGAGACCAAACCCCTCAGAAGGGGCCCAGGGATCCTCAAACAAGGTGCACTCCAGAGGAAGGGGGCAAGACCCCTCTGAAGAGACACAGCACCCCAAAGCAACAACCCTTGCAAGTGAGAGATAACAATATCCCTCAACGGGTTCATACTCCCAGTAAGAGGGAGAGGGTCAATGCATACCAGGCTCAAGAAAGGAGCAAGTGCAAATCAAGTGCTGGCAAAGCAAAGAGTCCAAAGAAGAGGACAGCATCAACTAGGCCCTACCCAGAGGAGCTAGTTGGTCCATCCCCTACTGTACCCATCCAGGTGGAAGGAGTGTACACGAAGGCCCTTCTGGACACTGGAGCACAAGTGACCCTGTTGTACAGGGACTTCTATGACAGATACCTGAGTCATCTGCCAATACAGAAGATAGAAGAGTTGGAGATAAGGGGATTGGGAACTCAGAGTTTCCCCTATGATGGATACTTACCCATCAGATTGACGTTTGACCCATCCGTAGCTGGGAAGTCTGAAGTGTTCGACACCTTAGCAGTGGTGTGTCCCCGCCCACCAGGAACCAGCAAGACGTCCCTGATTATAGGGACGAACACGGACCTAGTCAGAAGGCTTCTGACCCCCCTGGTGAAGAAAGAGAATCTTTCAGCTCCCAAGATCCATCCCATGCTGAAGGCAGCCTATCAGCGGTTGGTCCTAGAGCAGAAGACCCCAAGTGAGGGGATAGGAAGGGTATGGAGGCTTGGAAAAGAAGGAGCAGTGTTACAGCCTGGAGAGGTGACCTGCATGAGAGCCACGGTGAAACTTACTTGGGAGCAGCCTGGCCCCTTTGTGATGTTGGAACCTGACCCAATGGAGGGTCACTCAGGTCTGGAGGTGATACCAGAAGTAATTTCACTGAAGGACCTGAAGAAGGCTAAAGGAAGAGTCCCTGTCAGTGTGAGGAACCCCACGGAGCGGCCCGTGGAGATCCCTGCCAGGATGCTTCTGGGACAGGTGAGTCCTGCTGTCCCAGTTGGCTGGTCAGAAGTGAAGGGGACGGGTGAAAGTGAAGATGTTTGGAAGAAACTCTCCATGGAAAACCCTAACCTACCTGGAGCTTGGAAAGAGAGAGCCAAGGCCCAGCTGACCAGATGGGAGAAGATTTTCTCCAAAGATGAGTTTGATGTGGGGTGTGCGAAGAGTGCCACCCACCGAATCCGCATGCAAGAGGACAAGCCATTCAGAGAAAGAGTGAGGCGAGTCCCGCTAGCAGATCTGGAGGATCTGAGGGAGCAGCTTGCGGAATTGAAGAAGACGGGAGTGATTAGGGAATCCAGGAGCCCCTATGCCTCCCCAATTGTGGTAGTCAGAAAGAAGAATGGGTCATTGAGACTGTGCATTGACTACAGAACTCTCAACAGGAGGACCATTCCTGACCAGTACACCACGCCAAGGATAGAAGATGCCTTGCAGAGTTTATCTGGAGCTAAGTGGTTCAGTGTGATGGACCTCAAGAGTGGGTATTATCAAATCCCCATGCATCCAGAGGACAGAGAAAAGACTGCCTTCATAACCCCAGTGGGATTCTTTGAGTTCAACAGGATGCCTCAGGGCCTATCTGGAGCTCCTGCTACGTTTCAACGCCTAATGGAAAGGACTGTTGGAGACATGAACCTCATAGAAGTCCTTGTGTATCTGGACGATGTCATTGTCTTTGGAAAGACTTTGGAAGAACATGAAGCCAGGCTGGAGAAAGTACTGAAGAGGCTCAGTGAAGAGGGACTTAAACTTTCTCCAGAGAAGTGTCGGTTCTATCAGTCTTCTGTGAACTATCTGGGACACATAGTGTCTGAAAAAGGAGTGGCCACAGACCCTGAGAAGCTGGAGGCAGTTACTTCGTGGCCAAGGCCCACAACAGTTACAGAACTTCGGTCTTTCTTGGGGTTCTGCTCCTACTACCGCAGGTTTGTGGATGGATTTGCCCGCATTGCCAAACCCCTCAACGAGCTGCTGAAGACAGAAGGAGAGGAGGATGGAATGGGGCCTAGGAGGTCCAGTGAATCAGTCCAAGACCAGTGGAATTCAAGGTGTGAAGAGGCTTTCAGAACCTTGAAGAGAAGTCTCACCACAGCCCCAGTTTTGGCCTACGCTGATCCCACTAGACCCTATGAGCTACATGTTGATGCCAGCCATGAGGGCCTGGGTGGAGTACTCTACCAGGAGCATGAAGACCAGCTACGGCCAGTGGCTTATGTGAGCCGGAGCCTGACCCCCTCCGAGAAGAACTATCCCACCCACAAGTTGGAGTTCTTAGCCCTCAAATGGGCAGTTGTTGACAAGTTGAGAGACTACTTGTATGGGGCCGAGTTTACTGTAAAGACAGATAACAACCCCTTGACTTATCTATTCACCACCGCCAAGCTGGATGCAACTGGACACAGATGGTTGGCGGCGTTGTCTGGATTCAATTTCAGCCTCAAGTACAGACCAGGGGCTGGAAATAGGGATGCAGATGCCCTGTCCCGAAGATCCCATGTCATGGTCGATGACTGGGAAGACTGGACCCAAGTGGCACCAGATGGAGTGCGAGCCCTTTGTCAGGGGGCTGAACTCCAAGCCAGAGGAGGATCCAGAGCTGAAGAGATAGGAGTTACCACAGTGGGAGTCCCAAAGTGTTACTGTGGGGTAACTCAACTGGCAGAAGAGTGTCTGCCGAAGCTGTCCAAGAAGGAGTTAAGGTGTGACCAATTGGAAGACCCCATGGGGAAATTGGTCCTGGAAGCCCTGGAAGACCAGAGTCCAGAGGGACTTCGCCTTCACCCTTCTAAAGAAGCTCGCCAATTGAGGAGAGAATTGGACAAGTTACAGGTGCATCAGGGGGTAGTCTACCGAAGGGGCCCCTCTGATGGACCGGAAGACAAGTGGCAGTTGTTTCTCCCGGAAAAGCATCGAGAGACTGTGCTGATTGCCTTACATGACCAGCATGGTCACTTGGGAGCAGAGAGAACCTTCCAACTTGTCAGAGACCGGTTTTACTGGCCCTGCATGAGGGCCGAAGTGGAGGAGTATTGCCATTCCTGTGCAAGATGCATTCAGAGAAAGACTTTACCCCATCAAGCTGCCCCAATGGGCCATCTGCAAAGTGAAGGCCCAATGGATCTGGTATGCATTGATTTTCTCTGCCTTGAACCCGATTTGAGCGGATTGGGAAATGTTCTGGTGGTAACCGACCATTTCACTCGTTATGCTCAGGCTTTCCCAACCAAGGACCAGAAGGCCTCTACAGTAGCCAAGGTACTCTTGGAGAAGTACTTTGTTCACTATGGACTGCCACAGAGAATCCATTCAGACCAAGGAAGGGACTTTGAGAGTCGCCTGATCAGGAAGCTACTAGATTCTCTGGGAGTAGAGAAGACTAGAACCACACCATATCACCCTCAAGGTGATGCCCAGCCTGAAAGGTTCAACAGGACCCTATTGAACATGTTGGGAACTTTAGAGACCGAGAAGAAGCAACACTGGAGCCAACACATTTCAGCTCTAGTGCATGCCTACAATTGCACCACAAGTGATGTGACAGGTTTTTCCCCTTACCGACTTATGTTTGGGAGAGAAGCAAGATTGCCAGTGGATTTGGCCTTCGGCATTTCTTTAGACCATGCCTCAGCTGCCTCCCACAAAGGATATGTGGACAGACTGAGGCGCAGTCTGAAGATAGCTTATGAGAAAGCTCAAGCGGCCTCTAACCAGAGAGGGGCCCGAAACAAGAGGAACTTTGATTTGAAAGTTAGAGTACAGGACCTACAGCCTGGGGACCGTGTACTGCTACGCAATCTAGGGATCCCTGGGAAACACAAGATTGCTGATAGATGGAGATCAGAGCCATATATCATCTGTAGGAAACTTCCAGGATTGCCTGTCTACAAGTTGAAGCCAGAAGGAAGGTTGGGGCCTTTGAAGACCTGGCATAGGAATCATTTGCTCCCACTCACTGAAGCAGTCAGAATGCCTCCAGCAAGAGACTTACCTGAATCTGTTTCCATTCTGGATACCCCCAGGCCTAACACTAGGTCTCAGACGTCCCAAGTTAGGGGTGGTGAGGACCCCCAACCTGAAGAAGAAAGAGGAGAACTTGAATGGTTATGGCCTTCCTCAACTCCAGGAAATTCTGCCATAGATCTTCCACCTACTGAAGATGTGGAAGATAACACATTGAACCCAGAAGCCACAGAGTTTGTGCCACTCAGTGATGTGCCTGAGTGCTGGGAAGATATCCCTGGTCTCTACCCAGAACAAGAAGAAGATGTTCCAGAACCAGAGATGTTGCCAGAATGTGTTCCTGAAGAAGTTCCAAGAGAACAGAGAGCTCGCAGGAGTGTGAAGCCTCCCAAGAAGCTAACTTACCCCAAGATGGGAGAAAGTTCAGAGGACTCTGTTACCACAGCAAGGAGAAGTGCTGAGAGCCCTGACCCTTCCGCTGTCCATTTAGTGGAGGGCAACCCCAGCTCGCTCTCTGGCACAGTTAAGCAGGTCGCACACACTGAAGTGACCTGTAGACAGGACAGCTCCCCATCTCATGCCAATTGGTGGGAAGCTCCTCTGTCCAAATTATGTGAAAATGTTGTTCCCGAAAAAGTTTGTAGTTTGAACACTATCTTTGGGGACCAAAGATTTAAAGTGGGGGGAGTGTGTAGCGGGGTTCTACCCCTTTTTCTGGTAGAGACTACATCTCCCACAATTCCCCAGGCCCCAGGGCTGCTGACTTCCGCCCGGGAGGCTGCTGGGGGAGATTATAAAAGGGAAGAGCGGAGACCGCCTCTTCCTCTTGGGACACTTCCTCTTCTGAGGCCTGACAGGACTGGCCTGCCTCTGCTGACAGAGCGTGTGACGCGAAGATTGCAGCCAGCAGAGACACCTGTGCGGACCGGAGCTGAAGGCCTGAAGCCTGGGCCTTGCAGCCGATGGAGTGAGACTCTTACCCCTCAGAGTCCACAGCAGCGGAGCGGAGACTTCCCCTTACTGTCGGTCGGACGGAGCTGATGACCGGAGTGCAGGGCTGTGACTGAGGAGGCCGGACGCCGCCATTGAAGAGACCAGAGCCGCCATTAGAGGGACCGGATCGGAGGACGGTACCCCAAGGATTGGTGAGAGAGCCTGTAGGCTCAATCTTGCATTGACACACAAGTTTTATGCCTATTGAACTGCCTAGGCGCAATTTACCTCAGAGCAGCAATGTTACTTTTTGTGGATTACAAATGACACCATTTAAAGCTACATGTGCACCACCTCTACAGATTTATTGCCGGTGAAGAACACTGTACTAGTACAAGGACTGAGCTCTATTACTAGGGATCAGGCCTGTCCGTTAGGTAGGCGCAGATAGATTTATTGCACCTCAGGGGTGCATAGCAGACGGTCGCCACACTTGGCGCTCCGTTTCCCCATTGTTAGACTCATATACCTGTGTACATGTTTAAAGTGCATAATGCAGGGACCTGCTAAAGTATAGTGAGATATATGTTCAAATGCATGTTGCTATTCTTTTTCCTTACTGCAAAAGTAAAGCCAGTTATTCTTATTTCAGCAGTCTGCTTGTGAGTTCATACCAATTACACTTAGAGTATAAGCTAAGTTTTATGTGCATAGGGACGTACCCTTTGACTAACTGTGCCAGAGTGGGTAGAGCCAAATTGCCGGGGGTTGGTGGAGCTGTACTCAGGGACCCAAAACAAACCAGCGGCTCTCTTCAACTTTGTCCGACCGTGTGTATGCAACACCAGTATTCGGACAAAATCCGTCGGGAAAAAACGAACAGATTTTGTGTGTACGGGGGCTTACAGTAAAGAACCCTCTACGTAGTTTAAGGTTAAACCTCTTTTCTTCTAATTTTAATGAGTGGCCACGTGTCTTGTTAAATTCCCTTCTGCGAAAAAGTTTCCTCCCTATTGTGGGGTCACCAGTCCGGTATTTATATATTGTGGGGTCACCAGTCCGGTATTTATATATTGTGGGGTCACCAGTCCGGTATTTATATATTGTGGGGTCACCAGTCCGGTATTTATATATTGTGGGGTCACCAGTCTGGTATTTATATATTGTGGGGTCACCAGTCCGGTATTTATATATTGTGGGGTCACCAGTCCGGTATTTATATATTGTGGGGTCACCAGTCCGGTATTTATATATTGTGGGGTCACCAGTCTGGTATTTATATATTGTGGGGTCACCAGTCTGGTATTTATATATTGTGGGGTCACCAGTCCGGTATTTATAAATTGAAATCATATCCCCTCTCAAGCGTCTCTTCTCCAGAGAGAATAAGTTCAGTGCTCACAACCTTTCCTCATAACTAATATCCTCCAGACCCTTTATTAGCTTTGTTGCCCTTCTTTGTACTCGCTCCATTTCCAGTACATCCTTCCTGAGGACTGGTGCCCAGAACTGGACAGTCTTTCCCTCTTCCCTCCCAGGGCACTAATGAACCTCTATTTATATGGGCAGGGGATGGTAACCTTCCTAAAAAGAGCAGGAAAACCTAATCAGCAGCATTAACCCTCCCTTTCTTAGACACCACCAGCTCAACAGCTCAACCAAAGCACACAGTGCAACAATTTGCTTTAACACATACGTAAATATAGTTGACCTAATTAACCTCAGAGTATGAATGCAGTAGAAAAGAAAACTCTTGGAGGCACCTGCTTACACATTTCAAACTGAAGCTGATTACTATCCAGGGACGGACTGAGCATTCGGTGACTCGGTGACCGCCCGAGGGCCCCGTGCAGGGGGGGGGGGGCCCGGGCCGGCTCAGTCCGCCCCTGGAGGTGCCAGTCCCGCTTTTCTCTCAGTGACTGTCAGTATGGGCAGCAGCGGCCGCCGCAGTCTGTGCCTCCTCTTCTGATCCAGCGCCGCCCACTGATATGCTGCCTGTCGCAGCCGCCTGAGTGAGGGGAGGAGAATTCGGCCCGTGCGGCGCCAGCACCGCTGATTCCTCCTTTCGTTCGGGGCCCGCCCACTAGTCTGCACGAGGAGAATAGGAGAAGTGGACGGCCGCCGGTGGATCAGAAGAATTAAGGTCGGTCAGTGTCCCTGTCCCTCTCTCTGTCCCCCTATCTCTCTCTCTCTCTCCCTGTCCCTCCCTCTCCCTGTCCCTCCCCCTCTCTCTCTCTCTCTCTCTCTCTGTCCCCCCCCTCTCTCTCCCTCTGTCCCTCCCCCCCCTCTCTCTCCCTATCTCTCTCTCCCCCTCTCTCTCTCCCTATCTCTCTCTCCCCCTCTCTTCCTCCCTCTCTCCCCCCTCCCTCTCTCCCCCTCCCTCTCAAAAAAAAGAGTGCATTTTTTGATTATTTTTTTTTTGCCTTTAGAGCTTTGTATTTTTTTTTTGGGGGGGGGGGGGGGTGGGGGGGGCGCAAACTGAAAAAAAGACACTGTGCCATAAATTGCCACCCCATGTGCCCATCAAACGCAGCCACTGTGCCATAAATTGCCACCATTGTGCCCATCAAACGCATCCACTGTGCCATAAATTGCCACCATTGTGCCCATCAAACGCAGCCACTGTGCCATAAATTGCCACCATTGTGCCCATCAAACGCAGCCACTGTGCCCTCAAACGCAGCCACTGTACCCTCAAACGCAGCCACTGTGCCCATAAATTGCCACCACAGTGCCCATTAAATGCAGCCAATGTGCCATTAAACACAGCCACTGTGCCATAAAACACAGCCACTGTGCCCATAAATTGCAGCCACTGTGCCCATCAAACGCAGCCACTGTGCCATCAAACGCAGCCACTGTACCCATAAATTGCCACCACTGTGCCCATCAAACGCAGCCACTGTGCCATCAAACGCAGCCACTGTGCCCAGCCACTGTACCCATTAATTGCCACCACTGTGCCCATCAAACGCAGCCACTGTGCCCAGCCACTGTACCCATAAATTGCCACCACTGTGCCCATCAAACTCAGCCACTGTGCCATCAAACGCAGCCACTGTACCCATAAATTGCCACCACTGTGCCATCAAATGCAGACACCGTATCCATCAATTGCCACCACTGTGCCCATCAAACGCAGCCACTGTGCCCATAAATTGGCACCACTGTGCCCATCAAACGCAGCCATTGTGCCCATCAAACGCAGCCACTGTACCATCAAACAAAGCCACTGTACCCATAAATTGCCATCATTGTGCCATCAAACACAGCCACTGTGCCCACAAATTGCCACCACTGTGCTCATCAAACGCAGCCACTGTGCCCTCTGAAATTGCTGCCAAACTCGCACTGACATGCTGGTATGAAATCATGCCAGATTAGCTGAACTTGCACAATTTAATTTCCTCTGTCAGTGTGAACCTGGGCTAAGTGAGTTTATTCCCTATATATATATATATATATATATGTTGTTAGTGAGAAGAATGTTCCTTACATTGGTGGTCAGTGAGAAGAATGTTCCTTACATTGGTGATCAGTGAGAAGAATGTTCCTTACATTGGTGGTCAGTGAGAAGAATGTTCCTTACATTGGTGATCAGTGAGAAGAATGTTCCTTACATTGGTGGTCAGAGGGAGGAATGTTCCTTACATTGGTGGTCAGAGGGAAGAATGTCCCTTGCATTGGTGGTCAGTGAGAAGAATGTTCCTTACATTGGTGATCAGTGAGAAGAATGTTCCTTACATTGGTGGTCAGTGAGAAGAATGTTCCTTACATTGGTGATCAGTGGGAAGAATGTCCCTTACATTGGTGGTCAGTGAGAAGAATGCTCCTTACATTGGTGATCAGTGAGAAGAATGTCCCTTACATTGGTGGTCAGTGAGAAGAATGTTCCTTACATTGGTGATCAGTGGGAAGAATGTTCCTTACATTGGTGGTCAGTGAGAAGAATGTTCCTTACATTGGTGATCAGTGAGAAGAATGTTCCTTACATTGGTGATCAGTGAGAAGAATGTTCCTTACATTGGTGATCAGTGGGAAGAATGTTCCTTACATTGGTGATCAGTGAGAAGAATGTTCCTTACATTGGTGGTCAGAGGGAGGAATGTTCCTTACATTGGTGGTCAGAGGGAAGAATGTCCCTTGCATTGGTGGTCAGTGAGAAGAATGTTCCTTACATTGGTGATCAGTGAGAAGAATGTTCATTACAGGCGGGGACACATGGGCGGGAACACATGGGCGGAGACACATGGGCGGAGACACAGGGGGCCCCATGATCTCCTTTTGCCCGGGGGCCCCATGAGCTGTCAGTCCGCCCCTGTTACTATCAATGCATCTATAGGCAATCTATGCATCTATAATGCTTCTTTCACCATCTTTAGCCTGGTCCACATTATTATGATATTTATTTTGTTCTTTATTTTCTTATCCAAGTTATAGGCTGATCTTAATCTTTAAAACTCTGCCCTCTTGCTCTTCTTGTAGTTTGATATATCCCCAAACTCTGGGCCTCTGTCACTTAACTGTGGGCAACGCACCCATCACCCCATATCCTTTGGTAGCAGCCGCAATTCTATCAGTTTAGTTTCTATTCCTCTTCTTCCCAAAACCAGCCTCCCCTTCTCATACAGCCTTTGGAATGGCCACTCTTGTCTGTAACAAACTCACCTTTGTCCATGACCATTTTACACACAACTCCTTTAATCTACTTGATGTTACAGAAACCTGGCTTTATAAATCTGACTCTGCTTCTCCTGCTTCCCTCTCCCATGGTGGCCTTCTCTGGACTCACTCTCCCAGATCCAATGGACGGAAGGAAGGTGGATTAGGAATCCTTTCAGGTTCTATCCTCCCTCTCTGTCCCTCTCTTCATTTGTGGCACATTGTATTTCTCTATTTTCTCCAGTTTCTCTGAGATTTACTGTGATCTACCGACCTCCTGGACAAGTATCAACCCTCCTTGATAACTTCTCTGCCTGGCTACCCTACTTTCTCTCTTCTGAAATTCCCACAATCGTTGTCAGTTACTTTAACATCCCTGTAAACACTAACACCTCTGCTACTTCTAAACCTCTCAATCTAACCTCCTCTTTTGGCCTGAGGCCATGAATACATGCTTCTACTCAGTCTGATGGCAACACCCTTGACCTTGTATTCTCCTACTGTGATATGGGGAATGTTTAGCTCAATGGTAGATGTGTTTTTTTTAAGTGAGTCTATGTCAGTCCAAACTTCAGTTTAAGAGTATGGTGGCCCACTGTTATTAAACAAAATAAAAGTTTAATTCAAAGTTGCCCATGCAGGGGTTTTAACTGGACAAAAAAACTAAGAAAAATGCTGCACCACCTGGCTCCTTTATAAGCGGAACAACTGCTTTCTTTGGTCTCCCAGACCATGGGTTCTTCTGACTCACTCAGCCTTGGTTGCAGCACCTCACTGCTCAGGCCTACTCCTGGCCTCTAAATGGAGGTTTCCAGCCCCTCAAGCTTGGTTCTTCCTCCCGGGAGACTTCCATATTCTCTCCAGCTACTTGGACCCAGTGTTGCCAACCGTCAGTATTTTTACTGGCAGCCAGTAAAAAACAGGCAATTTTCTCCTGCCAGTAAATGCCAGTAAAAGTAAAAGGTTGCCAGTAAAAAAATATGGCTGTGACCCTCGGCTTGGTCCGGAGCTGGTTGAGACCATCCGAGCTCTGGCGGAAGCAGTGCAATGGAGCCAAGCAGAGCGGCCAGAGTCTGTGGTATGGGCTGTTTTGAATGGAGTGGACTGAAGGGACCATTTGGCTTGGAGAGAGACTGTCACTGTGACTCAGGAGAGGACGTGTTGTGTCAGTGAGGTCTCATCCTCATCTGTGCTGCTGCACACTGCTGTCAGTGTCACTGTGAGAGTCAATTTTATGTGTGTGTGCCGCCCATTCTAATTTAGTGCCCTTCCAAGCTACTTACTATATTGAAAATAAAATAATAAATATGTTTTTTTTACCTTATTATTTACTTTAAATCATATTGCTAATTGCATATTGTATATGTTTGTAGCCTAAATACTGTAATTTGCACTTAAAAATACATTTTGTAACTTTTGGAAATGCCAGTAAAAACTTGGCTGTGCCAGTAAATTTTGGGTGTCGTGTCAGTAAATTTCAATCTGGTAGGTTGGCAACACTGCTTGCTACCTCAGTTTTCTCAGTCTTCCAGACCCTATCTTGGCTTCCTAGACTCATGTAGCTGTCCCAACTTTCTCAGTCCATGAGTAAGGAATCCCCCACCCAGGGGATGCAGTCTCCAGCAGGTACACCAAGCTCCTGTGACAGGGCTCTGTCATCAGATGGCAGCAACTACAACATCTACTGCACTGAGCTACTCTCAGGCATTCTGGCTTATAATGACCCTGCGCACCTGTGTACTCACACATGCGGCAGGTGTCTAGCAAAATCCGAACATAGGATTGAAGGTTTCGTCCAACCCAAGACTCATAGGAACCTTCAAACCCCAGGCCCCAATCTACCAAACCCAGAGAAAGCTCAAAGCACAACTTTCTCCACTTGCATTCGCATTAAAAGAGAGGTAAGGTTTTTTTCCCGCCCTTATACTTACCTAGGTGGATGCAGCATCAATCCGATGTTGCATCTGTCCCCCCGGCACCTCTGCACTAAGAACCAATCGATTGAACATTGCCGATGGCTCGATTCTCAAAGATCCCTGAGCGGAGAGCTGCTGACTATCAATCAGCAGCTCTCCGCTCTGCTCCTCCACTTTCACTGGAACACTGAGCTGTGGAGGGGACGGGGAGTGGCCGTCTCAGGCTCTCGGTGGCTCGCTGAGAGGCTGAAACGGCATCAGTCCAGGCACCTGGTGTATCCAAATTTTATTGCCATGATGAAACGGTACCTGGACTGATTCCTGTGACGTCAGCAGAAAGCGGAATTCAGAGCGCTCTCTGCTGAAAACGGGTCACAGGAGTGCAAAACGAATTGCACTCCTGTAACCCGTAGGAGAAGCCCAGCCAAACTAGCTTAGGCTGGACTTCTCCTTTAAGGCTTTATGTGAATCCTGTGTCATTTCTGTCTTCAGCACCTAAATTCACATAGTGGTAGGGTCTCTCACTGCCACACTACCTATGCACTCCATGCAACCACTCCAACATTCCTTTTCCTCTCGCTGATCACTACCTTATTGGTTTCACTCTCTCCCTGTCTTCCACCTCCTCTCCCTCCAACCACCTAACAGTTACAAACAGAAACCTTTGCCACTTTAACTCTTCTGTTCACTATTCTCCTACTGACCACCTCTCTGACAAAAAAACAACTGAATTATTTCTTTGTTCCTCCCAAGATCTCCCAAGCTAGCTCCCTTGTCACCTTCTCCCATGTTTGACACCACACCGGGACTTCTCCCAAGCCTCTCCCAACCTCTGGAATTCCCTACTCAAATTTGTCTGACTATCCTCAACTCTGTCCACTTTTAGACGATCCCTGAAAACCCTTCTCTTTAGAGAAGCCTACCCTGTTCTAGTGGATGCAGAGTAAGGGGCTCCAGGGTAAGGTGACCAGATTTTTAAAATAAAATCCGGGGACATATTTTTTTTTACTAGTAATGGCAGCAATCGGCGACTCTTTGCCCATCTCCGCCACCGCCGCTCACCTCACAGCCTGTCAAGTCTTACTCTCCGGGCCCCAGGTACGACTGGGTGGGGAGCGGAGGAAGATGACTCCACCAGGGAAGGCAAGGAGATAAACAGGCAGGCGGCTGGCCGGGACTTGAGCCAAGGCAGAAGAACGTGCGAGCGGAGCTGAATGAGCACGTGCCCGAAACTGAAGAAATATTACCTCCGCTCCGACCAGAACATGATCATCAGAAAGGGGCACAGATAATGGAAAAAAATAAACCCCCATAAGCTAGTAGGAGCGGCAGAGGAGGGGGTGTGCAATTCAGATTTTTTTTTTATTATTATTCTGCACGGGCTGTCTTTAAAATTGCCCCAGCCCCTGTTCAAATTCCAATCCGGGGACAAAACCGGGGTCAGACTCAGTGGCGGTGCGTGCATAGAGGGCGCAGGAACGCCGCCCCCTCTCTCCTGCACCGCTCTATCACCAATAGATAGATTCATGCATTGCATGATACTATCTATTGTCACCGCTGCCGCCCCCTATTCAGGTGTCCGGCCCCTTGTCGGGCGCCGGGCATCTGAATTACAGCGGGGGGGTGTTTTTGGAAGCGCCCTATTAGAGCTGTAAGCTCTAATAGGGGACCTGATTAGAGCGGTGGGCTCTAATAGGCTTCCATAAGTGTAAACAGCAGGCGCACTGCTGTGCGTTCGCTGTTAACACAGTATTGTGTTAGAGAAGCGAATACATCACTTCCCTAACACAGACTCGCCTCTCAGCCAATCAGGTTGCCAGGTCTGTTACCTGTCACCTGATTGGCTGAAGTCACAGGCGCTGTGATTGGACGCTAGGCGTCCAATCATAGCAGAAGACAAGAGGAGCGCGGGAGAAGACATCGGACGATGAGGAGACACCGCTCGCCGCCTGACGCCGTCACCAGCTGCACACCGAGACAAGGTAAGTGCAGAGGGCAGGCAGGGGGCACAGTGGCAGCACTTAAAGGGCACAGTGGGAGCACTTGAAGGGCACAGTGGCAGCACTTGAAGGGCACAGTGGCAGCTCTTGAAGGGGCACAGGGGCAGCACTTGAGGGGCACAGTGGCAGCTCTTAAGGGGCACAGTGGCAGCACTTAAGGGCACAGTGGCAGCACTTAATGGGCACAGTGGCAGCATTTGGAGCACAGTGGCAGAACTTGGGGCACAGTGGCAGAACTTGGGGCACAGTGGCAGAACTTGGGGCACAGTGGCAGCGTTTGGGCACAGTGGCAGCGTTTGATGGGCACAGTGGCAGCATTGGGCACAGTGGCAGCGTTTGATGGGCACAGTGGCAGCATTTAATGGGCACAGTGAGGCTGTTTGTTTGCGCCCCCCCCCAAAAATTTTGAGCACCAGCCGTCACTGGTCAGAATTGGTCTGGGGACAGTGTCCTCAATCCGGGGACTGTCCCCGGAAACCGGGGATGTCTGATCACCCTTCTCCAGGGTATCGGTTCCAAGGGGAGAAAACTGTGTTTTTAGTTTTGTCCTGGTTTTATAATTCCTCGATCTGGGTCTGGAGTCCAGAGGCTCCAAATAGCTCTGGGAGGGAAAAAAAAACCTTTGCCCCCGTGTCCAGGTCTTACCAGAGACCAGCATGTGTGTGCAGGTGTACATAGTCCTTATAATATAAGGCCTCCCCAGGAGCTTTTGAGAGGCTGCAGAGGAGCAGCCAGAGGGCCTAACCCCGGGGGGGCAGAGCAGCAGGGAACTGCAAATGTGCAGAGCAAGCTGTAGATGTTGAGGGACTATGCAAGAGGTCTGAGTCTTGAGTGAAACCCCCCCCCCCCCCCCCTCATATCAGAAGATATATAACATAATTTGCATATGCTATATATTTTTCAACTATAACTTATATAATATAATGAACACATGCCATGTACTGTTCAGCTATAAAATATATATGCAGTGAATGCCGCCCATATATTTTCCTTCTCTAGTAGTATGTGCCAGTATTGTGTTCTAATCTTTAAATTCAACTGAAAGCTGATGAATGGTTTCTGTATCCAGGTGCCCATCTAGCGATGTATCTGCTGATGATCTAACAGTGGAAAGCAACGGAGTCGGCATTGAATCTCGGTTTGCCATGAAAGTCTTCCGGCTCTCCGGTTCTTACACCGCCTATCTCTATGCCGAAGTTGTACTCTGCATTAGTAATTGTACCACGGTAAGACTCAACATACCTATAGAGGATGTTCTGTTATTTCTGTGCCTGAAGAAGCAGTAGGGGCTACTTTAGCCATATGGGCAAACAGTCAACTGTCCAACTGGCCCACTGGAACTTTGGTGGTCCAATAATGAAGTATCTCAAATAATCCCCTCTTCCTCCTGGTGACCAGATTTCAGTGACCCGGCTGTATGTGCACACAATTATCTTAGGCCCCTTTCACACTGGGGCGGGGAGCGCTATATTTAGCGCTGCTTTACCGTCGTTTTAACAGCGGTATTCGGCCACTCGCGGTGCGGTTTTACCCCCCCCGCGAGCGGCCGAAAAACGGTTAAACACCCCCGCAGAGCGCCGCCGTAGCGGCGCTTTGCGGCGGTATTGCCGCGGTTTTACCGCGGTGTCCCATTCAAACCAATGGGTAGGAGCGGTATAGGAGCGGTGAACACACGGCTCCTATCCCGCTCCAAAGATGCTGCTAGCAGGACTTTTTTTGTCATCCTGCTAGCGCACCGCTCCAGTGTGAAAGCCCGCCGGCTTTCACACTGGAGTTAAAGGGGCCGGATTTTTTCATGCGGTGAACAGGTGCTATTTTTAGCGCTGCACCGCATGAAAAAACCAACGATTAAAAACTTTATTTGCTAAAATTGCACTCCATTCAGATAGTTAAAAACAGCACTGCACATTAGACATGTGCACAACAAAAAAATTAGTTTATTTTCGTTTCTTTTTTTTCGTTTCCGAAAAAAATTTGTTTATTTTCGTTTCGTTTTTTTTTTCGTTTCCGTTGATTCGTAACGATTCGTAAATTCGTAAGTCGTCGGCGTTCGTATTCGTAACGATTCGTACATTCGTAAGAGTTATTTTTTCGTTGATTCGTTTTTTTGTTAGTTTAATTTTCGTTTATTCGAAATTCGGACGCATTCGTATTTATTCGTACATTCGTAACATTCGTAGATTCGTAATCGGAGCATAATTCATAATTTTATGTAATGTGTATGCTATTATTACATTTTAAGAGACACGGAAAATTACGAATCGAAAAAAAAGTTACGAATCGAAAAAAAAAAAAAAAAAAAAAGTTAGGAAACGAAAAAAAAAAAAAATTACGAATCGAAAAAAAAAAAGTTACGAATGTACGAATTTTTTCGTTCAATCCATTCGAAGCGCGTTAAGCAACGCCATTGTAAGAGACACGGAAAATTACGATTGGAAAAAAAAAAAAAAAAAGTTACGAATGTACGAATTTTTTCGTTCAATCCATTCGAAGCACGTTAAGCAGCGCCATTGTAAGAGACACGGAAAATTACGATTGGAAAAAAAAAAAAAAAAGTTACGAATGTACGAATTTTTTCGTTCAATCCATTCGAAGCACGTTAAGCAACGCCATTGTAAGAGACACGGAAAATTACGATTGGAAAAAAAAAAAGTTACGAATGTACGAATTTTTTCGTTCAATCCATTCGAAGCACGTTAAGCAGCGCCATTGTAAGGACACGGAAAATTACGATTGGAAAAAAAAAAAAAAAAAAGTTACGAATGTACGAATTTTTTCGTTCAATCCATTCGAAGCACGTTAAGCAGCACCATTGTAAGGGACACGGAAAATTACCAATTCAACAAAAAAAAAAAGTTACGAATGTACGAATTTTTTCGTTCAATCCATTCGAAGCACGTTAAGCAGCGCCATTGTAAGAGACACGGAAAATTACGATTGGAAAAAAAAAAAAAAAAAAGTTACGAATGTACCAATTTTTTTTCGTTCAATCTATTCGAAGCACGTTAAGCAACGCCATGTAAGAGACACGGAAAATTAATTGAAAAAAAAAAAAAAAAAAAAAGTTACGAATGTACGATTTTTTTCGTTCAATCCATTCGAAGCACGTTAAGCAGCGCCATTGTAAGGGACACGGAAAATTACGATTGGAAAAAAAAAAAGTTACGAATGTACGAATTTTTTCGTTCAATCCATTCGAAGCACGTTAAGCAACGCCATTGTAAGAGACACGGAAAATTACGATTGGAAAAAAAAAAAAAAAAAGTTACGAATGTACGAATTTTTTCGTTCAATCCATTCGAAGCACGTTAAGCAGCGCCATTGTAAGAGACACGGAAAATTACGATTGGAAAAAAAAAAAAAAAAAGTACGAATGTACCAATTTTTTCGTTCAATCCATTCGAAGCACGTTAAGCAGCGCCATTGTAAGAGACACGGAAAATTACGATTGGAGAAAAAAATAAAAAAAGTTACGAATGTACGAATTTTTTCGTTCATTTTCGTTGTTCCTGTTTTCGTTTTTCGGATTTTCTTCATTCGTACATTCGTTGTTTCTAATTATTTTTTTTCGGATTTTCGTTGTTTTTCGGATTCGTTCAAATTCGTTCGATTCGTTAATCGGATTCGTTCGATTCGAACGATTCGTTAATCGGATTCTTTCGATTCGAGCGATTCGTACGAAAACGAACGAACTAAAATAACGAAAAAAAAACGAAACGAATTGCACATGTCTACTGCACATAAAGAAATGGCAACAATTCCAGGTTGTGCCCGCATTCTCCACTGTTTCCATAGTGGGAATAACACAGATAAAGGAACATGAAGGGGACTATGTGACTTTAGCATAGCTGGCGTGTTTCTTGGTTACAATTTGCAGTTCCTTCATCAATTTCACTTGTTTTGAATTTCTGTTGAATTTCTTTTATTTCCTTACAGAATTGCAGTTCTCAATCCAGATCACTGATTACCCAGCCAATTGCAGGAAGAGCCAGTATATTTTTGGATGCAGGTAAGTCATCTCCAGTTCACAGCTTTATTACAGTAATTTTACATGTTCCTTCAGTCATAGATATGAAGGCCCAACTCCACCTGTCTGACACCAGTCACCTAACCAGGAAGTAAAGAGAAATGTCCCAGAGGGGACAAAGCAATAGAAGCCTGCAGAGGTTCTAACCCTTCACCGTTCTAATAAAAAAAAAATGTATTACTTCATGTGACCCGTATATTTACCAGACCAAAAAGGGAGCAAATTGCCCATTGTTTTCCGGTTGAGGTCTCCAATTAACAGATATGTTTTTCTTTATTTCCAGCTGATTCTGAATACAATTTTGGAACCAGTTCTGCCAGCGGTAAGTAAACTCTTACAAACGCAAACGCAAGCCCAGGGTGTGTAGGCGCATATAATCTGCAGTCGCACCATACGTGTGACATATCGCCGCGAATGTCAGAGTGAGAACAATAATTCTAGCACAAAAGCTCCTAGTTAACTCCAAAGTGATGAGCAGTAGACATGTGCAATTTTTTTTTTTTTTTTTTTTTTCGTTAAAATTCGTTATATACGTTCATTCGTTATCGTACGAACGAACGAACGATTCGCTAAAAATTTTAACGAATAACGAATGTTCGAATCGAACGAATCCGAAAAACAACGAAAATCCGAAAAAAAAACAAATTAGAAACAACGAATCTACGAAAGAAGAAAATCCGAAAAACGAAAACAGGAACAACGAAAATCAAAATGAACGAAAAAATTCGTACATTCGTAACTTTTTTTTTTTTTGTTGAATTGGTAATTTTCCGTGTCCCTTACAATGGCGCTGCTTAACGTGCTTCGAATGGATGAACGAAAAAATTCGTACATTCGTAACTTTTTTTTTTTGTCCCTTACAATGGCGCTGCTTAACGTGCTTCGAATGGATTGAACGAAAAAATTCGTACATTCGAACTTTTTTTTTTTTTTTTTTCGATTCGTAATTTTCCATGTCTCTTACAATGGCGCTGCTTAACGTGCTTCAAATGGATTGAACGGAAAAATTCGTACATTCGTAACTTTTTTTTCGATTCGTAATTTTCCATGTCTCTTACAATGGCGCTGCTTAACGTGCTTCGAATGGATGGAACGAAAAAATTTGTACATTCGTAACTTTTTTTTTTAGGATTCGTAATTTTCCGTGTCTCTTACAATGGCGCTGCTTAACGTGCTTCGAATGGATTGAACGAAAAAATTCGTACATTCGTAACTTTTTTTTTCGATTTGTAATTTTCCGTGTCTCTTACAATGGCGCTGCTTAACGTGCTTCGAATGGATTGAACGAAAAAATTTGTACATTCGTAACTTTTTTTTTCGATTCGTAATTTTCCGTGTCTCTTAAAATGTAATAATAGCATATACATTACATAAAATTATGAATTATGCTCCGATTACGAATCTACGAAAACAATGTTACGAAAGTACGAATAAATCAATCTTACGAAAGTACGAATGTAACTAAATCTACGAAAATACGAATGCGTCCGAATTTCGAATAAACGAAAATTAAACGGAAAAACGAATCAACGAAAAAATAACTCTTACGAAAATACGAATCGTTACGAATACGAACACCGACGACTTACGAAATTACGAATCGTTACGAATCAACGGAAACGAAAGAAACGAAACGAAAATAAACAAATTTTTTCTATTGTGCACATGTCTATTGAGCAGTAAATGCTTTTAAAGCAGTGGTTCTCAAACCCTGTCCTCAGGACCCACTAACAGGCCAGGTTTGCAAGATAACTGAAAGTGGGGTTGCAACCAAAAAACAAAAAGGGGCTTAAAAATCATAAAAAAAATTAAAAAAAAAATAATTGGAAAAAAAAAATTTTTTTACTCACCTCTAAATGCCTGTTGCTAGGGGGTCCCTCGAAGTCTGCCACCTTCATTGCCCGGGCTAAAAGTCACTTCCTGTAGGCAACGCACAGTCATCTGGGACATGTCATGTGTCCCAGATAAGTGAGCGTCGAATCACGGCGCACGGCGCCGCTCGCGCATGCGCAGTGGGTGCCCGGCTGTGAAGCCCAGCCGGGTTCCCACATTAAGAATGCCGGCGTCGTGAGCGGAGCGGGGAACGAGGGGGGGGTCTCGTTCCCCCGCATCGCTGGACCCCGGGACAGGTAAGTGTCCGATTATTAAAAGTCAGCAGCTGCAGTATTTGTAGCTGCTGACTTTTAATTTTTTTTTTTTGCCCGGCCCTCCTCTTGAAATACATCTCAGGTGATATCATTTGCTGCTCTGTGATTGCAGTATTGTAGTCTGCATCTCCCCCAAGGTAATACTTAACCGCTTTAGCCCCGGAAGATTTTACCCCCTTCCTGACCAGAGCACTTTTTATAATTTGGCACTGTGTCGCTTTAACTAACAATTGTGCAGTCGTGCAATGCTGTACCCAAACGAAATTTACTTCCTTTTTTTCTCAACAAATAGAGCTTTCTATTGGTGGTATTTGATCACCTGTACGGTTTTAAATTTTTGCGCTATAAACAAAAGAACAGCGACAATTTTGAAAAAAACTCAATATCTTTTACTTTTTGCTATAATAAATATCCCACATTTTTTTTCCAAAAAACTAATTTTTTCCTCAATTCAGGCCGATATGTATTCTTCTACATATTTTTGGTAGTAAAAAAATAAATCGCAATAAGCGTATATTGATTGGTTTGCGCAAAAAATGTTTTGCGCAAAAGTTGGTTTGCGCAAAAGTTATAGCACAGCCGGGTGCCCACATTAAGAATGCCGGCGCCGCGAGCGGAGCGGGGAACGAGGGGGGGTCTCGTTCCCCCGCATCGCTGGACCCTGGGACAGGTAAGTGTCCGATTATTAAAAGTCAGCAGCTGCAGTATTTGTAGCTGCTTTTTTGTGGGCCCTCCTCTTTAAGCCCCCGTACACACGGTGTGAAATTCCGACCACAAAATCCTTCAGATTTTTTTCCGACGGATTTTGTCCGACACTGGTGTTGCATACACACGGTCGGACAAAGTTGTCGGAAAATCCGATCATCCTGAACGTGGTGACGCTCGTTGCGTACGACGGAACTACGTAGAGGCTAGTAGCCAATAGCTCTGGTCTCGTAATGTGATCTGAGCATGCGCGGCCCTTTGTCCGTCGGAATTCTCTACACACGATTGGAAAAAGTCCGATCGGATTTGAGCATTTGAGCAGGATCTCAAATTTTTTCCGTCGGAAATTCCGACGGAAAAAGTCCAATGGAGCCCACACACGGGCGGATTTTCCGACAACATGGTCCGATCTGACATTTTCCGTCGGAAGTTCCGACCGTGTGTACGGGGGCTAATAGTTAATAGACATGTGCAATTCGTTTCGTTTTTTTTTAGTTTTTCGTTTTTTTTCGTTATTTTCGTTCATTTGTTATCGTACGAATGAACGAACGATTCTGTAAAAATTTTAACGGATAATGAATCGTTCGAATCGAACGAATCCGAAAACAACGAAAATCCGAAAAAAAATAATTAGAAACAACGAATCTACGAAAGAAGAAAATCCGAAAAACGAAAACGGGAACAACGTAAATCAAAATGAACGAAAAAATTCGTACATTCGTAACTTTTTTTTTTTTTGAATTGGTAATTTTCTGTGTCCCTTACAATGGTGCTTAACGTGCTTCGAATGGATTGAGCGAAAAAATTCGTACATTCGTAATTTTTTTTTTTTTTTCGATTGGTAATTTTCCGTACCTCTTACAATGGCGCTGCTTAACGTGCTTCGAATGGATTGAACGAAAAAATTCGTACATTCGTAACTTTTTTTTTCGATTCGTAATTTTCCGTGTCTCTTACAATGTAATAATAGCATACACATTACATAACATTATGAATTATGCTCCGATTACGAATCTACGAATGTTACGAATGTTACGAAAGTATGAATAAATACGAATGCGTCTGAATTTCGAATAAACGAATAAACGAAAATTAAACGGAAAAACGAATCAACGAAAAAATAACTCTAACGAAAATACGAATCGTTACGAATACGAACACCGACGACTTACGAATTCACGAATCGTTACGAATCAATGGAAACTAAAAAAACTAAACGAAAATAAACAAAATTTTTTGTTGTGCGCATGTCTAATAGTTAATGAGGGTGAATCTCTCCAATGATGCCCCATAGCAGTTAAGCTGACCAGGGGTTTTAATTTTATTGCCTCACTATACAAAAATTAAAATAATTTTGGTTGGACATAAACTTTCGATTGTCACAATCTGGTGTGAAGTTTTCATCAGGCTGCAACCACAATGAAAACTTAGGACTGAACAGAAGATCTTCCATAGAAGATGAAGCCCTTCCCGATCCATTCCTAATATCTCTTGTGTGTTGTTCCAGGTTTCTCCATGCCTTGGACTTTGTCTGCTCTGATCTTCTCCTGCATCTTGATGAAGTTGACATAACCTCTCCGAGAACCGACCACCCCGGCACCATGAGACTTTGTAATATTGTCACCCCCCAATGCTCTCAGCAGAGAGAAGTTATGAAGGAATCTTGTATCTAGTTCTTTTTTCTGTGTATCGTGTTGGCTGCATTATACACTATATTTCCTAAAGTATTGGAACACCTGCCTTTACACCCACATGAAGTTTATTGGCATCCCAGTCTTATGCCGGCCATACACGGTTCGAATTTCGAAAGAATTTTCTTTCGAAAATCGTATCTAAGAATTTTCTTGGGCTGCAGCAACAGCCGATTTTCGTGCGGAAATCAAATTTGAGGAATCGGACATGATGGAGATTTTTTGAAAAACGAACGATTTTCTAATCAATGATGGGCGAATCGTGCAAGAAATGTAATAAGAAAAGAAAATTTAGGGAGAGAAAAGAAGATTCCTGGCCAAGAAAATTCTTTTCTGTAGCAACATGAGGTGAAATTGAAGGCTTGGTCAGCCGAATTTCGAAAATCAATGGTGGCAAAATCGGATCACAAAAAAAACGAACTTTCTGATTTTGAAAAGAAAATTTGTTCGAAATTGTATGGCCTGCATTAGTCCGTAGGGTTCAATATTAAGGTGGCTCCGCCCTTTGCAGCTATAACAGCTTCAACTCTTCTGGGAAGGCCGTCCACAAGGTTTAGGAGGGTGTCTAAGGCAGGTTGGTCTCAAACTGGTGGCCCTCCAGCTGTTGGGAAACTATAAGTCCCATAAGACCTTGCAAAGGCTGAGAGTTACAAGCATGACTCCCTCAGGCAAAGTCATGATGGGACTTGTAGTTCTGCAGCAGCTGGAGGGCCAGCAGTTTGAGACCCCCGGTCTATGGGAATGTTTGACCATTCTTCCAGAAGCGCATTTTTGAGGTCAGGTACTGATGTTGGAGGAGAAGGCCTGAGCTCGCAGTCTCCGCTCTAATTCATCCCAAAGGTGTTCTATCGGATTGAGGTCAGGACTCTGTGCAGGCCAGTCAAGTTCCTCCACCCCAAACTCACTCATCCGTGTCTTTATGGACCTGGCTTTGTGCACTGGTCCAAATCATTTGGTGGAGGGGGGATTATGGGGGGGGGGGTGTTTTTCAGAGGTTGGGCTTGGCCAGGGAAGGGAACTCTAAAGGCGTCAGCATACCAAGACATTTTGGCAATTTCATGCTCCCAACTTTGTGGGAACAGTTTGGGGACGGCCCCTTCCTGTTCCAACATGACTGCCCACCAGTGCACAAAGCAAGGTCCATAAAGACATGGATGAGCGAGTTTGTGGTGGAGGAACTTGACTGGCCTGCACAGAGTCCTGACCTCAACTCGATAAAACACCTTTGGCATTAATTAGAGTGGAGACAGGCCTTCTCTTCCAACATCAGTGCCTGACCTCACAAATGCTCTTCTGGAAGAATGGTCAAACATTCCCATAGACACTCCTAAACCTTGTGGACGGCCTTCCTAGAAGAGGTGAAGCTGTTATAGCTGCAAAGGGTGGGGCCAACTCAATATTGAACCCTACAGAATAAGACTGGGATAACATTATAGTTCATGTGCGTGTAAAGGCAGGTGTCCCAATACTTTTGGTAATATAGTGTATATATAATGCTACCTAAGATAACCTTTGGGCGCTATGCATCCTGATTATCTCTTTTTGTACAGTGCTGATATCTTGCTGTTTTGGCTTAGAGGTTCCGGCTTTATACCGGATCTATTTATTGTGTTGTATTTATTTTTCTGACATGTGCAATACGTTTCATTTGTAACATTTTCCTTATTCAGAGATTCGGATGTATCTAAATGTCCAAATCACAGTAGTAATGATTTTCAAGAAATCCGAAATAAATTATAATGAAAACAATGAATTCATTTATATTTATTCTTTCGTTTGCGACTTCAGAGGGTTTTGTAAGTTCAATAATACGCGTCACACAAAGTCACCAAGCATCAAAGTCACATATAAGTTGCATCGAAATCGTATTCAAGTCACAATGGAAACATGACGAATGAAACCGAATCTTCTGAAATACCTTCCGAAAATCCATTGGGAACAACAAATATACAAAACAAGTTACCTAAATGAAGCAATCTAACATAACGAATATGACTAAATGAAATGATTAACAAATAAAAAAAGAGACACATTTTTTCATCATGCACATCTCTAGTAATAATTCAATTCCACAGACAGCCGACACGCAACAGCATATAGTCAGAGACTGCAGACATGATACAAGAGATGGTCAGAGACTGCAGACATGATACAAGAGATGGTCAGAGACTGCAGACACGATACAAGAGATGGTCAGAGACTGCAGACACGATACAAGAGATAGTCAGAGACTGCAGACATGATACAAGAGATAGTCAGAGACTGCAGACATGATACAAGAGATAGTCAGAGACTGTAGACATGATACAAGAGATGGTCAGAGACGGCAGACATGATACAAGAGATAGTCAGAGACTGCAGACATGATACAAGAGATAGTCAGAGACTGTAGACATGATACAAGAGATGGTCAGAGACGGCAGACATGATACAAGAGATAGTCAGAGACTGCAGACATGATACAAGAGATAGTCAGAGACTGTAGACATGATACAAGAGATGGTCAGAGACGGCAGACATGATACAAGAGATAGTCAGAGACTGTAGACATGATACAAGAGATAGTCAGAGACTGTAGACATGATACAAGAGATGGTCAGAGACTGCAGACACGATACAAGAGATAATCAGAGACTGTAGACATGATACAAGAGATGGTCAGAGACTGTAGACATGATACAAGAGATAATCAGAGACTGTAGACATGATACAAGAGATGGTCAGAGACTGCAGATATGATACAAGAGACGGTCAGAGACTGCAGACACGATACAAGAGATAATCAGAGACTGTAGACATGATACAAGAGATGGTCAGAGACTGTAGACATGATACAAGAGACGGTCAGAGACTGCAGACATGATACAAGAGATAGGAGAATTGCTCTGGCAATTGAGGCACTGGCAAACAGATTCAGACAATCAGATAAATATAAAGGGATTAAAGTAGGAGAAAAAACCGAACACATAGGCTTATATGCGGACGATATTATACTATATATGGGAGATGCGCAAGCTTCTCTGATGGAAGCAATGAGAATAATAGAAACATACGGGAGGTTCTCAGGGTTAAAAATAAACTGGCAAAAATCCGCACTGATGCCTCTGGGAACAGGTAATGAAAGGAGAGCTCAGACCCCATTAAAAATAGTTGAAGTTTTTAAATATTTAGGAGTAAATATTACGTTGAAACACGAAGATGAGATGGAAGCTAATATACTCCCACTAGTAGAACATGTGAAGAGAAAATTGGAAATATGGATAAAGCTACCAATATCAATGGCAGGCAGAATTCACCTGATAAAATCTATTATATTACCCAAGTGTTTATATGTATTTGCACACTCCCCAGTAAAAATACCAAAACAGATATTTAAAAAATTAAACTCGCAGATGACTCGGTTCATTTGGGCATATGGAAGATGTAAATTAAGATCATGGGTAGGACAGGAAAAAATAACAAGGATAGAGGAATATCTCCTTAGTAAAATGCAAATAGATGATTTAATGACGGGATTAGAATTAAAAGATCTGAGGAGAGTGGGAGTAAAAATTCCCCTTTTGAAAGTGGCAAGGACAGTATGGAGAGAGGCTAAGAAACTAACGGGATTTGTTGGAATCCCAATAGAAACTGCGCTTTGGAACAATCCAAAATTTGAACAACTGGAAGCTTTTGAGGATAGTAAATTTTGGAAGCAGAATAAGATAACAACTTTTGGTCAGCTATATGACAAAAATGTGATACTAACCTACGAAAACCTATGTAAACAATATAATTTATTGAGTAAACAGTTCTACAGATACCTTCAGCTGAGGCAGGTGCTACAGACACAGTTTAGAAGAGAGGAATTACAAATATCTAAATATCCCCTTATAGGCATCCTGAGATCACAGGGACCTAAGCAGTGGCGGCTGGTGCTCAAAATTTTTGGGGGGGCGCAAACAAACAGCCTCACTGTGCCATCAAACGCTGCCACTGTGCCCATCAAACGCTGCCACTGTGCCCCAAGTGCTGCCACTGTGCCCATCAAACGCTGCCACTGTGCCCATCAAACGCTGCCACTGTGCCCATCAAACGCTGCCACTGTGCCCCAAGTTCTGTCACTGTGCCCCAAGTTCTGCCACTGTGCCCCTTAAGTGCTGCCACTGTGCCCCAAGTTCTGCCATTGTGCCCCAAGTTCTGCCATTGTGCCCCTTAAGTGCTGCCATTGTGCCCCTTAAGTGCTGCCACTGTGCCCCTTAAGTGCTGCCATTGTGCCCCAAGTTCTGCCATTGTGCCCCTTAAGTGCTGCCATTGTGCCCCTTAAGTGCTGCCATTGTGCCCCTTAAGTGCTGCCATTGTGCCCCAAGTTCTGCCATTGTCCCCCTTAAGTGCTGCCATTGTGCCCCTTAAGTGCTGCCATTGTGCCCCAAGTTCTGCCACTGTGCCCCTTAAGTGCTGCCATTGTGCCCCTTAAGTGCTGCCATTGTGCCCCTTAAGTGCTGCCATTGTGCCCCTTAAGTGCTGCCATTGTGCCCCTTAAGTGCTTCCATTGTGCCCCAAGTTCTGCCACTGTGCCCCCTGCCTGCCCTCTGCACTTACCTTGTCCCGGTGTGCAGCTGGTGACGGCGTCAGGCGACGAGCGGTGTCTCCGTCGGATGTCTCCGTCGGATGTCTTCTCCCGCGCTCCTCCTGTCTTCTTCTGCTGTGATTGGACGCTAGGTGATTGGACGCCTAGCGTCCAATCACAGCGCCTGTGACTTCAGCCAATCAGGTGACAGGTAACAGACCTGGCAACCTGATTGGCTGAGAGGCGGGTCTGTGTTAGGGAAGCGATGTATTCGCTTCCCTAACACAGTACTGTGTAATCAGCGAACGCACAGCCGTGCGCCCGCTGTTTACACTTAGGGAAGCCTATTAGAGCCCACCGCTCTAATAGGGTCCCCTATTAGAGCTTACAGCTCTAATAGGGGCGCTTCCAGCAACACCCCCCCCACTGTAATTCAGATGCCCGGCGCCCGATCAGGGGCCGGACACCTGAATAGGGGGCGGCAGCGGTGACAATAGATAGATTCATGCAATGCATGAATCTATCTATTGGTGATAGAGCGGTGCAGGAGAGGGGGGGCGGCGCTCCTGCGCCCTCTATGCACGCACCGCCACTGGACCTAAGGGACTGATAGCAAAGATTTACACACACCTGTTACAGAAGAAAATAGAAGGCGAACCACTGAAAATAAGGGATAAGTGGCAGGAGGCTATCCCAGACATGAGCGCTCATGAATGGGATGAAGCCTGCAATTCCCACTGGAAGGTATCCCCTGCAATGAATAACAGGATAATACAGATGAATAAAATACATCAGACGTACTTGGCTCCAAATAGATTGTATAAAATGGGGAGGATGACTGAACCAAGATGTACTAGATGTGGGCAGGGGGGAGCAGACTTCCTTCATGTAATGTGGTATTGTGGTAAAATAGGAAAATATTGGCAACAAGTAGCTAGGAAAATAGGAAAAGTCCTGAATAAATCTTTTATAGCTACGATGGAATTATGTTTGTTGGGGATATTGAGGGAAGAGAGATATAATAGAGATAATAATACCTTCTTAACCTCCTTGGCGGTAACCCCGAGTCTGGCTCGGGTCCAGCTTTTTGTGCTGGGAGCGGTAACCCCGAGCCAGGCTCGGGCTTGCGTTGCAGGATGCAGGGGGAAGTTACTTACCTTTATCCCCTGGATCCTGCGATGTCTCCCCGCTGTGTGAGCGAGCCGTCCGCTCGCTCGATTCACACAGTGCCGGGTGCCGCCGATCTCCGTTCCCTGTGACGTTCCGACGCACGGGAGCGGAGATCGGCGCCAAATTCAAAAAAGTTTAAAAACACAGTACACCTACAGTACTGTAATCTTACAGATTACAGTACTGTATACAAAAAATACACATCCCCTTTGTCCCTAGTGGTCTGCCCAGTGCCCTGCATGTCATTTTATTTAATAAAAAGATTTTTTTTCTGCCTGGAAACTGGAGATTGTCCATAGCAACCAAAAAGTGTCCCTTTATGTCAAAAGTGGTTTTAGACAGCTAGAAAACACTGATAAAAAAATAAAATCACAATTTATCATCAAACAATAAATTTAATGACAGCGACTATTCTGCAACTGAGCAAATTTCAGTGTTTTTGATTTGATTACATTATTGAATCATTTTTATATATATTTTTTATTATATTATAATTTATTATTTTGTGTTTTCAAACTTTATCATACCCGGGATGTCTACTAGACTCTGGTTCGGACAGATTTAAGTGAGTTATTCATAAGAATTGCAGGCCTACAATATAAAAACGCCAAATTTCCATGCAAAATAATTGTACCACTTTCAGCACTAAATTCCAGCCAGAATCATACCGCCAGGGAGGTTAAGAGAGGTACTGTTTTTGGCAAGAAAACAAATAATAGAAAAATGGATTCAGCCATATCCCCCGACAGTAACCCAATGGGTGAGAGCAGTAAACCAGGTCCTACCCTATGAAAAAATAATGTACGAACAAAGGGGAAACGGGCGAAGGTATGAAAAAATATGGGCAAAATGGAATAGAACATGGCTAACAGTGGATAGAGGAATACCTGAAAATATAGCATTAAGTGACCACAGAGGGTGAGAGAGGAAGGAATGAAAGGAAGAGTAAATGTAATTATAATTTGTATTATATAAAGAAATGTAAAAGTATATAAAAATGTATAATGTAAATTATTATGTAATGAAAAATTTGGAATAAAGAGTTTTGAAGAAAAATGATACAAGAGATAGTCAGAGACTGTAGACATGATACAAGAGATAGTCAGAGACTGTAGACATGATACAAGAGATAGTCAGAGACTGCAGACACGATACAAGAGATAATCAGAGACTGTAGACATGATACAAGAGATGGTCAGAGACTGCAGACATGATACAAGAGATAGTCAGAGACTGTATACATGATACAAGAGATAGTCAGAGACTGTATACATGATACAAGAGATAGTCAGAGACTGCAGACATGATACAAGAGATAGTCAGAGACTGTATACATGATACAAGAGATGGTCAGAGACTGCAGACATGATACAAGAGATGGTCAGAGACTGCAGACACGATACAAGAGATAATCAGAGACTGTATACATGATACAAGAGATAGTCAGAGACTGTATACATGATACAAGAGATAGTCAGAGACTGTATACATGATACAAGAGATAGTCAGAGACTGTATACATGATACAAGAGATAGTCAGAGACTGTATACATGATACAAGAGATAGTCAGAGACTGCAGACATGATACAAGAGATAGTCAGAGACTGTATACATGATACAAGAGATGGTCAGAGACTGCAGACATGATACAAGAGATGGTCAGAGACTGCAGACACGATACAATAGATAATCAGAGACTGTATACATGATACAAGAGATAGTCAGAGACTGTAGACATGATACAAGAGATGGTCAGAGACTGCAGACACGATACAAGAGATAATCAGAGACTGTAGACATGATACAAGAGATGGTCAGAGACTGCAGACATGATACAAGAGATAGTCAGAGACTGCAGACATGATACAAGAGATGGTCAGAGACTGCAGACATGATACAAGAGATAGTCAGAGACTGTAGACATGATACAAGAGATGGTCAGAGACTGTATACATGATACAAGAGATGGTCAGAGACTGCAGACATGATACAAGAGATGGTCCGAGAATGTAGACATGATACAAGAGATAGAGACTGAGGACATGATACAAGAGATGGTCAGTAACTGCAGACATGATACAAGAGATGGTCAGAGATGGTCAGAGACTGCAGACATGATACAAGAGATGGTCAGAGACGGCAGAAATGATACAAGAGATGGTCAGAGACGGCAGACATGATACAAGAGATGGTCAGTAACTGCAGACATGATACAAGAGATGGTCAGAGATGGTCAGAGACTGCAGACATGATACAAGAGATGGTCAGAGATGGTCAGAGACTGCAGACATGATCCAAGAGATGGTCAGAGACTGCAGAAATGATCCAAGAGATGGTCAGAGACTGTGAACATAATATAGGAATTGTCGGAGGCTGAGGACATGCTTCAGGAGACATATTACATAAGACTTCTAGAAATCATTGCTATAACCGGGCAATAGGGAAACACAGATCAGTGTCTTCAGGGGCCCCAAAGTCTGCACAAAAAGCACCAAAGGGCCACGGGTTTGGCACCAGGGGTGTAGACAATATAATTACATAGTTACATAGTCAGGTTGAAAACAGACACAAGTCCATCGAGTTCAACCATAAAAATAAATAAATAAATAAATATTTTTATTTATTTATGGATATTTTGTATCACTGGAGATATATAGGTCTGATGGGAGCTTTTCATCGGATTTTCCGACCGTGTGTATGCCCAACGGTCTTTTTCTGTCGGAATTTCCAAAGGACTTTGGATTGAGAACCTGTTCCTAATTTTTCAGACGGAAAACCTTTCTATCGGATTTTCCGATCGTGTGTATGCAATTCCAACACGCAAAATTCCGACGCATGCTCGGAAACAATTCGACGCATGCTCAGAAGCATTAAACTTCCCTTTTATAGTGCCGTTGAACTTGTTGTATGCCGCGGTGTTACTGACCGTCGGAATTTGGTGTGACCGTGTGTAGGCAAGACAGTTTGAGGGAAATTCCGCCGGAATTCCGATGGGACAACCATCAGAGCTTTTTCCGACGAGAATTCCGACCGTGTGTACGCGGCATTAGTATCTTCTTTTTGTACAAATTTTCAGAACGATATGCCTTGCTCAATACAACATGGTGATGGGGAAACCAACCTGTACAAGACCGGCGACTAGACATGTGCACAACAAAAAAATTTGTTTATTTTTGTTTCGTTTTTTTCGTTTCCGTTGATTCGGAACGATTCGTAAATTCGTATGTCGTCGGTGTTCGTATTCGTAACGATTTGAATTTTCGTTAGAGTTATTTTTTCGTTGATTCGTTTTTCCGTTAGTTTCATTTACGTTTATTCGAAATTCGGACGCATTCGTATTTATTCGTACTTCGTAACATTCGTAGATTCGTAATCGGAGCATAATTCATAATTTTATGTAATGTGTATGCTATTATTACATTTTAAGAGACACGGAAAATTACGAATCGAAAAAAAAAGTTACGAATGTACGAATTTTTTCGTTCAACCCCTTCGAAGCACGTTAAGCAGCGCCATTGTAAGAGATGCGGAAAATTACGAATCGCAAAAAAAAAAAAAAAATTACGAATGTACGAATTCTTTCGTTCAATCCATTCGAAGCACGTTAAGCAGCGCCATTGTAAGAGATGCGGAAAATTACGAATCGCAAAAAAAAATTACGAATGTACGAATTCTTTCGTTCAATCCATTCGAAGCACGTTAAGCAGCGCCATTGTAAGAGACACGGAAAATTACGAATCGAAAAAAAAAAAAAAAAAGTTACGAATGTACGAATTTTTCGTTCAATCCATTCGAAGCACGTTAAGCAGCGCCATTGTAAGAGACACGGAAAATTACCAATTCAACAAAAAAAAAAAAAAAGTTACGAATGTACGAATTTTTGCGTTCAATCCAGTCGAAGCACGTTAAGCAGCGCCATTGTAAGAGACACGGAAAATTACGAATCGCAAAAAAAAAAAAGTTACGAATGTACAAATTTTTTCGTTCAATCCACTCGAGGCACGTTAAGAGGCAGCGCCATTGTAAGGGACACGAAAAATTACCAATTCAACAAAAAAAAAAAAAGTTACGAATGTACGAATTTTTTCGTTCATTTTGATTTTCGTTGTTCCTGTATTCGTTTTTCGGATTTTCTTCTTTCGTAGATTCGTTGTTTCTAATAATTTTTTTTTCGGATTTTCGTTGTTTTTTGGATTCGTTCGATTCGAATTTTTAGCGAATCGTTCGTTCATTCGTACGATAACAAATAAACTAATATAACGAAAAAAAAACGAAAAACGAAAAAAAAACGAAACGAATTGCACATGTCTACCGGCGACAACCAGCAACAGCTGAGGGTGGGCACAGGAGCTCAGAGCAGCACAAATTACCCCTTTCTTTTATATTTAATGTAAAAAAAAAAAGGACATTGAATTTTAGGAATGGGTTGAAAGCAAAACATGTTAGGAATGAGGTCTGGCCAGAAGTCCGGATCCGGAGTTTCTCAGCGTCATCGTATTTTGACACCTTCTGGATTCCTGTATCTCAGCAGGTTCAGATGCAGAATGCCGTAGGTGTGACCTTAACAATCACTTGATTAATACGCAAAATGAAATATCGCCCAAAGCAAAAACGATCAGTTAAAACTATCTATGGGAGGAGAAAGACGGGAGCCGCCATCACTGACATTCTTCTACTATAGCCAGGTGCCTGGTTGTCGGGGAGGCCCATCGTCATCGAGACTGCCCAAGGCAACCTGACCTTAAAGTGGCGTTTCCACCAAAAAAATTAAAATTGCTTAACCACTTCAATACCAGGGATGTCATATGACCAGTGATGTAAGTAACTGAGTTAAAATAAACAGAGTTACCTAACGCAGTTACTTTAGAGGGTAACTAGTAATCTAACTGATTACTTTTCCCCTCATGGTAACTCAGTTCCCATTACTTGGGCTTAGTTACCCCAATTACATCTACCGCCACTAGATGGCAGTAGTGTAATTCCGGTGTCCTGACGAAAAAGTTCCCCCGCCGGATAAGGACCCCCTGTACTGCGCAGGCGCAGCGCTTGCGCAGTACGAAGGACTACGGAGCTTCCGAAAATTGACGAACCTAAACAGCTCTGAGTGAACTCTACACCGCGCAGGCGCAGTTAACATGTAATTGTACGAGGCGATGCCGCACGCTCCCGATGCTCGTGCTACTCTGCAAGGGGCGTCTATCGTGTAAGTAAGGGGCGGGTCTAGTATTACTGTAACCAAGGGGCGCATTTATTATTATTGTTATATATCGAGCTCTGCCCATTAATTTAACATTCGCCCTCTTCTGTAGCCATCCGCCCCTTACACGATATAATAATAATAGACCCGCCCCTTACACGATATAATAATAATAGACCCGCCCCTTACACGATATAATAATAATAGACCCGCCCCTTACACGATATAATAATAGACCCGCCCCTTGCTTACACGCTATAACAGATCTGCCCCTTGGTTAGAGTAATAATAGAGCAGCCCCTTGGTTACACGATATATAACAATAATAATAAATGCGCCCTTGGTTACAGTAATACTAGACCCGCCCCTTAGTTACACGTATAGAATATTAAAAAAAAAAAAAAAGTCAGTTACTTTGCTGCGTAACTAATTACTTTTCCAATGTAGTAACTGAGTTACTAACGCAATTACTTTTTGGGAGAAGTAATTTGTAACTTAACTACCGTATTTATCGGCGTATAACACGCACCGGCGTATACCACGCACCCCAAGTTTAGGAGGGAATTTTAAGGAAAAAAAGTTTTAGGAGAGAAGTTTAGGGAAAAAAAAAAACTTACATTTAAGCGTCATTTGCAGCTTGCCCAGCGCCATTTGCAGCTTGCCAGCGCCATTTGCAGCCTTTCCCAGCGTCATTTGCAACCTGCCCAGCGTCATTTGCAACCTGCCCAGCGTCATTTGTAGCTTGCCCAGCGTCATTTGTAGCTTGCCCGGCGTCATTTGTAGCTTGCCCGGCATCATTTGCAGTTCGCCTGTGTTTAAATTTCCCGCCGCGAGAAATACCGCGCATGCGCGGCCGAAAAAGACCGAACCGCGGCCGAAAAAGGCCGAAGTGCGGCCGAAAAAGACCGAGCCGACTGTTCAGCTCCGCTCGGAGTCCCGCCTCCCTGCTGTTTCGGGAGCGAGCGCAGGGAGGCGGGACTACGAGTGGAGCTGAACAGCCGGCTTCGGTCTTTTTCGGCCGCGCATTCGGCTTTTTCCGGCCTTTTCCGGACACGGTTCGGACTTTTTCGGCCGCGGTCTCCATTTTTCGGCGCCGCAACCGATTTTTGTCATTTTTTTGGGGGTATCGGCGTATAACACGCACCCACGACTTTCCCCCGATTTTAAGGGGGAAAAAGTGCGTGTTATACGCCGATAAATACGGTAATTACTTTTTAAAGTAAGATGACCAATAGGGATGAGCCGAACACCCCCGGGTTCGGTTCGCACCAGAACCTTCGAACGGACCGAAAGTTCGCGCGAATTTTCGAACCCTATACGTTATAATGGACGCGAACGTTCGAAATCAAAAGTGCTAATTACAACGGCCAATATGCATGTTAATGTCATAAAACAGGTTTGGGGACCCGGGTCCTGCCCCAGGGGACATATATCAATGCAAAAAGAACTTTTAAAAACTAACGTTTTTTCGGGAGCAGTCATTTTAATGATGCATAAAGTGAAAAAAAAAAAGTGAAATTTTCCTTTAAATATGGTACCTGGGGGGTGTCTAAAGTATGCCTGTGAAGTGGCATGTGTTTCCCGTGTTTAGAACTGTCCTTGCACAAAATGACATTTGTAAAGGAAAAAAAGAAGCCATTTAAAACCACTTGCGCCTTTAGGTTTGTTCTTAAGTAGAATCTGAACAGGTACATTATGAAGTGTAGCTCCATCCCAAAAAAATCTATTTTTAAGCTTTTTGGAGAACATAGGGAGGGGTTATCACCCCTGTAACATTTGCTGTCTTTGCACATCTGTTCAGAACATGTCACCTCACTTTCCGTCCCAATGACAAATGTTTTTGGAAAAGTGGGGTTTTAATTGTAACAAGGATTGGTGATAAAGTATCAGTAGAGAGGAGATACCTTTTTCCCAAATTAAATCTAACAGGATAGAATTTCCCTTCCTAGGGGTAGATTTCCTCTCACTTCCTGTTTTCTCTTTCCATTTGCAAGTAGGAGTCGTTTGTAAGTTGGATGTTTGAAAGTAGGGGCCTGGCGTATATACTCTGCAGAAATTTGCCCTATTAGATGTTGGTGTAGCCACAAGACTGGTGGGCACAGGAATGGGCCCTGCTGTGAGTTAATAGATCAAGATTTGTAATTGCATGCACCTGTTGAACAGGGCAGAAAAATTGGGGGTGGTGGTGGTGGTGGACGGTGTTGCCACAAGACTGTAAGCTCTCACAGTTACTCTTGGTGGGCGCAGGAATGGGCCCTGCTGTGAGTTATTAGATCAAGATTTGTAATTGCAAGCACCTGATGAACAGGGCAGAAAAATTGGGCCTTTGGCGGTGGTGGTGGACGGTGTTGCCACAAGACTGTAGGCCCTCATAGTTACTCTTGGTGGGCGCAGGAATGGGCCCTGCTGTGAACTATTAGATCAAGATTTGTAATTACCCGCCCCTGTTAAACAGGGGCTGAAAAATTGTGCCTTAGGCACTGGTGCTGGTGCCACAACACTGCAACCCCTCACAGATACTGTACTTGGAGCACACCAGTCACACGTGTTGCAAAGCATTTTTTTATAAAAATTGTATGTACACGACCCTGTTAAACAGGGGCTGAAAAATTGTGCCTTAGGCACTGGTGTGGTGGCATGGATCATTGAGGAGGAGGAAGAGGATAGTCAGTGAACATAAGAGGACAGTCACTCAGCATCAGCATAGGCAGTCTTGAAGGGATGTGACATTATAAATTATTCCGTTATATCCGCTTCAGGTGCCTGGTAGCTGGTGGTGATCCAAGACTGATTCATTTTGATGAAGGTCAGTCGATCAACCGAGGCGGTGGACAGGCGCACCCTATGATCGGTGACAAATCCTCCAGCAGCACTGAATGTGCGTTCGGAAAGAACGCTGGAGGCAGGACAGGCCAGTAGCTCAATTGCATACTGTGCAAGCTCTGGCCAGTGATCCATCCTCAGGACCCAGTAAGCCAGAGGATTTTCGGTGGGAAAGGTGTCCAAGTCTGACCTTGCCCCAAGGTATTCCTGCACCATGTATATCAGACGCTGGCGATGGTTGCTGGAACCGATCATACCTTGGGGCTGCGGACTAAAAAATTGTCTGAATGCATCGGTCAGACGTCCACCTTCCCCACCGCTCCTTCTGCTACTGACCGAAGCCTCAGCAACTCGTCGCCCAGGACCAGGAGTTTGTAACCTCCCAGTTTCTGGGAACGCGTTGCACAGACCTTTCTGCAAGGCCTCCCTGAGATGTCTCATCCTCTGCTCCCTCTGCGACGGCAAGATAAGGTCCGCAACCTTACCCTTGTACCGTGGATCAAGGAGAGTGGCCAGCCAGTAATGGTCCCTCTCCTTGATCCGAAGAACACGAGGATCCTTCCGCAGGCTTTGCAGGATCAGGGAGGCCATGCAGCGTAGGTTAGCTGAGGCATTCTGGGTCACTGAGGATGACATGATCGCCAGCCACCTCCTCCCAGCCACGTACAAGTCCACTGGTTTGTTGGGACTGTACATCATCCCTAAAAGACTGCTGCTGCTGATGCTGAGTGCCAGGCTCCACCTCCATGCTCACACAATCCTCCCTCCTCCTCCTCCTCCTCATTCTCTTCCTGTGTGATGGGTGGGACAGAAGGAACACTGTCTGGATAAAGGGGGCCTTGAGAGGCAAGGAAGTCCTCCTCTTCCTGCCTCTGTTCTGCCTCAAGTGCCCTGTCCATTATCCCACGCAGCGTATGCTCCAACAGGTGGACAAGAGGTACAGTGTCACTGATGCATGCACTGTCACTGCTCACCATCCTCGTGGCCTCCTCAAATGGTGAGAGGACAGTGCATGCATCCCTGATCATGCTCCACTGACGTGGGGAAAAAAAAAAAACAAGCTCCCCTGACCCTGTCCTGGTGCCGTAGTCGCAAAGGTACTCATTGATGGCCCTCTGCTGCGTGTGCAGTCGCTGCAGCATGGCCAACGTTGAGTTCCACCTGGTGGGCATGTCACATATTAGGCAGTTCTTGGGCAGGTTCAGCTCCTTTTGCAGCTCAGTCAGCCGAGCACTGGCATTATAAGATCGGCGGAAATGCACACAGACTTTCCTGGCCTGCCTCAGGACATCCTGTAAGCCTGGGAACCTGCCCAAGAACCGCTGCACCACCAGGTTGAGGACGTGAGCCATGCAGGGCACATGGGTGAGCTGCCCCTGTCGCAGGGCGGAGAGGAGGTTGGTGCCATTGTCAGAAACGACCATTCCTGGCTTAAGCTGACGTGGCGTCAACCACCTCTCGGCCTGCCCCTGCAGAGCTGCCAGAACCTCTGGCCCAGTGTGGCTCCTGTCCCCCAAACACACCAGCGCAAGCACGGCATGGCATCTTTTTGCCTGCGTACTTGCGTAGCCCCTTGTACGCCTACGGAGCACCGCTGGTTCCAAGGACAGAGCACTGGAGGAAGAAGAAGAGGAGGGGGGGTGGAGGAGAGAGGTGTGTCACAACCAGTAGCAGTAGTAGCGTTTTGGAGGCGTGGTGGCGGAACAACCTCCAACACTACTGCACCTTGTCCTGCATCCCTCCCAGCTGCCAATAGAGTGACCCAATGGGCCGTGAAAGAAAGGTACCGTCCCTGTCCATGCCTGCTGGACCATGAGTCAGCGGTAATATGCACCTTACCGCTGACCGCCCTGTCCAGCGAGGCATGGACATTGCCTTCCACATGCCGGTAGAGAGACGGAATCGCCTTCCGTGAGAAAAAGTGGCGTTTGGGAACCTGCCACTGAGGAACCGCACATTGAACAAACTCACGGAAGGGGGCCGAGTCTACCAACTGAAAAGGCAGCAGTTGAAGTGCTAGCAATTTAGCCAAGCTAGCATTCAACCGCTGGGCATGTGGATGGCTGGGAGTGTACTTCTTTCTACGGTCCAGCAGCTGGGGCAGGGAAATTTGCCTGCTGCAATCGGACGTCGGTGTACTGAAAGTACTTGGTTGTGACACACCTAATTCTACACCTTCAGTCCTCTCAGAGCAGCTTTCAGAGAGGACTGAAGGTGTAGTGGGGATGGAGATCCCAGCTGATGAGGAGCAAGGAGAGGTCCGCTTAGTTCTTTGGTGTGGGTCTTTTATGTGTGCCTGCCAACGAGCTGCATGGCAGGTCGACATATGTCTGGTCATGCTTGTGGTGCCCAAGCGGCTGATGTTTTGGCCACGCGAGATACGCTTGAGACAAATATTGCAAATAGCAGTGGTGCGATCTGATGCACTCGTCTCAAAAAAGGCCCACACCAAAGAACTTTTCTGATAACGTGCAGAGGCAGCGCCCTGCACAGGCGGAGCTCTGCGGTGTTGTACAGTTGCTGTGCTGGCCTCTACCTGGCCTCCAGGGGGCATCCTGCCTCGTTGGACATGTGACGCCGCATCCTCCTCCTCCTCGTCCTCCTCCTCGTCCTCCTCCTCATCCTCTCTCCCTTCAGGCACCCACGTGGAGTCAGTGACCTCATCATCCCCTCCCTCTTCACCACTAGAGCAAACCTGGCAGTAAGCTGCAGCTGGTGGAACAGTACTGCCAGATTCCTCAAGCTGGGTATCATCATCCGAGCCTTCGAATCGTTGGGCATCCTCCTGGAGCATGTACCCAACACTGTGCTCAAAGAGTTCGGGGGACTCCTCAGGAGGACATGGTGGGTCTAGGGAAGGGGTGGCTGATGATGCCATTGAGTACGCGTTGGCAGCTGCTCTGCCAGTACCCTGAGCCTGGGTGAGAGAGGATGAGGAGGGCTTGGTCATCCATTCTACCAAGCCTTCAGCATGATGCGGCTCCACATGTCCAGCTGCCGAAAACAAAGACGCGCGTGTCCCATGGCCACGTGCTGATGACGATGCACGACCACGTCCACGGCCACGGCCACGTCCACTAGAAACAGAGCCTGCCTGCCCTGTGTTCTTGGCTCTGCCTCCCCTTGGCGGTCTTCCAGCCATTGTAGTCGGTAGTCTTGTGGGTGCTGCTGAGAAGAATATATAGGAGCTCTGTGTGATGCCACTAACACACTAGAAGTCCTATGGGTGCTTCTGCAAAGAAAATATAGGAGCTCTGTGTGATGCCACTAACACACTAGAAGTCCTGTGGGTGCTGCTGAGAAGAAAATATAGGAGCTCTGTGTGATGCCACTAACACACTAGAAGTCCTATTGGTGCTTCTGCAAAGAAAATAGAGGATCTCTGTGTGATGGGACTAACACACTTCAAGTCCTATAGGTGCTTCTGGGAACAAAATATAGGATCTCTGTGTGATGGGACTAACACACTTCAAGTCCTATAGGTGCTTCTGGGAACAAAATATAGGATCTCGGTGTGATGGGACTAACACACTTCAAGTCCTATAGGTGCTTCTGGGAACAAAATATAGGATCTCTGTGTGATGGGACTAACACACTACAAGTCCTATGGGTGCTTCTGGGAAGAAAATATAGGTCTGTGTGATGGGACTAACACACTTCAAGTCCTATAGGTGCTTCTGGGAACAAAATATAGGATCTCTGTGTGATGGGACTAACACACTTCAAGTCCTAAAGGTGCTTCTGGGAAGAAAATATAGGTCTGTGTGATGGGGACTAACACACTTCAAGTCCTATAGGTGCTTCTGGGAACAAAATATAGGATCTCTGTGTGATGGGACTAACACACTTCAAGTCCTATGGTGCTTCTGGGAAGAAAATATAGGTCTGTGTGATGGGACTAACACACTTCAAGTCCTATAGGTGCTTCTGGGAACAAAATATAGGATCTCTGTGTGATGTGATGGGACTAACACACTTCAAGTCCTATAGGTGCTTCTGGGAACAAAATATAGGATCTCTGTGTGATGGGACTAACACACTACAAGTCCTATGGGTGCTTCTGGGAAGAAAATATAGGTCTGTGTGATGGGACTAACACACTTCAAGTCCTATAGGTGCTTCTGGGAACAAAATATAGGATCTCTGTGTGATGGGACTAACACACTACAAGTCCTATGGGTGCTTCTGGGAAGAAAATATAGGTCTGTGTGATGGGACTAACACACTTCAAGTCCTATAGGTGCTTCTGGGAACAAAATATAGGATCTCTGTGTGATGGGACTAACACACTACAAGTCCTATGGGTGCTTCTGAGAAGAAAATATAGGTCTGTGTGATGGGACTAACACACTTCAAGTCCTATAGGTGCTTCTGGGAACAAAATATAGGATCTCTGTGTGATGGGACTAACACACTACAAGTCCTATGGGTGCTTCTGGGAAGAAAATATAGGTCTGTGTGATGGGACTAACACACTTCAAGTCCTATAGGTGCTTCTGGGAACAAAATATAGGATCTCTGTGTGATGGGACTAACACACTACAAGTCCTATGGGTGCTTCTGGGAAGAAAATATAGGTCTGTGTGATGGGACTAACACACTTCAAGTCCTATAGGTGCTTCTGGGAACAAAATATAGGATCTCTGTGTGATGGGACTAACACACTTCAAGTCCTATAGGTGCTTCTGGGAACAAAATATAGGATCTCTGTGTGATGGGACTAACACACTTCAAGTCCTATAGGTGCTTCTGGGAACAAAATATAGGATCTCTGTGTGATGGAACTAACACACTACAAGTCCTATGGGTGCTTCTGGGAAGAAAATATAGCTCTGTGTGATGGGACTAACACACTTCAAGTCCTATAGGTGCTTCTGGGAAGAAAATATAGCTCTGTGTGATGGGACTAACACACTTCAAGTCCTATAGGTGCTTCTGGGAACAAAATATAGGATCTCTGTGTGATGGGACTAACACACTACAAGTCCTATGGGTGCTTCTGGGAAGAAAATATAGGTCTGTGTGATGGGACTAACACACTACAAGTCCTATGGGTGCTTCTGAGAAGAAAATATAGCTCTGTGTGATGGGACTAACACACTTCAAGTCCTATAGGTGCTTCTGGGAACAAAATATAGGTCTGTGTGATGGGACTAACACACTTCAAGTCCTATAGGTGCTTCTGGGAACAAAATATAGGATCTCTGTGTGATGGGACTAACACACTTCAAGTCCTATAGGTGCTTCTGGGAACAAAATATAGCTCTGTGTGATGGGACTAACACACTTCAAGTCCTATAGGTGCTTCTGGGAACAAAATATAGGATCTCTGTGTGATGGGACTAACACACTTCAAGTCCTATGGGTGCTTCTGGGAAGAAAATATAGGTCTGTGTGATGGGACTAACACACTTCAAGTCCTATAGGTGCTTCTGGGAAGAAAATATAGCTCTGTGTGATGGGACTAACACACTTCAAGTCCTATAGGTGCTTCTGGGAACAAAATATATGATCTCTGTGTGATGGGACTAACACACTTCAAGTCCTATAGGTGCTTCTGGGAAGGAAATATAGCTCTGTGTGATGGGACTAACACACTTCAAGTCCTATAGGTGCTTCTGGGAACAAAATATAGCTCTGTGTGATGGGACTAACACACTTCAAGTCCTATAGGTGCTTCTGGGAACAAAATATAGCTCTGTGTGATGGGACTAACACACTTCAAGTCCTATAGGTGCTTCTGGGAACAAAATATAGGATCTCTGTGTGATGGGACTAACACACTACAAGTCCTATGGGTGCTTCTGGGAAGAAAATATAGGTCTGTGTGATGGGACTAACACACTTCAAGTCCTATAGGTGCTTCTGGGAAGAAAATATAGCTCTGTGTGATGGGACTAACACACTTCAAGTCCTATAGGTGCTTCTGGGAACAAAATATATGATCTCTGTGTGATGGGACTAACACACTACAAGTCCTATAGGTGCTTCTGGGAAGGAAATATAGCTCTGTGTGATGGGACTAACACACTTCAAGTCCTATAGGTGCTTCTGGGAACAAAATATAGCTCTGTGTGATGGGACTAACACACTACAAGTCCTATAGGTGCTTCTGGGAACAAAATATATGATCTCTGTGTGATGGGACTAACACACTTCAAGTCCTATAGGTGCTTCTGGGAACAAAATATAGGAGCTCTGTGTGATGGGACTAACACACTTCAAGTCCTATAGGTGCTTCTGGGAACAAAATATAGCTCTGTGTGATGGGACTAACACACTTCAAGTCCTATAGGTGCTTCTGGGAACAAAATATAGGATCTCTGTGTGATGGGACTAACACACTTCAAGTCCTATAGGTGCTTCTGGGAACAAAATATAGGATCTCTGTGTGATGGGACTAACACACTACAAGTCCTATGGGTGCTTCTGGGAAGAAAATATAGGTCTGTGTGATGGGACTAACACACTTCAAGTCCTATAGGTGCTTCTGGGAAGAAAATATAGCTCTGTGTGATGGGACTAACACACTTCAAGTCCTATAGGTGCTTCTGGGAACAAAATATATGATCTCTGTGTGATGGGACTAACACACTACAAGTCCTATAGGTGCTTCTGGGAAGGAAATATAGCTCTGTGTGATGGGACTAACACACTTCAAGTCCTATAGGTGCTTCTGGGAACAAAATATAGCTCTGTGTGATGGGACTAACACACACTACAAGTCCTATAGGTGCTTCTGGGAACAAAATATATGATCTCTGTGTGATGGGACTAACACACTTCAAGTCCTATAGGTGCTTCTGGGAACAAAATATAGGAGCTCTGTTTGCTGCCACGAACACACTACAAGCCCCTCTTTCTAAATGAATCTTTCTAAATGAATCTTTCTAACTAAATCTCTCTAACTAAATCTTTCTAACTGAATCTAGCAGAGTGACACAGAATGATCCTGCTCTCTCTAACGCCGGAACGCATGTGACCGGCGCCGACGGCGTGGCGGCCTTTTATAAGAGGGGGCGTGTACTAAAGCCCCTGAGCTGTAATTGGCTACAGGCGTCCTGCCTGTAGTCAATTATGGCTCTTCGAGTTTCCGGCGCTGTGATTGGCCAAGCATGCGGGGTCACAGTGCATGCTTGGCCAATCATCAGCCAGCAATGCACTGCGCCGGCCGCGCCGGCCGCAATGCATTGCGGGGCCGCTCGCATCACACGAACGTGATGCGAGCGGCCAAAACAGTTCTGGGCTCGCCGAGCGAGAGAACACCCGGTGCTCGATGCGAACATGGGTTCGCATCGAGCACCGGGCCCATCCCTAATGACCAACACTGATTGTAATTTGCGGGTTAGAGGTACTTCTTTGATCCAGAGGACAAACAGCTTCCACAGACTGGAACTAGCAACCACCGGATAGGCCTCTCTCACTGACCTAGCAGCTGATGAGATGCTCGGTCAAAGTCTCTGCCACAGACTTGTCAGTATAACGGAATCGTTGTCCAATCCTCTGCAGAGAGGAAAAAGAGAATTCAGCAAAAACTTCTTTATTAGGCGAAAGATAAAATCCAAAGTAGTGACATCTCATGCGACATCTCATGCGATACAGCAAAACAGCAACAGTAGCTTACGCGTTTCACGCCTCAAAGGCACATAGCTAAAGATAGAATGCAAAAAACAAAATATATATGGCCAAAGTCAGGTGACCGACATTGACTAAACAGCCAATCAGAGCACTACAGCTAAATCATTCTGGTGATTGCATTCAAAAGATCTCACCTGGCTGAAGCAGCCCACACCCAAATCCCAAAAGAAAAAAACATTGGAATAAAGGTATGGGTAGGACAGCCAGGATAAAGACCAACAACAAATTACATGCCAATAAAATGTGTGGTTAATACAAAAATACAGAAAAAATACATACAAAGAAAGTAAGTATGTGTACAAAAACGTAGGTATCAACATTGTGGTCCACTGAATAAAGGCTGCAAAAACAAGGGTATATGCACAATTCAAAAAGGAAGAACATAATTAAATCTGAAGAATATGTACATAGCATCCAAAATGGGAATGGGTAAAAGATGATACAGAAGAGACCAACACAAACTTCCAATATGAAAAAACGGGATACCGCATACAATGAAGAACAACCCACGTAGATGTTTGAGGTAAAACCAAAAATAGCAAAATTCCAAGATGCAGCACAACACAAAATCGCATTAGGAGTGTAAAAAAGGACTCCACATATGTCACCGCAATAGGATTTAAAACAGCGGTAGATGAGGATCTATATAACCATTCAGGCTGTGCTGTGGGATATGGAACATAGCATGTAAAAAGTTAAAAATATATGTAAGAATATATACACACATGGAATATATATAGGTAGTGATGTAGTGTGTCAGGGGCGCTAACTAAATAGATAATAACTATTAAAGAACTCTAATCATAAGTGATAATGGAGAGTCACTGATATAACCCTCTACACTTTTGATGTCTCTTAAGCCCCATACACACGGTCGGACTTTTTCATGGATTCTGTCCGATCGGACAATGTTGTTGAAAAATCAGACCGTGTGTATGCACCATCGGACAGTGTACGTCGGATTGTCCGACGGACAAAGTCTTATCTCCTGCTGGAAAGATTTGCCGACAACACGGTCCGATCACACCAAATCCGATCGTGTGTACGGTAGTCCGACCGGACAAAGTGCCACGCATGCTCAGATCACATTACAAGACCAAAGCTATTGGCTACTAGCCTCTACGTAGTCCCGTCGTAGGCAACAAACGTCACCACGTTCAGAATGATCGGATTTTCCGACAACTTTGTCCGACCGTGTGTACGCAAAACCAACATCGGACAAAGTATGACGGACATGGTCCGACCGACCTGGTCCGCGGATAATCCGAGCGTGTGTATGGGGCTTTAGGTGTAGACATGTGCAAATAATATATAATAGAAGTGCTTCTATATTCAAGTCAGCTTACCGCTGAATAATAAACAATATTGCAAATGAAACAAAAAAACACAATTATCCAGGTGAATTCGGTATCACATGTCATGTGCCATACATAACAACCACCACATTCTCAATATCATGAGAAAATTCATCCAAGTGAAATCATGCCGGTGAAAAATGTATAATAACCAAAAAAGAAAGTGATTCAAAAAAAACTTTGTTTGAAAAACTTTAGAGTGTCCAGTGATGTGATCAAGGGATAAACCACGGGTTAAATTGCTTGTCTGTAGACTGTGAATGAAAAGACCTTCACCAACTTCTTCTATAAGTCACCCAATGTGAATAGGTTAACTGGCTGCTTACCAGATGTATTGGACTTCTTTAATTAAAAAGAAAGTCAATCAGGCTTTCACAGGTTAGTGCCTGTGCACATACGATAGGCAGGAGATGATAATGACAATTCCTCTTCCCATTGGATTCAAGCAGGGTATATATAAAAAGGCAAAAGGGACAGCTACATAGTATAATACTGTTGGATTTATTAAAATTAAAAAAATATACATAGCCAAGTGGCTACTTACAATGTAGGGTGCCTACCCGGCACTGGGGCTACTTGCATGTAAGAAAAGTGTATGGCGTGGAGATCCTGTTCCGTCTGTATGAGGTGTAGAGCGGCGTGCGTTCCAGCAGCGGTAAGCTGACTTGAATATAGAAGCACTTCTATTACCGTATTTATCGGCGTATAACACGCACTTTTTCCCCCTAAAAATCGGGGGAAAGTCGTGGGTGCGTGTTATACGCCGATACCCCAAAAAAAAAATTCAAAAATGGCAAAAATGGCAAGCGCCGCCGAAAAATAGCAAGCGCCGCCGAAAAAGACCGAGGCGCGGCCGAAAAAACCCGAAGCCGCGCCGGAATAGACCGAGCAGACTGTTCGGCTCTACTCGGAGTCCCGCCTCCCTGCGCTCGCTCCGGAAACAGCAGGGAGGCGGGACCGCGATCGGAGCTGAACAGTCGGCTCGGCCTTTTCCGGGGCCGCTTCGGTCTTTTTCGGCGGCGCGCGCGACAGAGTCTCGGCGGCGGGAAATTTAAACCCGCACCGGACTTCTAATGTCGCTGGGCATGGCTGCAATGACGCTGGAAAGGTACAACGTCCCTGGGCAAGGCTGCAATGACGCTGGCAAGGTACAACGTCCCTGGGCAAGGCTGCAATGATGCTGGGCAAGGCTGCAATGACCCTGGGCAAGGCTGCAATGACCCTGGGCATGGCTGCAATGACGCTGGGCATGGCTGCAATGACGCTGGGCAAGGCTGCACTGACGCTGGGCAAGGCTGCACTGACGCTGGGCAAGGCTGCAATGACGCTGGGCAAGGCTGCAATGACGCTGGGCAAGCTGCAAATGACGCTTAAATGTAAGTTTTTCCCTAAACTTCCCTCCTAAAACTTTTTTTCCTTAAAATGCCCTCCTAAACTTGGGGTGCGTGTTATACGCCGGTGCGTGTTATACGCCGATAAATACGGTATATATTATTTGCACATGTCTACACCTAAGAGACATCAAAAGTGTAGAGGGTTATATCAGTGACTCTCCATTATCACTTATGATTAGAGTTCTTTAATAGTTATTATCTATTTAGTTAGCGCCCCTGACACACTACATCACTACTATTACCAATTCACGGTTTTCCACAGGGAGCAGCTTTTTATTAATTAACCTAGTTCACTATCAATTTAGTTTAATCACCAGTGGCGCGGAGTTGTGCAACCCATTAAAGGGTTGTATTTGTTCAATATATATAGGTACCCTGAAGGAGTCTAAATGTTTTTTTTGAATAATTAAATATAATTCAAAATATGATAGTAACACTACATTAAATTGAATTGAAACCCCAAATAAACCTGTGTAATAAAACCTGCGAGTCTGTATGGATGAACTGTGTATATGACACTGAATGCAATAAATGCTGTAAAAAGAACGGGACATACATACAGCGATTCAATGTGAATCGCAAGGCGATATGTGATCAAAAAAAATATATATGTATATGATCAGGCAATATATGTATATATGGAGTTCCCGTGTTATTAGAGACACATGAATGCAAAAAATGCAAAAAAATACAAAAAATGCAAAAAAATACAAAAAAAATGCAAAAAAATTCAAAAAATGCAAAAAATGCAAAAGAACTGGCAATCCTCTACCACAGGAATACACAACCAGCGACTTGTTGTAAAATTAAGGAACTCTCACACAGTACCAGTTTATTTCAGCCGGTCCGGCGCTACTATGTAGTACTATCCTCCAACTGAGTCTCCAGGCTCTTCCAGAGGTACCAGTCTTGTTGCTCGGTCCTCTACTAGAAAAGTCCTCCCCTGGATCCTCCAGCCGCTTGGCTTCTCCCCGCAGGCAAGACAGCACAGAACCACCCCTGGATCAGTAGGCCACAGGACTTCTGGGCCCACCCTTCAGTTGTGAAGCCTTGGGCCAGCCGGCCCCGAGACGGCAGCACACACCTCAGGCCAGGAGGGCCACGAGGTAGGGATAACGAACCCCAAAAAATGGCGCCTGTACCATAAATACTCTTACCCAGAATGCACAGCGGGTAGACCACTCCCACCTGGCTGTTTCTGAGTAATGCATTTAGCCTGTTGCATTTCCAACACTTACCGGTGGTGACAGCGTCACCCACAGCCAAGTGGAAACTCACACAACCCAGCCAAACTGGTACAGAACCCAGAACTTTGACATAATTAGTCTGGGCCAAACTGCAGCTTCATACAAACTTAAATTTACAAAAATAATAGCGTCTGCTCATTAGGAGCAGGGCACTACACCAGCTATGAATAAGCAATCCTTGCTGTATGGATTTATATTAACCGCTTCCCGACCGCCTCACGCAGATATACTGCGGAAAAATGGCACGGGCAGGCAAAACCACGTACCTGTACGTGGCCCTTTAAATGCCTGCCCGTGGGTCGCGCGCGCGCGCCGCCAGCGCGACCCGATCGCCGATGGTGTCCTGCGATCGGGTCACAGAGCTGAAGAACGGGGAGAGGTCTATGTATACAAACCTCTCCCCGGGCTTCCTACACTGCCTGTCACTGATTGGCTGTTCCCTGTCATCCGGAAAGCCGATCAATGACGTCAGACGTCAGCCCCGCCCCTAATGTAAAAAAACACACACACATCAGAGCCCATAACCCCTCCCCTCCCCCTAGTGGTTAACTCTTTCACTACAACTGTCATTTATACAGGAATCAATGCATTTAAATAGCATTGATTGCTGTATAAATGACAATGGTCTCAAAAATGTGTCAAAAATGTCCGATGTGTCCGCCATAATGTCGCAGTCACAATAAAAATCGCTGATCGCCGCCATTACTAGTAAAAAAAAAAAAAATATTAATAAAAATGCTATAAAACTATCCCCTATATTGTAAACGCTATAACTTTTGCGCAAACCAATCAATAATCGATTATTGCGATTTTTTTTACCAAAAATATGTAGAAGAATACGTATCGGCCTAAACTGAGGAAAAAAAATGTTTTTTTATATATATTTTTTTGGGGATATTTATTATAGCAAAAAGCAAAAAATATTGAATTTTTTTCAAAATTGTCGCTCTATTTTTGTTTATAGCGCAAAAAATAAAAACCGCAGGGGCGATCAAATACCACCAAAAGACAGCTCTATTTGTGGGAAAAAAAGGACGCCAATTTTGTTTTGGAGCCACATCGCACGACCGCGCAATTGTCAGTTAAAGCGACGCAGTGCCGAATCGCAAAAAAGGGGCCTGGTCCTTTGGCTGCCAATTGGTCCGGGGCTGAAAGTGGTTAATAAAGAAATAATTTTTCATTGGAGTGCGGCCACCCAGACTTTTGTTCTGTTTTTTTCTTGCATATGGTTGCATAATTTACACGTTCCTTTCGAGCAGCTGAAGAGGTAGGAGATCGTTGGAATCAGACAACTGGAGCGGGTCTTTCTTTTTTGCTGTTTAGGAGTCGTTTGTAAGTCGGATGTTTGTAACTAGGGGACCGCCTGTACTGTGCAGTTTATTATATGTAAAAAAAATACAGACTGTGCTCTACAGGGATATAAAATATATATTATAATATCTACTACTGTACTCCATTACCCATTTTTAACGTAAGATAAATACAACACAATAAATAGGTCCGGTATAAAGCGGGCGCCTCTAAGCCAAAAAAGCAGAGTATCAACACTGTACAAAATGAGCGATAATCAGGACGCATAGCGGCAAGGTTATCTTAGGTAGCGTTATATATGATGCAACCAACACCATCCACAGAAAAAGAACTAGATACAAGATTCCTTCATAACTTCTCTCTACTGAGAGCATTGGGGGTGATGATGATATGATAAAGTCTCATGGTGTCGGGATGGTCGGTTCTCGGAGGGTTTACATCAGCTTCACCAAGATCCAGGAGAAGATCAGAGCAGACAAAGTCCAAGGCATGGAGAAACCTGGAGAAACACACAAGAGATATTAGGAATGGATCGGGAAGGACTTCATCTTCCTATGGAAGATCTTCTGTTCAGTCCTAAGTTTTCATACCAGATTGTGAGAATTTAATTCAAAGTGTATGTCCAACCAAAATGATTATTTTTCATTTTTCGATTGTGTGACAATAAAGTTAGAAGTTAGAATGGGGCTGAGAGATTTAGCCTAATTTCCTGCCACGGTAAAAGCAGTTTTACCAGTTAGGAAGAGGGAAAATCGGCAACAAGGACACAGACAGCAATAAAAAAAAAACAGGGGCTTCTATCCTTCCTCTACTCTACTTAAAGCGGAGCGCCACCCGTTTTTACAACCTATAAAAAAAAAAAAAAAAAAATACTCACCTTTCTCGATCCGAAACGGTAGTTTTTTTTTTTACTTACCTTTAGTTGTTTTCTTCGCTTCCTGGTTCTCGGGTCCTCGGATATGGGCGGGGATATTACGGCTATTACGTAATATCACCTAGCCCGCACTGTCTCCTGGGAGCTTGTCATAGCTCCCAGGAGTCAGTGCAGCGGCCTGGCCCGAGATTGCGCAAGACTTGAAACCGAACGTGACGTCATCACGACAGTCACGTTCGGTCTCTGCTATCACAACGGGGCGGGACTTTCGACGCCACCGCCGTTGTGATGGCAACAGGAGCTGAAATCCAGGAAGAGAATGCCCTGGAGTATTCAAATGCCCACAGGCAAGATGGTGAAGAAACCAGAAATTAATATAAAGTGCTTTTTGGACAGAAAAAAACGAACGGCAACAGTGAGACAAGCAGGACAGGTGAGTTAATAATTTACAAAAGAATTTATTATTCAATCACCAGTGGAAAAAAAAACGTCAGGGGCAGTGTAGCTCCGCTTTAAAGCGGAAGTAAAACCATCAATTTAACATTTTCAAAAAACAGTTATGCCGCGTCCACACGATCGGAATTCCGGGCAGAAAAAGACCGATGACAGCTTTTCCTCGGAAAATGCGACCGTGTGTAGGCTCCATCGGAATTTTGCTGCCCGAATTTCCGAAAGTAAAAAATTGAGAGCATGTTCTCAATTTTTCCGACGGAAATTCTGATCGCCTGTAGCAATTCTGATGCGCAAAATTCCTACACATGCTCGGAAACAATTCGACGCATGCTCGGAAGCATTGAACTCTGCTTGTTGTAGTGTTGTACGTCACCGCGATCTTGACGGTCAGAATTTGGTGTGACCGTGTGTAGGCAAGACAGTTTGAATGGAATTCCGGCGGGAAAACCATCAGAGCTTTTTCCGACGAGAATTACGATCGTGTGTACGCGGCATTACAATTCCGGCATGTATCGAGAATGTAACTATCACATTGGTTGTGCTCTCAACCAACTGTCAAACCATCCAATGGCTGGTGTCATAACTGATCACACGTGCGGCATCATGGCGGTTGAAGATTTAACAAGATGGCAGCTTCCTTGGCTGAAAACGATAGGAGGGTTTACTTCCCCTTTATTAACAAAAGTATTTTTAATTCTGCCAGTGTTGCTGTTGGAGCTTTGCTCTCACTTCCTGTCTGGAAGAACGGGAAGTATTTGTCCTTCACAGAAGCTTTGGCCATTTTCCCGCATTATTCAAAACAAAAACGAAAAAAATGTTTTGTCTGAAATTGTTTTTTAAGAAAGGAACGTGTAAATTATTGTAACAATATTGTGAACATGAGATGACTTACCTGCATCCAAAAAGAGACCCCTTCCTGCAAAGTTCTGGATATTATCTGGATTAAGGGCTGCAGATCTGTAAGGAAATACAAATAATTTAACAGAAATTCCAGACAAGTTTGTAGGCGGGGCTTAAGTTGGGTACCTTGTATTGGGAGGAAATACACACATTGTATATGGTACTAATGTCTTGTATATAACTCCTACATGGTTGGTTTGCAGCAACAGATAAGCTGATCTTCCGCACTGATATCAACAGTTTGGGGAAACTCTCAGCTTTTACAGTATATGTTACCAAAGGATGGCTTCCATTATCGGGGGGCTTTACGGGGGGTTTTAACCCTTTTTCGGCCGCGAGCGGGGCAGTTGTAACCCCCGCTAGCGGCCGAAAAAGGGTTAAAACCCCCCGTAAAGCCCCCCGATAATGGAAGCCATCCTTTGGTAACATATACTGTAAAAGCTGAGAGTTTACGAATACCGCGGCTAAGACGATGGTAAAGCAGCGCTAAATATAGCGCTGCTTTACCGCCGATGCCCACACTGCCCCAGTGTTAAAGGGGTCTAAGTTATCCCTCTTCACCAGGAACACTCTAATCGCAAGTGCGTTCCTCTACCTACCATCCACTCACCAGAAGCATGCCAAAATGATGGGGATCCCTTATGTGAAAAGGTTTCCTCACCCAAGATGGCTGCCTAAGGTTGCTAGAAGTTGCAGTGTCCAATCAGACACCTTCTACCTCTGCTGATTATCGGCATTGGTTGGAATGACCCTTTAGGATATCCACTGACCACTAATTATCGGCTCATATCCCTCTGCTGTCCGTTATTTTCTCTAAGTATTTATCTGAGCGTTTACATTTTTTCCAGCATTCCCACGTACTAATATATTTCTGGTATCGCCCCTTTTTCTCTAATTCCCAGACAATCCATTTTATAGTAATACTCTATTTGTTCAAACCATTCTCTTATGCCTGGTTTTTCGGTATTTAACCATTTTTTGAGGTCAACCCTTTCGCGGCGTTCAGAAGTTTTGGGATGATTGAATTCATATATTTTTTTCCTGGGAGTTTTGAAATCATGGAATAAACACATCTGTATATTATTTTCTATTTTCTCATCTGTTATGTCATTTATGATATTCAATATTTCATGCCAATACTCCTTTTATTTTTGGGCATTCCGACCATATATGGGCCATTGTTGCCCTTTGATTGCAGTTCCTCCAGCATATCGGTGATCCCTCCGCTTGATATTTATGGGTCCTCTCTGGGGTCAGATACCTAACAATTTGAAATTCATTTCGATGTTGCCCATATCCCAAGCATTATTATACATTGCTCCTATTACCTTCCCTACTTGGTGGTCGTCAAATTTTAGGTCCAATTCTGACTGACCACTAATTATTGGCATTGGGTGTTTTTTTTTTAAAATAACAAATATGCTATACTTACCTGCCCAATTTAGTTGGTTTTGCACAGAGCAGCCCAGATCCACCTCTTCTCGGGTCCCTCTTCAGCTCTCCTGGCCCCTCCCTCCTGTTGAGTGCCCCCACAGCAAGCAGCTTGCTATGGGGGCACCCAAGCCGAGCCACAGCTCCCTGTGTCCATTCAGACACAGAGCTGCTCCCAGCCCTGCCCCCTTTCTCTCCTCATTGGCTGACTGACTTTGATTGAGAGCAGCAAGAGCCAATGGCACCACGCTGCTGTCTCGGCCAATGAAGAGGGGAGTCCCAGGCAGCTGAGACACTCCTGCAATATCGCTGAATAGAGATGGGGATCAGGTAAGTATTAGGGAGGCTGAGGGGGGGCACTTGCACACAGAAGGCTTTTTATCTTAATGCATAAAATGCATTAAGATAAAAAAACCTTCTGCCTTTTCAGTCACTTTAATTGAAGACTAATTATCAGGTTCTGCCCCCAAGGGGGCAATTCCCTCAAAAGACTCCACTCCATCTGTATAGTGGCATAGTGACACCTACTGGACAGAGGAAAACCCGCACCTGCCTACAGGTGAAACCGATGAAGGAAATGCAAATGGTATCCGAGAAACACCCCAGCTATGCTAAAGTCACATCATCCGCTTTATGTTCCTCTATCTGTGTTATTCCCCAGAATGGAAACAGTCCCCCCCCCAGTCTTCTAAGCCATATTCTCCAAAGACCAATTTATTCTACATTGTATTGGGGCAACATGACACCATCAATTGTCTTTGTTATGGATGAGTAGGACACCATCAATTCTACATGTCTATCACTGCCTCCCGGTGTCCTGTCGGATAGTGTCCCCCATTGGATACTGTCCGCTGTGTACTGCACATGCGCAGTACACATGACAAGCAGATTCCGAAAATAGCCGAAGATGAGCGGAGCCTGCGCCGTGAGTCCAGGTTCAAGCCCCACCCTCCAAGTGGACATAGAGTGAAGCGAGCCCGCGAGGGGCCCTCTAACTTTATGTAGCCCTATGTCCACTTGGATGGTGGGGCTTGCACCTGGACTCATGGCGCAAGCGCCGTTCATCTTCTGAGATTTTCCGAATCTCCTTGTCCTCCGTACTGCGCAAGCGTTGCGCCTGCGCAGTACGGCCTGGACACTATTTGATAGCCAGACTTTTTTTGACAGAACACGGCTCTCCCTGTATATGATTGACAAAAATGGGTGGTTCCTGTAATTCGATTGGCCCTCCCCTTTGTGCCAGTCCTATAAACCACTTCCAAAATGGCAGATCGTTATGCCTGATGAAGGAGCACGCATGCTCCGAATGCGCGCATCATCACACTGCGACTTGGAACCCCCCCAGTGACGTCCTCCCTAAGTGCTCTGCAGTCTCCAGCCCGGGTCACCAGAGGAACACCAGCGCCGCCAAGAGAGACCCTGCCACGCCATCCGGAGGCTCATCCTGTCGCCCAATCTGGACTTTAAATATAGATGTGCCTGCTTTTACTTTGATTTTAGTAAGTGCATTACTATACATTAAAACATTTGAAACCTTTTGCTGCACTTAGATCCTGGCGCTGCTTGTCTTGTTTATGAGGACACCATCTATTGTCTTTGATAGGGATGAGCATAACGCCATTGATTGTCTTTGTTACGGATGAACATGACACCATCATTTGTCTTTGATAGGGAAGAACATGAAACCATCAATTGTCTCTGTTAAGGATGAGACTGGGTTCGGACCCAACCCAAGCTCATCCCTGGTCTATATTTTGGCACCAGCACATGGGCAGAACTGTCAATTTTGGTAGTGGTATCTCAATATCAGAAGCCAGTAAATGCTCATTATACACAGAAATGTTTACAAAATAGACATGTGCAATTCGTTTCGTTTTTTTTTCCGTTTTCCGTTAAAATTTGTTATATTCGTTATCGTACGAATGAACGAACGATTCGCTAAAAATTTTAACGAATTATCGAATCGAACAAATATGAAAAACAACGAAAATCCGAAATTACCAAATTAGAAACAACGAAACGACGAAAGAAGACAATCCGAAAAACGAAAACAGGAACAACGAAAATCAAAATGAACAAAAAAATTCGTACATTCGTAACTTTTTTTTTTGTTGAATTGGTAATTTTCCGTGTCCCTTACAATGGCGCTGCTTAACGTGCTTCGAATGGATTGAAACGAAAAAATTCGTACATTCGTAACTTTTTTTAAATTTTTTTTCGATTCGTAATTTTCCGTGTCTCTTACAATGGCGCTGGCTTAACGTGCTTCGAATGGATTGAACGAAAAAATTCGTACATTCGTAACTTTTTTTTTATTTTTTTTCGATTCGTAATTTTCCGTGTCTCTTACAATGGCGCAGTTTAACGTGCTTCGAATGGATTGAACGAAAAAAATTCGTACATTCGTAACTTTTTTTTATTTTTTTTCGATTCGTAATTTTCCGTGTCTCTTACAATGTAATAATAGCAAACACATTACATAAAATTATGAATTATGCTCCGATTACGAATCTACGAAAACAATGTTACGAAAGTACGAATAAATCAATCTAACGAAAGTACGAATGTAACTAAATCTACGAAAATACGAATGCGTCCGAATTTCGAATAAACGAAAATTTAACGGAAAAACGAATCAACGGAAAAACGAATCAACGAAAAAATAACTCTTACGAAAATACGAATTTTTTTTTTTCAAATATAATTTTTTATTTTTTTTTCCACTTCAGCGAAAATTTTCCTGAGAGACTTATTTCTTTTTTTCAAATATAAATTTTTTTTTTTTCAAACAGGAAAGAAAAGGAGGTCGATGCCTCAACAATACATACAATCATATAGTCTCGTAGGGGGTCGCAGCCTCCCAATATAATATCACAGTTATCAACAGGGATTGGTGACAACCCGTATATCTCTTATTATTTCTACTGTACATCCTGTACCGTTGGTTCCTGGTTCTCGTGTATACGGGGAATGTTATCAGTTTAGTGGCGTGCTTTAATGGTCCAGCCCGGGGGGCCTTCTGGTGGACAATACGATCGTATGAGAAGAAAGGAGAGCAAGAAGAGAGAAAGAGGAGAGGTGAGAATAAGTTCAGGCCAGAAATTAGCAGTAGAGGGGGGGGGGGGGGGGGGGGGGGGGATGGGGGGGGGGGGGGGGGATGCTCAGGGAGTTGTCTGGTAAGTCCAGGTATGCTGGTGCCTACTAAGTCACTGGATCCTCAGTGAGCCTCCGCTCTTTTGTATTTCAGGATTCCAGGAGGGATTTTCCTTCATCTGAAAAAATGAACATGTTCCAAAGTGCCCATGTTTTCCTATAAGTTTCTTGTTTATCTTGAGATGTTAGGATAAGATCTTCCATTTTGTTCATCTCTTCCACTTTCCTTAACCACATTGCTAAGGTCGGTGGATTCTGTTGCTTCCATAGTGTCGGAATGCAGGACTTCGCTGCATTGGTGAGATGTCGCAATATGGACTTCCTATACTTTTTCAGTGGTATGGGTGAGACATGCAGCAGGAAGAATGCTGGGTCGTCTGGGATCTGAAATTCCGTGAATTTCTGAGATGTGGTACGGACCGCATTCCAGAAAGTCTGTAACCTAGAACATGACCAGAACACATGTAGCATTGTGCCTTTCTCCCTTTGACACCGCCAACAAAGGTCTGAGGTTTCAGGGAAGATTTTATGTAGTCGACTAGGCGTTAAATACCACCTTGTCAGGATCTTAAAATTAGACTCCTGTATTTTAGTGCAGAGGGAGGATTTCAGGGTCAAACTGGTCATGTTCTGTCTCTGGGTCTCAGTAAAGGTGCATTGCAAGTCTGATTCCCATTGTTCTATATATTTCAGATTCGGTCGCGTGGAGGGCATGTTCAGGATGGTGTACATTTGTGATAGTACTTGTGCCATGGGTTCTCTTTCTGTCATTATTTCCTCAAACGAGGTCTTCGGTCTATTGTGTAGGTGTGGGTCTGGGATGTCATGTAGAAAGTGGTGGATCTGCACTGCGTTCCAGAAGGGAAGACCAAACCTACCTCCCTGTTCTGTCAGTTCCCCAATAGTGGGCCACCTATCATGCGTCACAAATCTTTCCGCTAGTATTTGATTATTACTTCGTAGGGTTTGGAAACTTGTTGGGGAGTTCCCCTGGGGGAAACTAGGGTTGTCAAGTATAGGCGTCATGGGAGATGTTTTGGTCGTTTGGGCATTTTGGAGAAGCGCCCGTCTACCTTGCTTCATGGTATTCCCAATCAGTGGGTGTGATTTTATCTTTGAGGGCAGGGCATCATAGCACCATAATGCCGTACCCAGGGGCGTGTTGGATTGACGTTGCTCTATCTGGGCCCATAGCTTACAGTCTTGGTGTCGTCTCCAGTCTGTTATTCTGCCTAAGTGTACGGCTTGATAGTATTTTTTTATGTCTGGCAGTGCCAGACCCCCATGCTGTTTTGGCGCTGTAATCAGGGTTCTTGGCAGTCTCGGTTTTTTTTGGGCCCATACAAAGTTGGTGAATAGAGCCTGTACCTGTCTGAAATACGCCGGGGGAACTCTGATTGGTAGTGCCTGGAACAGATATAGGAATTTGGGTAGGATACTCATTTTAATCAGGTTGCACCTCCCAAACCAGGAGTGCAAGCCTTTGTGCCATTTGTCCAGGAGAGTTTTTACCTTCGTCAGTAGGGGGGGGAAGTTAGTCTCATATATTCGCGATATGTCTGGTGGGATTTTAGTACCGAGATAGGTCAGTGCTGAGGTGGTCCATCGGAATCTAAAGTTTGCTTTTAGGGTCTGGAAGTCTGCTGTTGGGACTAATATCTCCATGGCTTCCGATTTGTTATAGTTTATTTTGAGATTAGATATTTTCCCAAATGTCTCTAGCTCCTTGAGGAGGTTCGGTAATGATGTCACTGGGTCTGTTATTGAGAAAAGCATGTCGTCTGCGTATGCCGATATCTTATGTTGTTGTTGTCCGTTCAGTACCCCGTGAATATTAGGGTTAAGTCTAATCGTGGACAGGAGGGGTTCGAGGGATATAGCGTATAGTAGGGGTGACAGAGGACATCCCTGTCGGGTGCCATTCGTGATGGGGAACGAGTCTGATAGGACTCCGTTGGCCTTTACTTGGGCTGTCGGGTTTTGGTATATACTAGCTATACGGTTGATCATCACTTCCCCCAGTCCTATACCTCTCAGTACTGTGAACATATACGGCCAGTTAACCCTATCAAACGCCTTTTCGGCATCTGTGTTAAGTAGAACGCACGGGGTCTTAGTAGTCTTTGTAATGTGTATTAGGTTCAGCACTTTAGTCGTGCTGTCCCTAGCTTCTCTGGTGGGTATGAAGCCCACCTGATCCAAGTGGATAAGCTGTTGTAGTTGTGCTGCTAATCTGGTGGCTATGATTTTCGTAAATAATTTGAGGTCTATGTTCAGCAACGATATGGGCCTATAGCTGCCGCATATCGCTGGGTCCTTTCCTTCCTTCCAAATCACAGAAATGTGGGCGCGTAACGTATCCCTGGCTAACGTGCCTCCCTCTCCCAATGCATTAAAGAGCTTTAATAGCCGGGGTCCTAGTATTGGTAGCAGTGTTCTGTAATATTGTAGGGTGAAACCGTCCGGTCCTGGTGCTTTTCCTGGCTTCATCTGCTTAATTGCCTGTTGTAGTTCAGTCATGGTTATGGGCGCTTCTAGGTCAGTCTGGATTTCCTGGGATAGGGTCGGGAGCTTTGCTGAGGAAACATATTCCTCCATTTCTTGTTGAGATCCTGTCCCTAGCGGTAGGTTGTATAACTTGGTGTAATAGGATTGAAACTCCCGTGTAATCTGCTTGGGCAGGACTGCTTTGTCTCCCCCCATTCTGTTGATGTGCGGGATGTATGACGATAGTCTGATGTCCCTGACTGATTGGGCTAGGAGCTTCCCGCATTTATCTCCAGATTCGTATGTATTTCTGCGGCATATCTGAATAGCTGCTTGGGCCCTGTACTGGAGTATGTTGTTAATTAGTCTCCTGGTCTTTTCTAGGTCTGATGCTAGCGTTGGGGTGGGGGCATGTTTGTGTCTGGCTTCTGTCTCTTTTAGGTCTTTCAAAAGTTGGGTCAGTTTCAGGTCTCGGTCTTTTTTTATTCTAGCTCCGTGTTTAATAAGAGTCCCTCTTATCACCGCCTTATGGGCTTCCCACAATGTCCCTGGCTCGCAGTCTGGTTGATCATTTTCTGTAAAGTAAAAGTTTAGTTCCCTAGTGACTTCCGCTAGAATTTCTGGGTTTTGAAGGAGGCTCTCATTAAGTCGCCAGAATCTGTGCCTGGGGGAGGAGGTGTCGGTGAGGTTGTATGTCAGGAATATAGGGGCGTGGTCAGACCATGTTCTGTTCCCTATGTCCGTGGTTTCAATTGCTTGTAGTTGGCTATGGGGGAGCATGAAATAGTCAATTCTGGTGTACACCTGGTGTACGGGGGAATAATATGTGTAATCCCTGTCGCCTGAGTGTTGCAGGCGCCAAGCATCTATGAGCTGCAGTCTATGAAATGCCTTATTCATGCGTTTAAGTTGGGAGATGGGTATCGATGTTTTGCCCTGTGAGGTGTCTACTGAGGGGGTCAGGGGTGCATTGAAGTCTCCACCTAGTATTAATTGACCTTCCATAAATCCTTGGAGTATTTCTAGGGTTTCCTCCAGGAACGTGGCCTGACGTTCGTTGGGGGCATATAGTGTCGCTAATGTCAATTGTGCGGTCCCCATCATGCCTTTAATAAAAACATACCGACCTGTGGGGTCTATTTGAGATCCCTGGTATTGCCAGGGTGCTTTACTGGAAATTAGTATGGAAACTCCCTTAGATTTGGTGGTTGGGTTAGAGGAGTGGTAGGCAATAGGGTATTGTCTATTACGGAGGTAGGGTAGCTTAGTGTCTTTGAAATGTGTTTCCTGTATGAATGCCACGTCTACTTGGGCTCGTTTAAGTTCTGTCATTAAGATACGCCTCTTCTCCGGGGTGTTCAGTCCTTTAACGTTTAGGGACATTACTTTAATTTTCTGTGCCGACATATTGTAGTCAGTGGCGGGGGGGGGGGGGTAGGGGTAGGGTATTGAGGGTAGAGAGAGGGGTAGGTAAGTGGTGTAGTACCAGCAATAGAAAAGATAAAGAATAAGTGCAGTCTAGAGGACAGATAGTATTGGTATTTAGCTACCAAGTCGGGGCTAGGTCTAGTACCTAGTCCCTAGTTTCAACGGTTTAAATCTGCGCGTGTCGAATGGGGGAGAATTAAAGTGTCCCCCGTCGAGGTGCGCTATCCTATGTAGAGGAGTGGTAGGTCAAGGCTCATAAAGATGAGCCCTCCGCCGCCTCCCCTCTGCCTATTAGATTATGTGTACAACTATGCATTACAGGTTCCTGATAAAACCTTCAAGATTTATTTGTAATTAACTTTAACATGTATATATAACTGTCGCAGTCTAACTGGTGTAAAACATTGCCCTGCTAGAACTTAACTGTCCTCTAGGTGGCTCCAGCTAGTATTCCTCCTTGCTTTAGTCCCTTTCCCTGAGTTCCCTGTGTCTCTCGTTTGTTGCTGATCACGTTAATGTGTCATCCCTTGAGCCCCTCTCCCCCCGGAGATAAAAAGTCTCCGCCTTCCCCTTTGTAGCAGCCCCCTAATAGGGGCGGTCCCTATAAAGGCCCAATGCTAATCATTTCCCTAAATACAGAGCTCTATCCATAGCATGTGTCGTTTTGTATATATTTTACATTATATATTACCCTTGTCTCTCCTGTGAGGTGTTTTCAGTTGTCTATTCATCCTTATATACATAGCATTTATATACTCATCATTTAGGTCACAGTTCCTGGGTAATCATAACTTGTCCTTGGTCCGTGCTGTTGTGCGGGATCCGGCCTACTTCTCCTGTCATATCTAATGTACACGGGGTGCCGGTGATATGGTGTAGTTTCCCTTCCATTGTCTCTCTCCTCAACTGTCTCGTTCAGGTGTACATATGACTGACCTCACTCCGGGGGAGTAGTTTCCTCTCGTCAGTTCTAATTCCTCAGTCATGAGGCGGTAAGTTCTCAGCCCCGTGAGGATCGCTGGGTTGCTGTGTCCGACCTTGTACACCCTCCTGGAGTTGTTATTGCTATCTGGAGGCGGCAGCAGGTGCCTAGGCCATTTCCCCTATGTCTTTCACCAGGGGTATCCCTCTGAGATGAGCAGGACCTCGTGACTTGCGGAGATGGGGGGGGGAGAAGGGGGGGGGAGGGGGATGCTCCTGATATTTGGGACCCAGGGTAGTAGGAGTCATCTGGTTCCACTTGGGGCCTTTCCAGCCTTGAGTAGCAGCTGCGGGCAGTGGCACAACACCATATGAAACACCATATGGGACACCGTATAAAACAAGGACTGCTTCCTCCAGTAGGGTGTTAGATGCTAAATATAGTGGGCATTTACAGTACCTTAGTCTTCTCGTGGCGGGTCTTGAGAGGTTGCCCCCGGTCTACGGCGGTTTCTCTGTTGTCTCGAGGTGGAGCCTGTTCTTTGTCTGGAGAAGGGCGGTCGGTTCTGTGTTCCTGGTAGGAGGGCCAGCCAGTTCGGTACTTCGATGGGCTCTGCTCCCATGAAGGCAAAAAGCTCCGGTAGGGCGTCTGGTCTTCGCAGGTTGAAAAACCGCTGGTCCCGCCTGAACGTAATTGAGAGCGGGTATCCCCATCTGTAAGTGGTGTGTCTCCTGCGGGCTAGGTCCAGCAATGGTTTCAACATTGCCCGTCTTTGCAGCGTAGCTCTTGAGATGTCTGGCAGGATTTTTATTGTGGCTCCGTCAAACTCCAGATCTCCTGCTTCCCACGCCTTGCGGAGGACCTGTTCTTTGTGAACATAGTGATGCAGGCGGCAGATAACGTCTCTCGGTCGCAGGGGGTCTGTGGATCTGGGGCCCAGTGCTCTGTGGATTCTGTCTATTACCGGCCGTTCTGGGAGGTCTGTGCCTTCAATTGCTCTGAATATGGCTATGGCCGTGTCTGTCAGATCTTCCGTCCCCGTGGCTTCTGGCAGGCCCCGGATCCGCAGGTTGTTCCTGCGGCTCCGGTCCTCCATTTCCTCCATACGTAGCTGCTGTTCGGTCAGTGTCTCAGTTTGTGCCATTTGGGTCCTCTCTATGGCTGTGACCCTCTGTTCCATGCTGGCTAGTGAGGATTCCCCTGTTTCCAGCCTGGATGACAGGGATGATATGTCCGCCTTAACCGCTTTCATTTCCTGGCGGTGTGCTGCCTCCACGGTGCCAATAAGCACCGCAATGTCTGCCTTGGTGGGTAAAGCTTGGAGGAGTGCCCTCAGCTCAGGGTCTACTCCGCTCAGCCGCAGGGGTGCCCGAGACGGTTCTCCTGTCTCTATGTGGAAATCAGTGGGGAACTCGTTGTATGTGCCGGCGTACTCCGAGTCCGTGGTAGGGGACATTGGAGCGCCTGGAGATCTGTCTCCTACCTCTTCTCCTCGTGGCGCCGCCATCTTGGCCTCCGGGGTGCTCGCCTGAGACATTCGGAAAAGCCGCTCGATTTCTCCCTTAGAGGGGGTCTGCCCCGCCGGTTTTGAAGCCTTTCCTTTTCCCTTGAAGGTCCGCTTCTTTGCGCTTCTTTGCGGAGTGCATAGTTTTTAAAACTGCTGGTTTATCAGGCAGGTTAGCTGGGAGACGGCCGGGAGCTCAACGAGACACGTCTCTATCCAGCCATGTCCAGGCCACGCCCCAATTTTAGGTCCAATTCTTTCTCCCACTGTTCTATTTAAGCTCGTCTTCCTTGAGAAGTTTTTTTACCGTATCACCACATAATGGTATTGTGGATACGGTGTAGGATAAAAAATATAAGTGCCACGTCCCGAAAATTTGAATTTTATACAGAAGATCAACTAACTTGTGTTGAAAAATGATGGACTTGTAAGGCGTACAATCTAAGTCAATAAAAGTTTTTTTATTAAAAACATAGGTATACAATTTATTCAAAACCCTAAAGAGATCTTGACAATCTGAAAACAATATAGAAATAACTACAAGCTAATAGATAATTTTGCTAAATAGCATCAATATGGATCAAATTTTAGCCACTAAAATTCGAATAATTTTTCAAATTTCATCATATGAGCGTGACATCAGACAAATAATTATGAGCCATATGACAGTGGTATTATCATGAAAAGCGTATACTTAGTTGCCCTACATGTTGCGCGTCATATAACGCTTCTTCAGGAGCTTTCTATATTTTATTCCCTGATCGAGGGAGGATTCAATGGAGCGGGGAAAATAGAGCTAATTGCCCTACGATGACGTCAAAGAACGTACTTTTAAAACGTGTTTGAATCTTTGGTTTAAAGTGTTCCTATAAGGACTATTTTTCTATTTTCCAAGGTGTTCCCGGGAAGATATATCTGTTTAGATTCAATTAGGTGGCAGGTTGTAGGATATAATGCTCAAAAATCAGGCCTTTGGATCAGGCCATATGTATGAGGGATACACAAAGGGAAACAGGAGGTAGATCCTTGTTTTGTCCCAGTCGTGTCCTAGTTATCGGCGTGTTGAGTTTGTTTCCCAGCTCTCTGACAGCTTAATTGCAAGGCTGCGTCTTCCTTGTCCTTCTAGATCTGTCAATATTCCATACATATTTTAAATTCCATTTTTTAATGACTTTTGTGTGTAGCAGAGTTTTTCCAAGAAAGTCAAATCCCCTCAGATCAGGTAATTAGGAGGAAAGTTGGTAAATTAAGGCTTTGTGGTGGGCATTTTTTAAAATTTTTGGTCCATAAACACCTCCAAGAATCTTAATAAGCCCGTGCAAAGAGTCAACCATGGACATTTGGGCAGCACAGTGGCTTGATAGTTAGCACTCTTGCCTTGTGGTACTAGGGACCTCAACCTCCCAGCCAGCACATTATCTGCGTTGAGATGGTGTGTTAGTGCTTCTGAACCAAGGACATGCTGGTAGAATTACTCCTAACTAAATTGGCCATAGTATGTGTGAATGCATGTGAGATAGGGACTTATATTGTAAGTTCCTTGAGGGCAGGGACTGCTGTAAATGTACAGCATGTAAAGCACAACATATGTTGTTGGCGCTATTTAAATACCTGTAATAATAAATAAATTATTATGACCTGTCTGCAATTTCCAGAAAAATATTTTACATATCAATGGATCAATGGTAATGGAATCAATGGTAATGCTTGCAAACATCACTTAACCACTTCCTGACCGGCGCACACAGATGTACGTCGGCAGAATGGCACGGACAGGCATAAGGGCGTACAGGTACGTCCCTTTGAAAATGCCGCCGTGCCATTGCGTGCCCCCCGCGCCGGTCGGGACCCCCGTGAGTCCGGTCGCGGGTCCCGCGGACTCGATCGGCGCGGGGATACCCACGATCGTCTCACGGGGAGAACGAACGGGGAGATGCGGAAGTAAACAGCATCTCCCCCTTTTTTTTTCTTTATTATAAAAAAAATTTTTTTTGGGGGGTCTCAGGCCACGGGGGGAGTCAATCCCGAGATTATAAATGTATAGGGAAGGTACTGACTTGAATATATCAATTGAAAGTATAGAAAAATGACATGTGAAACGCAGATGTAATAAGAAAATGTTAATTGTTAATTGATAAATAAAGATTTAATTATAAAAAAAAAATGGCATCTCCCCGTTGTGCCTAGCAACAAGTGATACTCATCTCTGCTCCCTGTGATTGAAGCAGAGATCAGTGATCAGTAACACACAGCCACGCCCCCCCCCCCCCCACAGTTAGTAACGCGCCCCTAGGACACACTTAACCCCTACACTGCCACCCCCTGGTTAACCCCTTCACTGCCAGTGTCATTTACACAGGAATCGGTGCATTTGTATAGCACTGAATGCTGTATAAATGACAATGGTCCCAAAAATGTATCAAAAATGTCCGACGTGTCCGCCATAATGTTGCAGTCACAATAAAAATCACTGATCGCCGACATTACTAAAAAAAAAAAAAAAAATTAATAAAAATGCTATAAAACGATCCCCTATTTTGTAAACGCTATAACTTTTGCGCAAATCAATCAATAATCACTTATTGCGATTTTTTAACCAAAAATATGTAGAAGAATACGTATCGGCCTAAACTGAGGAAAAAAAATGTTTTTTATATATTTTTGGGGGATATTTATTATAGCAAAAAGTAAAAAAATAATGCGTTTTGTTTTCAAAATTGTCGCTCTTTTTTTGTTTATAGCGCAAAAAATAAAAACCGCAGAGGTGATCAAATACCACCAAAATAAAGCTCTATTTGTGGGAAAAAAAGGATGTCAATTTTGTTTGGGAGCCACGTCGCACGACCGCGCAATTGTCAGTTAAAGCGGCGCAGTGCCGAATCGCAAAAAGTGGTCTGGTCTTAAGCCAGCAAAATGGTCCAGTCTGAAGGTGGTTAAAACACACAATGTACCTACAATGCGCTGTACCCTAAAGCACATAAGTGGAAAAAGCCTGAAAATGCCCCACTTTAGTAGACCTCGGGTCTCGGTGACTGAGCATGTAGACTTTCAGGTAAAACTCACCATTCCAATGTGTAAGAACCCTGGTGGCCCCTCATTAATCAGAAGAAGAAGACTCTAGGACAATTGTGTATATACATACAGCCAGGCTACTGAGATCTGAAGTCTGGTCTTCAGATCTCAGTAGCTGGTCTGGTCTGAAGTCTGGTCTTCAGATCTCAGTAGCTGGTCTGGTCTGAAGTCTGGTCTTCAGATCTCAGTAGCTGGTCTGGTCTGAAGTCTGGTCTGAAGTCTGGTCTGAAGTCTGGTCTTCAGATCTCAGTAGCTGGTCTGGTCTGAAGTCTGGTCTGAAATCTGGTCTTCAGATCTCAGTAGCTGGTCTGGTCTGAAGTCTGGTCTGAAGTCTGGTCTGAAGTCTGGTCTGAAGTCTGGTCTGAAGTCTGGTCTGAAGTCTGGTCTTCAGATCTCAGTAGCTGGTCTGGTCTGAAGTCTGGTCTTCAGATCTCAGTAGCTGGTCTGGTCTGAAGTCTGGTCTTCAGATCTCAGTAGCTGGTCTGGTCTGAAGTCTGGTCTTCAGATCTCAGTAGCTGGTCTGGTCTGAAGTCTGGTCTGAAGTCTGGTCTGAAGTCTGGTCTTCAGATCTCAGTAGCTGGTCTGGTCTGAAGTCTGGTCTGAAATCTGGTCTTCAGATCTCAGTAGCTGGTCTGGTCTGAAGTCTGGTCTGAAGTCTGGTCTGAAGTCTGGTCTGAAGTCTGGTCTTCAGATCTCAGTAGCTGGTCTGGTCTGAAGTCTGGTCTGAAGTCTGGTCTTCAGATCTCAGTAGCTGGTCTGGTCTGAAGTCTGGTCTGAAGTCTGGTCTTCAGATCTCAGTAGCTGGTCTGGTCTGAAGTCTGGTCTGAAGTCTGGTCTTCAGATCTCAGTAGCTGGTCTGGTCTGAAGTCTGGTCTGAAGTCTGGTCTGAAGTCTGGTCTGAAGTCTGGTCTGAAGTCTGGTCTGAAGTCTGGTCTTCAGATCTCAGTAGCTGGTCTGGTCTGAAGTCTGGTCTGAAGTCTGGTCTTCAGATCTCAGTAGCTGGTCTGGTCTGAAGTCTGGTCTGAAGTCTGGTCTTCAGATCTCAGTAGCTGGTCTGGTCTGAAGTCTGGTCTGAAGTCTGGTCTTCAGATCTCAGTAGCTTGTCTGGTCTGAAGTCTGGTCTGAAGTCTGGTCTTCAGATCTCAGTAGCTGGTCTGGTCTGAAGTCTGGTCTGAAGTCTGGTCTTCAGATCTCAGTAGCTGGTCTGGTCTGAAGTCTGGTCTTCAGATCTCAGTAGCTGGTCTGGTCTGAAGTCTGGTCTGAAGTCTGGTCTTCAGATCTCAGTAGCTGGTCTGGTCTGAAGTCTGGTCTGAAGTCTGGTCTTCAGACCTCAGTGGCTGGTCTGGTCTGAAGTCTGGTCTTCAGATCTCAGTAGCTGGTCTGGTCTGAAGTCTGGTCTGAAGTCTGGTCTGAAGTCTGGTCTTCAGATCTCAGTAGCTGGTCTGGTCTGAAGTCTGGTCTGAAGTCTGGTCTGAAGTCTGATCTTCAGATCTCAGTAGCTGGTCTGAAGTCTGGTCTTCAGATCTCAGTAGCTGGTCTGGTCTGAAGTCTGGTCTGAAGTCTGGTCTTCAGATCTCAGTAGCTGGTCTGGTCTGAAGTCTGGTCTGAAGTCTGGTCTGAAGTCTGGTCTGAAGTCTGGTCTGAAGTCTGGTCTGAAGTCTGGTCTGAAGTCTGGTCTTCAGATCTCAGTAGCTGGTCTGGTCTGAAGTCTGGTCTGAAGTCTGGTCTGAAGTCTGGTCTGAAGTCTGGTCTGAAGTCTGGTCTTCAGATCTCAGTAGCTGGTCTGGTCTGAAGTCTGGTCTGAAGTCTGGTCTGACGTCTGGTCCGAAGTCTGGTCTGAAGTCTGGTCTGAAGTCTGGTCTGAAGTCTGGTCTTCAGATCTCAGTAGCTGGTCTGGTCTGAAGTCTGGTCTGAAGTCTGGTCTGAAGTCTGGTCTGAAGTCTGGTCTGAAGTCTGGTCTGAAGTCTGGTCTGAAGTCTGGTCTGAAGTCTGGTCTTCAGATCTCAGTAGCTGGTCTGGTCTGAAGTCTGGTCTTCAGACCTCAGTGGCTGGTCTGGTCTGAAGTCTGGTCTGAAGTCTGGTCTGAAGTCTGGTCTGAAGTCTGGTCTGAAGTCTGGTCTGAAGTCTGGTCTGAAGTCTGGTCTGAAGTCTGGTCTTCAGATCTCAGTAGCTGGTCTGGTCTGAAGTCTGGTCTGAAGTCTGGTCTTCAGATCTCAGTGGCTGGTCTGAAGTCTGGTCTTCAGATCTCAGTGGCTGGTCTGGTGTGAAGTCTGGTCTTCAGATCTCAGTAGCTGGTCTGGTCTGAAGTCTGGTTACAAGGAGAAAGGGAGGATTGCTATAGATACTTCATTATTGGACTACCAAAGTTTAAAAAAAAAAAAAATCTTTTCCTAACCCCCCAAACTTGGCACCCTCAGGCTATCGCCAGCTCACCCAGGGCTAGAAAATGTTTGGGGCTTTGACCAGTGGGTCCATTGGGTCACTGACTGATTACCCATATGGCTAAAGAAGCCCTTACTACTTCCTTAGGCACAGAAATCACAGAACACCCTCTATGTTGAGTCTTACCGAGTTACAATCACCAACACAGAGTTCAACTTTGGCTGAGAGACGGGCGGTGCTAGAATTGGTAATCTGGAAGACTTTGGTAGCAAACCGAGCTTCATTGCCGACGCCATTGCTTTCCACTGTTAGCTGGTCAGCAGATATATTGCTAGCTGGGCACCTGGATACAGAAACCTTTCATCAGTTTTCCATTTTACTGTAATCTAGATTAGAACACAATACTGGCACATTCTATTAGAGCTGAATAATATATGAGGTGTGTTCATTATAATATACAGTACAGTAATAGCTCGGATTGTGAGTAACGCGGTTTACCAGCGTTTCCCAATACGAGCTATAATTTTTTTAGATCCTGACTAGGTTTGCGAGCGTTGTCTCGCAAGACGAGCAGAATTCAAGCCAATGGGGTGTACAGTACCGCATTTGACCAGAGAAGACACTCGGAGCTGCTCAGATAAACTCGGAGCCGCTTGGAGACCCTTGAAAACATTCAGAAATACTCTGTGTGCATCCGATCATCTCCGAGTGTTTCCGAGTGTCTCTGGTGCCCCCCCCCCCAGCTGGCCACATGCGGTACTGCATACAATAGCAGTCACTGTGGAACAAATTATCTGAGTTTCCATTGACTTCTATGGGGAAACTCGCTTTGATATACGAGTGCTTTGGATTACAAGCATTCTCCTGGAACGAAGTATGCTCGTAATCCAAGGTACCACTGTATATACTATAGATGAACAATATATGGCATGTATTCATTATATTATTCCTGTTACTCAGCATCAAAGTCTTTAATTCCCATTGTAATTGGTGGAATCATTGTGCCATACACAATAAATGAATACATGTGCTGTGACCCAGAATTCTTCAAACCTCTGACCTACTCACACCCAGATGATTTTCTACTCAATACATTTTCCATTGAGACAAAAGCAATACCTCAAATGGCATGTTATTAAATATATTGACCTCTGTATACATGCAGCATGCTCCATTTTCACCAACACATGAACTGGAACTGAGCTATGAACTGGTCTTACTGGAAAAAAATGGATTGTCAATGCGTTGGGCCTCTCTTGAGCAAAGCAGCCCTTCACAGCCAGCTGATATTAACCACTTGCCGACTGGCTCACGCCGATATGCATCTGCAAAGTGGCACGGGTGTGCAAAACAACGTACCCGTACGTCGCTGCGTCATGGTTCTGCAGACTAGTTGTCCACTGGTGGCCCGCTATCGTGGCACGGAGCGGCAGAGCGGGGTAAACAAGGCATTTCCCTGTTCTGCCTAGCAACATGATAGGGATCTACTGCTCCCAGTGATCGGGAGCAGTGATCTGTCATGTTCTAGTGAGACATCCCCCCTACAGTTAGAACACACTGAGGGAACACAGTTGATCGCCCCTTAGTGTTGAACCCCTTCCCTGCCAGTGACATTTACACAGTAATCAGTGCATTTTTATAGCTCTGATCGCTTTATAAATGACAATGGTCCCAAAATAGTGTCAAAAGTGTCCAATTGCGTTTTTTTTTTTTTTTTTACCAAAAATATGTAGAAGAATAAATATCGGCCTAGACTGTGGAAGAAATTCGTTTTTTTTTTTTATATATTTTTGGGGATATTTATTACAGCAAAAAGTAAAAAATATTGCTTTTTTTTTTCAAAATTGTCGCTTTTTTTGTTTATAGCGCAAAAAAATAAAAACCGCAGGGGCGATCAAATACCATCAAAAGAAAGCTCTATTTGTGGGGAAAAAAGGACGTCAATCTTGTTTGGGTGCCACGTCGCACGACCGCGCAATTGTCAGTTAAAACGACGCGGTGCCGAATCGCAAAAAATGGGGGGGGGGGGGGGTTGGGGGTAAACTCATTCGGGGCTGAAGTGGTTAATGGGCCCTTTAATGGAAAACATGTCAAGCAGAAATGTAAAGGTGTGACCAGGGCTGCTGATAGGGGGGGACCACCAGTCCTCCTGTAGGGGGCCCGGCAACACAGGGGGACCCAAACAGCAGAGGGAATTAGTGCGGTCGGACGGATGGGCAATTACAGGATGCCCTGTGCAGCAGCTGAAAACTGGTTTCTCTCCATCCCGCTGACTTGCAGCTGCTGCAGGGAGAGACACAGACACAGCTGCCGGCTTCCCTGTTCAGTTTAAAAAAATAACAAATTGTAACCCTGTTTTTTTTTAATCCCTTGTAAAACTCAATAAAATTGTAAAAAAAAAAAAAAAAATATTTAAAACAGTTAAACATTTTTTTTTTAATTATACAATGTTTTTGTTCAAAACGTAAAAAAAAAACTAAAAAAAAATATCTTTGTGTCCGCTAAGAATGATTGTAGTATACTTTTTGTGAAAATGTAATTTTGATATATTTGAGGGGGCCCTGCCAAGTAGGCTGTATGGGGCCCAGTGATTTCTAACAGCAGCCCTGGGTGTGACTCCAGCGTTATTAGGTAAGTATTGTTTGCTGTCTAAAGTAGCTACAAAAACCATACACAAATATTGTTGGATTGTTCACCACCAATCATCTTCCAAGTTTTTTGGTCAAAGCTTAATTGAACAAGCTGAAGTTAGAAGCTGATTGGCTACCATGCATGGCTGCACCAGATTTTGCACTCTCCAGTTTTAGTAAACACCACTGTCTTGATGACTAGACATGTGCACTGACAAAAAATGTGTTCGTTTTCGTTTCATTTGTTTTTTTTTTTTGCTTTTTTCTGAAATTTGGAAACTCGAAAATTCACAAATTCAAAAATTCGGAAATTTGGAATTCAGAGATTTCAGAATTAACGAATTTGTCAAAATGTGTTAAAAAAAACGAATTCTGAACTAAACGAACTGCACATGTCTATTGATGGCCCCATCTCCTCAGTTCCAGTCCTGGTCTCATAGCAATGAGAAGAAACTGAATCGGTGGAGCCACAGACATCTCCCAAGGGTCCTAACCAGTGGTGGCGCATCCATTAGGGGCAAGGAAGCGCCGTTCCCTCTATCCACGGGTGCCACCCTCATGCTCTATCCATGGCCGCCATTTTGACAGGACGCGGGTGTGTGAATTTCGGCGGCGGGGGTGTTTTTTGCTTTAAGCACCTGATTAGGCTTCAAAATAGGGTGGGCTCATGGTGCAGAGCATTGCGTCCGGAGCCCAGGTGTTACAACAGCGAATGAATATTCGCTATTGAAACACTGATTTGGCCAATCGTTTTCTGAGAAGAGTCCCAATTGGCTGCCGAGGAAGAGGGAGGAAACGGATGCCGCCACAATGCCCGTGGAGAGCAGGGGAGGGGAAAGCCAACCAACCGACCGGGGGGTGGTACTGTTTGCGCCCCTCCAAAAAAAATTACCACCAGCCGCCACTAGTCCTAACTAGACATGTGCACAATAGAACAATGTGTTTATTTTCGTTTTGTTTCTTTCGTTTCCGTTGATTCGTAACGATTCGTAAGTCGTCGGTGTTCGTATTCGTAACGATTCGTATTTTCGTAAGAGTTATTTTTTCGTTGATTCGTTTTTTTCCGTTAGTTTAATTTTCGTTTATTCGAAATTCGGACGCATTCGTATTTTCGTAGATTTAGTTACATTCGTACTTTCGTTAGATTGATTTATTCGTACTTTCGTAACATTGTTTTCGTAGATTCGTAATCTGGTTGAATCGGATTTTCGTTGTTTTTCGTTATTCGTTAAAATTTTTAGCTAATCTTTCGTTCATTCGTACGATAACGAATGAACGAATATAACGAATTTTAACGACAAAAAAAAAAAAAAAAAAAACGAATTGCACATGTCTAGTCCTAACCTTCTATGCACATAGCATAGAGTTATTTTTTCGTTGATTCGTTTTTCTGTTAAATTTTCGTTTATTCGAAATTCGGACGCATTCGTATTTTCGTAGATTTAGTTACATTCGTACTTTCGTTAATTGATTTATTCGTACTTTCGTAACATTGTTTTCGTAGATTCGGAATCGGAGCATAATTCATAATTTTATGTAATGTGTATGCATTATTACATTGTAAGAGACACGGAAAATTACGAATCGAAAAAAAAAAAAAAAAGTTACGAATGTACGAATTTTTTCGTTAATCCATTCGAAGCACGTTAAGCAGCGCCATTGTAAGAGGCACGGAAAATTACGAATCGAAAAAAAAAAAAAAAGTTACGAATGTACGAATTTTTTCGTTCAATCCAATCGAAGCACGTTAAGCAGCGCCATTGTAAGGGACACGGAAATTACAAATCTAAAAAAAAAAATTACGAATGTACAAATTTTTTCGTTCAATCCATTCGAAGCACGTTAAGCAGCGCCATTGTAAGAGACACGGAAAATTATGAATCAAAAAAAAAAAAAAAAGTTACGAATGTACGAATTTTTTTCGTTCAATCCATTCGAAGCACGTTAAGCAGCGCCATTGTAAGGGACACGAAAATTACGAATCAAAAAAAAAAAAAAAAGTTACGAATGTACGAATTTTTTTTGTTCAATCCATTTGAAGCACGTTAAGCAGCGCCATTGTAAGAGACACGGAAAATTACGAATCGAAAAAAAAAAATTACGAATGTACGAATTTTTTCGTTCAATCCATTCGAAGCACGTTAAGCAGCGCCATTGTAAGAGACACGGAAAATTACCAATCAAAAAAAAAAAAAAAAAGTTACGAATGTACGAATTTTTTCGTTCAATCCATTCGAAGCACGTTAAGCAGCGCCATTGTAAGAGACACGGAAAATTACCAATTCAACAACAAAAAAAAAAAAAGTTACGAATGTACGAATTTTTTCGTTTTATTTTGATTTTCGTTGTTCCTGTTTTCGTTTTTTGGATTTTCTTCTTTCGTAGTTTCGTTGTTTCTAATTTGGTTAATTCGGATTTTCGTTGTTTTTCGGATTTGTTCGATTCGAACATTCATTAAAATTTTTAGCGAATCGTTCGTTCATTCGTACGATAACGAATGAACGAATATAACAAATTTTAACGAAAAAAAAAAAAAAAAAACGAATTGCACATGTCTAGTCCTAACCTTCTATGCAGATAGCAGAGGAATGAAGAAGCAGACAGAAATTACACTTAGGCTGCTTTCACACTGGGGCGGTTTGCAGGCGCTATTGCGCTAAAAATAGCGCCTGCAAACCGACCCGAAACAGCTGTTGCTGTGTCTCCGGTGTGAAGCCGGCCTTACTGCTCTGGATTGAGAGTACACACTATAGAGGGATATTCTGTGTTCATATTTTATATCTGAGGTTTACACCCACTTTAATGCCAACTCTACAGCGACCTACCTCCTAAAGTGATACATTCTGGCCATTTAGTGACTTATAGTGTACAGAGATCACATAGAATTGCTAACCCAGTGTATTGCGTACTTACCCGTCCTGAAGAAGATTGTACTGGATGGAGCTTGATTGGTCAGGAGAGGCATGAATACTCGCCACTTTGAGATTTAAGCTATTAGCAACCAGATCTGGCATTTGCACCGCAATGGGAATAGAATCCTCCACATTCAGGGGGTCGGAGTGTGAGAGAGCGGTCACAAACTCATCTGGATAGTCTATTATGTAAATGGAATAACTGACATTTGCTGTAGGGCTGTTTATTTCTGCGTGCCTGGAAATTAAACACACAACAAAAAAAGGTTACCTACCTAGAAAAACCTTGTATCTCACAAAAGTAAGTACACCCCTCACATTTTTGTAAATCTTTTCTTCTCTCTTTTCATGTGTCAACACTGAAGAAATGCCACTTGTCTACAATGTAAAGTAGTGAGTGTACAGCTTGTATAACAGTGTCAATTTCCCGTCCCCTCAAAATAACTCAACACACAGCCATTAATGTCTAAACCGCTGGCCACAAAAGTCAGTACACCCCTAAGGGAAAATGAACCTCCGCCCCGGTCTCAAGTCTTTTGCAGACTCTAATGCCCCGTACACACGGTCGGATAATCCGATGGAAAAAGTCTGATTGGATTATATTGTCGGAAAATCCGATCATGTGTGGGCTCTAGTCCATCGGAATTTCCGACGAAAAAAATATGAGAGCTGGATCTGAAATTTTCCGACAACAAAATCCGATCAGACTTTTTCCGATCGTGTGTAGAGAATTCCGACGCACAAAGTGCCGCACATGCTCAGAAGAAATTTGGAGATGAAAGCTATTGGCTACTGCCCTGTACGTAGTCCCGTCGTACGTTTCGTACGTCACCTCTTACAGAACAACTTTGTTTCGGACAAAATCCATCGGAAATTATCCAACGGATTTGGGGATCGGAATGATCGACCGTGTGTAAGGGGGTTAACAGGTTTTCTTATAAGGTTGTCCTGTATTTGGCTCCACCCATCTTCCCATCAACTCTGACCAGCTTCCCTGTCCCTGCTGAAGAAAAGCATTCCCACCACATGACGCTGCCACCACCATGTTTCACGGTGGGGATGGTGTGTTCAGGGTGATGTGCAGTGTTAGTTTTCCCCCACACACATAGCGTTTTGCTTTTAGGCCAAAAAGGTAAATTTTAGTCTCATCCGACCAGATCACCTTCTTCCACATGTTTGCTCCCCTCCCCCACATGGCTTCTCACAAACTGCAAACAGGACTTCTTATGACTTTCTTTCTCCAATGTCTTTCTTCTTGTCACTCTTCCATAAAGGGCAGATTTGTGGAGAACACGACTAATAGTTGTCCTGTGGACAGACTCTCCCCCCCTGAGCTGTGGATCTCTGCAGCTCCTCCAGAGTTCCCATGGACCTCTTGGCTCTTCTCTGATGAATGCTCTCCTTGCCCGGCCCGGTCAGTTTAGGTGGACGGCCATGTCTTGGTAGGTTTGCAGTTGTGCCATACTCTTTCCATTTTCCGATGGTGGATTGAACAGAGCTCCGTGAGATGGTCAAAGCTTGGGAGATTATTTTATAACCTAACCCTGCTTTATACTTCTCCACAACTTTATCCCTGACCTGTCTGGGGTGTTCCTTGGCCTTCATGATGCAACTTATTTACTCGTTATCTCTCACCTAGACTATTGACACTCCCTCCTCTACACATGATATTCCCCTACAGTTTATCATGAATTCTGCTGCCAAACCCCAACACCTTTCCAACCACTCAGTGCCTGCCACCCCTCTCTGCCGATCCCTCTACTGGCTTCAAATTTTTTAATTAATAAACTTTAAAGTAGTGAGGACAACATACCAAGCCACCCACAACTCTGCCTGAGGCTACATCACCAATCTTGTCTCCAAATATCACCCTAATGTCCTCTCTGCTCCCAAGACCTCCTGCTCTCTGACTCCCTCATCTTCTTCTCCCATGCTGTCCTCCAGGACTTCTCCAGAGCCTCTCCCATCTTCTGAAACTCCCTATCCCAATCTATCCAGTGTCACGTTCCGGGTATGGCGGGAGCCAGGAGGTGGATCCCCTATGCCCATGAGGCGATAGCACGGGTTGTATTGGAGGACCGGTTCTAATGTTGTTACTGGTTTTCACCAGAGCCCGCTGCAAGGCGGGATGGACTTGTAGCGGCGGTAGCAACCAGGTCGTGTCTTCCAATAGCAACTCGACCCCACTGACAGCTGAGACAGGCGCGGTACACAAGGATAAAGCAGAGGCGAGGTCAAACGTAGCAAAAGGTCAGGGCAGGTGGCAAAGGATCGTAGTCAGGGGCAACGGCAGAGGTCTGGATACACAGTAGGAGCAAAACACAAAACGCTTTCACTGGGCACTAAAGGCAACACAAGATCCGGCCAGGATAGGAAGGGGAAGTGGGTATATACAGGATTCTGGGAGGAAGATAATTGGACCAGGCACTAATTGACTGTGCGCTGGCCCTTTAATTGCAGGAAGAGTCGCACGCGCGCGCCTGGGGAGCGGGGGCGCGCGCGCGCCGGAAGAAGCCGGCGGAGGAGGTGAGGGGAGCTGGATGCGATCCCCGGGCAGACCGAGGATCGAATCCCGGAGACAGGGCAGCGCCTGCGGTCAGGGGAGCCGACCGAGGCGCTGCAGGGAAGAGGACGCCGGGAGCGCTCCAGGGTGGATGGGACACCCGGAGCGCTCGGCGTAACATCCAGCTACCTCCTATGCCTTCACCCAACAACTGAAGTTCAATTCTCCCATCAGCTCATCCCTCACAGTTATTACCTTTTGTACAACATGCCCCACTCTATTAGATTGTAAGCTCTCAGGAGCAGGGCCCTCCTAAATCTCTTGTATTGAATTGTATTGTAACTGTGCTGTCTCCTTTTATCATTTAAAGCACTGCAAAAACTGTTGGTGCTTTATAAATTCTGTCAAGTAATAATAATAAAATTGAGACATGACACAAGGCTAATGTGGTGCCTATAATTAACCCTTTCCCGCCGAGCGTACGCAGATATGCGTACTCGGCTTTCGGGGGTTATACGGAGATGATGCCCGCAGCTGCAGGCATCATCCCGGTACCGTTGTTTAGAGCGGGCGATTGGCTATCCAGGTATAACAACCGATGCGGCTAAAAGCCGCTCGGCTGTTATACCGGGCCTCACGCCGCTCTTACCGGGCCTCCCGTTCCATCTGGAGGCCCGATCGAACATTCTTCCGGCGGCTAGTGACACACTGGAACGAAGCCGGAAATAGCTTGGTTCCAGTCTCCTGGATGTAAACACGGAAGCAACGTCATGACGTCACTTCCTGTTTACTCAGCTGCCAATGGCGCCAGATTTAAAAAAATATACAGTATTCAGATACACCGTTTTCGGTGATCTGAATACTTTGAAGTGCAAAGGAGGGATTTGGGGTCTTTTAGACCCCCCGATCCTTCCATAAAGAGTACCTGTCACCACCTATTACTGTCACAAGGGATGTTTACATTCCTTGTAACAGCAATAAAAGTGATCAAATTTTTTTTTTTTTTTTAAAACACAATTTAATTATCTAAAATTAAATAAAAGAAAAAAATTATAAAAAATTTTAAAGCGCCCCCTTCCCCGCGAGCTCGAGCAGCAAAGAAAACGCATACGGAAGTCGCGCCCGCATATGTAAATGGTGTGCAAATCACACATGTGAGGTATCGCCCCGATCGTCAGAGCGAGCACAATAATTATATCACTAGACCTCCTCCGTAACTCTAACCTGGTAACTGTAAAACATTTTTAAAGTGTCGCCTATGGAGATTTTTAGGTACCGTAGTTTGTCGCCATTCCACGAGTGCGTGCAATTATAAAGCGTGACATGTTTGGTATCTATTTACTTGGCGTAACATCATCTTTCACATTATACAAAAAAAAATGGGATAACTTTACCGTTTCGTTTTTTTTAAATTCATGAAAGTATCTTTTTCCCCAAAAGTTACGCTTAAAACACCGCTGCAAAAATACAGTGTGACATAAAATATTGCAACAATCGCCATTTTATTCTCTAGATTCTCTGCTAAAAATATATATATATATATATATATATATTTTTTTTTTTTTTTAGCAGAGAATCTAGAGAATAAAATGTTTGGGGGTTCTAAGTAATTTTCTAGCAAAAAATACGTATTTTAACTAGACATGTGCACAACAAAAAAATTTGTTTATTTTAGTTTTGTTTTTTTCGTTTCCGAAAAAATTAGTTCAGTTTCGTTTCGTTTTTTTTCGTTTGCGTAGATTCGTAACGATTCGTACATTCGTAAGTCTTCGGTGTTCGTATTCGTAACGATTCGTACATTCGGAAGAGTTATTTTTTCGTTGATTCGTTTAATTTTCGTTTATTCGAAATTCGGACGCATTCGTATTTATTCGTAACATTCGTAGATTCGTAATCGGAGCATAATTCATAATTCTATGTAATGTGTATGCTATTATTACATTTTAATAATTTACGAATCGAAAAAAAAAAGTTACGAATCGAAAAAAAAAGTTACGAATGTACACATTTTTTCGTTCAATCTATTCGAAGCACGTTAAGCAGCACCATTGTAAGGGACACAGAAAATTACCAATTCAACAAAAAAAAAAGTTACGAATGTACGAATTTTTTCGTTCATTTTCGTTGTTCCTGTTTTCGTTTTTCGGATTCGTACGATTCGAACGATTCGTTATTTGGATTCGTACGATTCGTTCATTCGCACGAAAACGAACGAACGAAAAAAACGAAAAACGAAAAAAAACAAAACTAATTGCACATGTCTAATTTTAACTTGTAAACACCAAATGTCAGAAATAGGCTTAGTCATGAAAGGGTTAAAAAGGAATTAAGGTCTTCAACCAATAACTACAGACCTACAAGGGTGTGCGATGGAATCCAATATCATTATAGCCGGCATAGATTTCTAAAAGACCAAAATTATGGAATACAGTAATACTTACCCAACTATTGTGTGCACTGTCACATTAAGACTGATATTCAAGGGCAGCGGGTAGGTGCAGGTAATATTCATGACAAAATCATTTACTATTTGGATTGGAAACATGTTGGGAAAAATATACAGCAGATTTGTGTATGTGACGTGGGTTGCATTTACCTGTAGAGAGAAGTACAGAAGTCATTAGACAGGGTCAGAAAACTTACCACCATACAGCAATCTGCATATTAGCAATTATTATCAGTGTATTCTCTGACAGTTCAAAAAGGAAGTCTCCAGTAGACAGGTGCAATTCGTTTAGTTATGAATTCGTTTTTTAACGAATTTTGACAAATTCGTTAATTCCGAAATTACCAAAATTTTGAATTTCCAAAATGTTTAATTTCCGAAATTCCAAAATGCATAACTTTCGAACTTCCGAATTTCCGATATTCCAGAATCTTTGGAACTTCCGAATCTTCCTAAATTCTGAATTTTCGAACTTCCGAAAATTCGGAATTTCAAAAATTCGGAAATTCCAAATTTTGGAAATTGGGAAATTCTAATTCGGAAATTCGGAAGTTCGGAAATTCGAAAATTAGGAAATTTGAAATGTCATAAATGTGAAAATTCGAAAATTTGGAAATTTGAAAATCCAAAAATAAGAATGAAAATCTGAAAATTCAAAAGAATGAAAATCTGAAAGTTTGAAAACCCGAAAATCTGAAATAATAACTATTTCATTTTTTTATCATGAATATTAAAATTATAGGTATTGGAATTTCCTTTCAAATTTGGCTGTTAGTGAACGTAGCGAGTACGAATTTATCTAAAGTTACGAATTATCTGAAATAACGAATGCCGTATCTAAACGAATGGAACGTAACGATCTAATAATAAATAAAAATGTTACTGATTTTCTTTTCAGATTTACAAATTTTCGAAATTTTCAAATTTTCGGATTTTCAAATTTCCGTATTTGAGAATTTCTGAATTTCAACAGTAAAAACATGACCAGGGTTCTAAACCTTCTCTATTCTATTACATTCTATTTTAAAATATAACATTTTTGTCTATACATACTCTAATGTTTTCGTTTTTATTTCTTTTGTATAAGAAACAGTCATATGGTGTCAGGAGAACTTACCACAGCTTCAGTGTTACAGTCAGAGGTTACCAATGGACGATGAATGTTCATCTCCGATGTTCCATCCACAACCTCCCTTGCTGCCCAACACTCGGAGTTGGTGCTGTTCAGTCTTATATCGGATGTTTGATAACCTTGTGCTTCCAACCAACATTTTGACACTTGTATGTTGAACGTTTCTCCAGTACAAGTAAGATTTGGAGATGGAAGGCTTCCTAAAAAAAAAATAGTACATTTATTCAGCATTTCTGAGATGAGAAGGTGATGGTGACCTGATTAATGTACATTATACTCTATAGGGGTTTTCTATATATACCCACTTTAGGGTGGCAAGAATGACCAGGAACTGGGGAGAAAGCTGCCATAGAGTCAAAGAGTTAAATTCCAATAAAACTTCCAGTTTACAAACAAAACCTTGATTGTTGGTGGTCAGTGTAGTGCCCCCTTACATTGATGGTCAGTGTAGTGCCCCCTTACATTGATGGTCAGTGTAGTGCCCCCTTACATTGATGGTCAGTGTAGTGCCCCACTTACATTGATGGTCAGTGTAGTGCCCCCTTACATTGATGATCAGTGTAGTGCCCCCTTACATTGATGATCACGTAGTGCCCCCTTACATTGATGATCAGTGTAGTGCCCCCTTACATTGATGGTCAGTGTAGTGTCCCCTTACATTGATGGTCAGTGTAGCGCCCCCTTACATTGATGATCAGTGTAGTGCCCCTTACATTGATGATCAGTGTAGCGCCCCCTTACATTGATGATCAGTGTAGCGCCCCCTTACATTGATGATCAGTGTAGCGCCCCCTTACATTGATGATCAGTGTAGCGCCCCCTTACATTGATGATCAGTGTAGTGCCCCCTTACATTGATGGTCAGTGTAGTGCCCCCTTACATTGATGGTCAGTGTAGTGCCCCCTTACATTGATGGTCAGTGTAGTGCCCCACTTACATTGATGGTCAGTGTAGTGCCCCCTTACATTGATGATCAGTGTAGTGCCCCCTTACATTGATGGTCAGTGTAGTGCCCCCTTACATTGATGGTCAGTGTAGTGCCCCCTTACATTGATGGTCAGTGTAGTGCCCCCTTACATTGATGATCAGTGTAGTGCCCCCTTACATTGATGATCAGTGTAGTGCCCCCTTACATTGATGATCACGTAGTGCCCCCTTACATTGATGATCAGTGTAGCGCCCCCTTACATTGATGATCAGTGTAGCGCCCCCTTACATTGATGATCAGTGTAGCGCCCCCTTACATTGATGGTCAGTGTAGTGCCCCCTTACATTGATGGTCAGTGTAGTGCCCCCTTACATTGATGGTCAGTGTAGTGCCCCCTTACATTGATGGTCAGTGTAGTGCCCCCTTACATTGATGATCAGTGTAGTGCCCCCTTACATTGATGGTCAGTGTAGTGCCCCCTTACATTGATGGTCAGTGTAGTGCCCCACTTACATTGATGGTCAGTGTAGTGCCCCCTTACATTGATGATCAGTGTAGTGCCCCCTTACATTGATGATCAGTGTAGTGCCCCCTTACATTGATGATCACGTAGTGCCCCCTTACATTGATGATCAGTGTAGCGCCCCCTTACATTGATGATCAGTGTAGCGCCCCCTTACATTGATGATCAGTGCAGCGCCCCCTTACATTGATGATCAGTGTAGTGCCCCCTTACATTGATGGTCAGTGTAGTGCCCCCTTACATTGATGATCAGTGTAGCGCCCCCTTACATTGATGATCAGTGTAGTGCCCCCTTACATTGATGGTCAGTGTAGTTCCCCACTTACATTGATGGTCAGTGTAGTGCCCCCTTACATTGATGATCAGTGTAGTGCCCCCTTACATTGATGATCAGTGTAGTGCCCCCTTACATTGATGATCACGTAGTGCCCCCTTACATTGATGATCAGTGTAGCGCCCCCCTTACATTGATGGTCAGTGTAGTGCCCCCTTACATTGATGATCAGTGTAGTGCCCCCTTACATTGATGATCACGTAGTGCCCCCTTACATTGGTGGTCAGTGTAGTGCCCCCTTACATTGGTGGTCAGTGTAGTGCCCCCTTACATTGATGGTCAGTGTAGTGCCCCCTTACATTGATGATCAGTGTAGTGCCCCCTTACATTGATGATCAGTGTAGTGCCCCCTTACATTGATGATCAGTGTAGTGCCCCCTTACATTGATGATCAGTGTAGTGTCCCCTTACATTGATGGTCAGTGTAGTGCCCCCTTACATTGATGGTCAGTGTATTGCCCCCTTACATTGATATGTGTTACATGCATGTCATATAGTTTATGGAAAAATTCAATATTTGGTTTAAATGGCAAAAGAGATCCATCCTAAACCATTGTATTATATCATACTATACCTCGAATGAATGGATAGAGAGTTGTATTGCACTGGCAGGCATTTCTATCGTTACAATACTCATCATCAGCACAGGAATCACTTCCACAGGGTACAGGCGGTACTGGTGAGAAAGAAAAACATTAAAGTCCATTCTTCTGGATTTCTCATACAATATTCACATTCTCTGTAGGGTGAAATAATTGTGTAGTGATCAAAGAAGTTAAAGCGCTTGTAATCCCCAACAATGGGCAACTTGCTGCCTTTTTGGTCTGGTAAATATACGGGACACATGAAGTAATTGTAGCGGTGACACTTTTCCAAAGTGTTCGCTATGTGTGAAATTTTTATTTTTTTTTTCCCTCAGAACAGTAACGGGGTTCTGAGGGTGAATTGTGCAGGTTAACTTTGGCGTCAGTTTGGCTGGGCTGTACTAGGGTTCTGCCTGGTCATGGATACAGTGAGGTACACATGACAAGCCCAGAACCAGGCCTGGTTGGACGCTTTGAGTATCAGCATTCCCCGGAGCGTCTGGGTGCGTCTGGCCTCGCTGAGGAGTCTGGGGAAGGGTACTTAAGGTGCTGAAGTCACGTGTTCGGGGTTCGGCCTGAGCTGCCTGTTCCTGAATCTGGACCGGGGGTAGCCCCGCGAGAGGTCCCGGGCCCGGGAGCGTTTGCCGCCCCGCAACATGATCAATTTGACTGACCCCACAGACTCGCTTGGTCTGGGGCAAGGATCCATCTGTTCCCGAGTCTCGGAACCGGCTGGTCCGAGTCGCAGTAACTGAGGGAGGATTCAAGGCGCCCGGGTGTGCTCTCAACTTAGAGGGGCACCGCAGCCCGTGTAAGCGACCGGGGGAGGACTCCTTTTCGGAGGAGGGCCAACAATCTGGCATCTCAAGAAGAGCCTGGTTGCTGGGTTGTCAAGGACCCTAAAGAATCCACAGTTTCGCAGTACTGCCAAGGAGACAGAGAAAGTTCCAGGTACTGAGAAAAGGTTCCTATTCACTTTCAGTTGAGACTTTATTCTGTGCCAGAGACTTTACAAGTTTCAGGATTAAAGTGTTGGCTGCCATAATCTTTGGCTAGAGATTTGTTCAGCTTTGAAGTGCCCAGCTGCGAGTGGCTACTCTCTGGGTTTTTTGTGGAGACATTTCAATTGTCAGCAGTTCAAGGTGCCTGAGTTTCTTCACCCTTGCCCTCTGTTCCCATATGAGACTGTGTTTGTTGGATGTTACCCCTGCAAATAAAAACCTTCAAAAAGGACTTTTATGTTGTCAGCATCCGAAGTTGTTGGGTACTAACCCTGGGAACCCCTAAACCTGGAGGACAAGCCAAGCGGAGGTAACCGGTAAGCCCAAAAGTTAAGGCCGCCCAATCAAGGGTTATGGCCGCTACATAATAAAGAAACTTTTTATTATGATGGTGAGTGGTTGGAATCTCTGCAGGTTTTTAAATAAGGAGAAAGTCATGTTTTGTCTGGAGTTGGCCTTTAATATCTGTGACTGAAAGAACGTGGAACATTACTGTAAAAAAACACTGACCATGAGATGACTTACCTGCATCCAAATAGATACTGGCATTTCCTACAATTGGCTGGGTAATATTTGATACAGATTGAGAGCTGCAGTTCTGTAAGGAAATAAAGGTAATTTAATAGAAATTCCAGACAAGTGAAATTGATGAAGGAAATGTAAATTGTATCCAAGAAACACCCCAGATATGCTAAAGTCACATCATCCACATTCCTTTATCTGTGTTATCTCTACAATGGGAACAGTGGAGAATGCGGGCACACCAGGTTCTTTCATCAGTGGCGTCGCTATGGGGGTGCGGACCATAAAACAACACAACTGTGCTAAAGTCACATCATCCATGTTACATTATCTGTGTTATCCCCACAATGGAAACAGTGGAGAATGCGGGTACACCACGTTCTTTCATCAGTTGCGTCACTATGGGGGTGGGGGTGCGGGTGCGGACCAAGAAACACAACAGCTATGCTAAAGTTACATCATCCACGTTCCTTTATCTGTGTTATCCCTACAATAGAAACAGTGGGGAATGCAGGTGCACCAGGTTCTTTCATCAGTGGCGTCGCTATGGGGGGGGGTGCGGATCAAGAAACACCACAGTTATACTAAAGTCGCATCATCCACATTCCTTTATCAGTGTTATACCTACAATGGAAACAGTGGAGAATGCGGGCACACCAAGTTCCTTTCATCAGTGGCGTCGCTATGGGGGTGCAGACCAAAAAACACCATAGCTGTGCTAAAGTCACATCATCCACATTCCTTTATCTGTGTTATCCCTCAATTGGAAACAGTGGAGAATGCGGGCACACCAGGTTCTTTCATCAGTGGCGTCGCTATGGGGGTGCAGACCACAAAACACCATAGCTGTGCTAAAGTCACATCATCCACATTCCTTTATCTGTGTTATCCCTCAATTGGAAACAGTGGAGATTGCGGGCACACCAGGTTCTTTCATCAGTGGCGTCGCTATGGGGGTGCAGACCATAAAACAACACAACTGTGCTAAAGTCACATCATCCATGTTACATTATCTGTGTTATCCCCACAATGGAAACAGTGGAGAATGCGGGTACACCACGTTCTTTCATCAGTTGCGTCACTATGGGGGTGGGGGTGTGGGTGCGGACCAAGAAACACAACAGCTATGCTAAAGTCACATCATCCACGTTCCTTTATCTGTGTTATCCCTACAATAGAAACAGTGGGGAATGCAGGTGCACCAGGTTCTTTCATCAGTGGCGTCGCTATGGGGGGGGGGGTGCGGATCAAGAAACACCACAGTTATACTAAAGTCGCCTCATCCACATTCCTTTATCAGTGTTATACCTACAATGGAAACAGTGGAGAATGCGGGCACACCAAGTTCTTTCATCAGTGGCGTCGCTATGGGGGTGCAGACCAAAAAACACCATAGCTGTGCTAAAGTCACATCATCCACATTCCTTTATCTGTGTTATCCCTCAATTGGAAACAGTGGAGAATGCGAGCACACCAGGTTCTTTCATCAGTGGCGTCGCTATGGGGGTGCGGACCATAAAACAACACAACTGTGCTAAAGTCACATCATCCATGTTACATTATCTGTGTTATCCCCACAATGGAAACAGTGGAGAATGCGGGCACACCACGTTCTTTCATCAGTTGCATCACTATGGGGGTGGGGGTGTGGGTGCGGACCAAGAAACACAACAGCTATGCTAAAGTCACATCATCCACGTTCCTTTATCTGTGTTATCCCTACAATAGAAACAGTGGGGAATGCAGGTGCACCAGGTTCTTTCATCAGTGGCGTCGCTATGGGGGGGGGTGCGGATCAAGAAACACCACAGTTATACTAAAGTCGCCTCATCCACATTCCTTTATCAGTGTTATACCTACAATGGAAACAGTGGAGAATGCGGGCACACCAAGTTCTTTCATCAGTGGCGTCGCTATGGGGGTGCAGACCAAAAAACACCATAGCTGTGCTAAAGTCACATCATCCACATTCCTTTATCTGTGTTATCCCTCAATTGGAAACAGTGGAGAATGCGGGCACACCAGGTTCTTTCATCAGTGGCGTCGCTATGGGGGTGCAGACCACAAAACACCATAGCTGTGCTAAAGTCACATCATCCACATTCCTTTATCTGTGTTATCCCTCAATTGGAAACAGTGGAGAATGCGGGCACACCAGGTTCTTTCATCAGTGACGTCGCTATGGGGTGCGGACCATAAAACAACACAACTGTGCTAAGGTCACATCATCCATGTTACATTATCTGTGTTATCCCCACAATGGAAACAGTGGAGAATGCGGGTACACCACGTTCTTTCATCAGTTGCGTCACTATGGGGGTGGGGGTGTGGGTGCGGACCAAGAAACACAACAGCTAGGCTAAAGTCACATCATCCACGTTCCTTTATCTGTGTTATCCCTACAATAGAAACAGTGGGGAATGCAGGTGCACCAGGTTCTTTCATCAGTGGCGTCGCTATGGGGGGGGGGGGTGCGGATCAAGAAACACCACAGTTATACTAAAGTCGCCTCATCCACATTCCTTTATCAGTGTTATACCTACAATGGAAACAGTGGAGAATGCGGGCACACCAAGTTCTTTCATCAGTGGCGTCGCTATGGGGGTGCAGACCAAAAAACACCATAGCTGTGCTAAAGTCACATCATCCACATTCCTTTATCTGTGTTATCCCTCCATTGGAAACAGTGGAGAATGCGGGTACACCAGGTTCTTTCATCAGTGGCGTTGCTATGGGGGTGTGGTTGGTGCGGACAGCACCTGGGTGACACCTCCTAGAGGGGTGACACCAGCGGTGAGAGAACACACAGAGCTGTCAGCACAGAACAATCAGCACTTTTCCCAGCCATTCATCTCCATTAATTCTGATCCTGACGGGAATTATCCAGCATGACGCGTTCTGTCAGGCCTGGTACGTCAACCTCAGCTGAAGTGTGGTGTGGTCGGGGTTACTTCAGTGCGTTTAAACTATATTGCTCCGACCTGGGAACTGGCAAGCTCTTGGGCTCTGTCAGCTCAGGACGGGCCAATAGGAAGCCGCACTGGGCTGTGCGTACATCCATCATCCAAACTCTCAGAGCGAGTCTCCCAATGAGAGGTGGAGGGGCGGGGCAGAGCTGTCATCCTGTCACTATCCCAAATATGTGTCGCCCAAATAGCAGCCTCTGACGTCACCTGTCTGGGGAAAAGATTACCTGGGTGAATATATGTCAGGGAAGATCGGATGTGGGAGCAGAGAGGTTATCTTCTGTTAAATCGTACTCTATTATATAAGGAATTTTTACATACAAAGCTGAATTGCATACACCCTTTAGATCTGTGCATTGCAGAGCATGTACCAGATCCTGGAATGGCATGAGAAATCATAACATGCATCCTTAAATGTCCAGTAAGGGCCAGATTACAACACAGTGTAGAAAAGTGCTGCCCTTGCCATCTACATTCAGGTACCATTAATTGTTAATGGCACCACCAAGGCTGGGGGGGGGGTGGGCGGCGCTGACACCACATTTTACTGCACTAGGTGACACCAACCCTAGTGACGCCACTGTCTTCCATCACTCCAATGGTGAGACTTCCCTGGAATTGTTTAAATTTCCCCCACCACACTGGTTTCAATCCCTCAAAGCCATATTCCCCATATGTCTTCTACATTGTATGGGGGCAACATGACACCATTAATTGTCTTTGTTAGGGATGAGTATGACACCATTAATTATCTTTGTTAGGGATGGGTATGACACCATTAATTGTCTTTGTTAGGGATGAGTATGACACCAGACTGAATTTGGACCGAACCCAAGCTCATCCCTAGTCTATATTATGGCAGCAGATGGGCAGAACTGTGAATTCTGGTGGTGCTATCTTAATATCAGAAACCAATCTATGATTGTATTCATCATTGTTGTGTGGAGTTGGTCATTTATTCAGCTTTTACGCTCATCAGACCCAGCAATGTTCTGCCTGCTTGGTTTGCAAAAACATCAGAAGATCAGGAGCAAAGCTGGCATCTTTAAAGTGATATTAACCACTTGCCGACCGGCGCACGACGATATACGTCGACAGAATGGCACGTACAGGCAGGAGGGCGTATATATACGTCCGTCCTTTAGCCTGTCCGTGCCATCGGGAGCGCGCCGGGAGCGGCGCGCTCCCGCGCCGGTCGGGACCCCCGTGAGTCCGATCGCGGTCCCCGCGGACTCGATCGCCGCGGGGACCCCCGCGATCGTCTCACGGGGCGGCTGAACGGGGAGATGCCGAGATAAACAGCATCTCCCCGTTCTGCCTAGCAACTAGTGACGCCGATCTCTGCTCCCTGTGATTGGAGCAGAGATCAGCATTCACTAGCTGACAGCCACGCCCCCCCACAGTAAAAAACACACCCCTAGGCATACTTAACCATTACACTGCCCTCTTGTGGTTAACCCCTTCACTGCCAGTGTCATTTATACAGAAATCAATGCATTTAAATGCATTAATTGCTGTAAAAATGACAATGGTCCCAAAAATGTGTCAAAAATGTCCGATGTGTCCGCCATAATGTCGCAGTCACAAAAAAAATCGCAGATTTCCGCCATTAATAATAAAAAAAAATTATTAATAAAAATGCTATAAAACTATCCCCTATCTTGTAAACGCTATAACTTCTGCGCAAACCGATCAATAATCGCTTATTGCGATTTTTTTTTACCAAAAATATGTAGAAGAATACGTATCGGCCTAAACTGAGGAAAAAAAAAGTTTTTTATATATATTTTTTGGGGATATTTATTATAGCAAAAAATAAAAAATAATGCATTTTTTTCAAAATTGTCGCTCTATTTTTGTTTATAGTGCAAAAAATAAAAACCGCAGGGGCGATCAAATACCACCAAAAGAAAGCTCTATTTGTGGGAAAAAAAGGACGTCAATTTTGTTTGGGATCCACGTCGCACGACCGCGCAATTGTCAGTTAAAGCGACGCAGTGCCGAATCGCAAAAAGGGGCCTGGTCCTTTGGCTGCCAATTGGTCTGGTCTGAAAGTGGTTAAAGGCAATTTAAAAAATGATAACAAACATGCAATACTTACCCGCTCTGTGTAATGGTTTTACAAAGAGCAGCCCTGACCCTCCTCTTTTTGGAACCCCGCTGGCGCTCCTGGCTCCTGCTCTTCTTGGGTACCCACTGGCGCTCCTGGCCACTCCCTCTTGCCAAGTGCCCCCGTAACTAGAATGCTCGCTACTGAGCTCCGAAAAGGAACACAGTTCAGCTCCACCTCCACTCTCTCCTCATTGGCTCACTGTCTGTGATTGACACTAGCGGGAGCCAATGTCTCAACCAATGAAGAGGGAGAGACCCGGGAGAGCCGCTGCTCCCGTGCACAACGCTGGGTCGAAATAGGGCTCAGGTAAGGGGGGGCTGGGGGCTGCAGCACACATATAATGCATGAAGGTAAAAAACCTTGCGCCTTTATGGGTTTTTTTGATGGATGGATGTTTTGTTTTTTTAGTCCATAAACACCTCCAAGCATCTTAATAAGGTTGTGTAATGATCAGAAAACCAACTGTGGACATTGGGTAAGCACAGTGGCTTGATGGTTAGCTCTCTTGGCTTGCAGCACTGGGGACCTCAATTCAAATACCAGCCAGGACACCATCTGCATAAAGTTTGCATGTTTTGCTTGTATTTGCTTCCTCCAATGACATGACGGTAGAATATATGGCTGACTGATTGCCAATATGGCTAAGTAATCCCTGACTGCTTTTTTAGGCACAGAAATCACAGAACACCCTCTATGTGTATGTTGAGTCTTACCGAGTTACAATTATTAGTACAGAGTGCAACTTCAGCATAGAGATAGACGGTGTAGGAATTGGTAATCCGGAAGACTTTCACAGCAAACCGAGATTCAGTGCCGACTCCATTGCTTTCCACTGTTAGATCATCAGCAGATACATCTGTAGATGGACACCTGGATACAGAAAACCTTTCATCAGCTTTCAGTTACTGTAATCTAAAGATTAGCACACAATACTGGCACATACTATTAGGGTTATGTATGCAGTGTATATATATATAGTGACAGGCCCTGCCACTGTATTAGTAGGACTAAAGGAGAAGTCCATCCTAGGCTTGTTTGGATTGGCTTCTCCTATGGATCACAGAAGTGTAGTTTCGCTTTGCACTCCTGTGACCCGCTTTCAGCGGAGAGCGGTCTGAAGTCTGCTCTCCGCTGACATCACCAAGATCAGTCCA
>CM053035.1:191909045-191933757 GCA_028564925.1 Lithobates sylvaticus | reverse complement strand
TTTTTGAAAATGAAGAAAGTAAAGAAAAAAAAATTTTTTTTTTCTTTTTTCAATTTTCAAAACATTGTGACAAAAAGCGAGATCTGCAAAATACTCACCATACCTCTCAGCAAATAGCTTGGGGTGTCTACTTTCCAAAATGGGGTCATTTGGGGGTGGTTTGTGCCATCTGGGCATTCCATGGCCTCCGAAACTGTGATTGGCAGTGAGGAGTGAAATAAAAAAATTACACCCTTAGAAAGCCTGAAAGCGGTGCTTGGATTTTGGGGTGACGTACGCGGCTAGGCTCCCAAAAAGTCCCACACATGTGGTATCCCCGTACTCAGGAGAAGCAACAGAATGTATTTTGGGTGTATCTCCACATATGCCCATGGCATGTTTGAGCAATATATCATTTAGTGACAAGTTTTTGTAAAAAAAAATATTATTTTTTTTTTTTTTCATTATTCAATCTCTTGGGACCAAAAAAAAAAAATATTTAATGGGCTCAACATTGCTCTCAGCAAATAGCTTGGGGTGTCTACTTTCCAAAATGGGGTCATTTGGGGGGGGTTTGAACTGTCCTGGCATTTTATGCACAACATTTAAAAGCCTATGTCACACGTCACCCACTCTTCTAACCACTTGAAGATAAAGCCCTTTCTGACACTTTTTGTTTACATGAAAACATATTTTTTTTTTGCAAGAAAATTACGTTGAACCCCCAAACACTATATATATTGTTAAAGCAAAGGCCCTACAGATTAAAATGGTGGGTGTTGCATTTTTTTTTTCCACACAGTATTTGCGCAGCGATTTTTCAAACGCATTTTTTGTGGAAAAAATACACTTTTTTTTATTTTAATGCACTAAAACACACTATATTGCTCAAATTTTTGATGAAATAAAAAATATGATCTTAGGCCGAGTACATGGATACCAAACACGACATGCTTTAAAATTGCGCACAAACACGCAGTGGCGACAAACTACATACATTTTTAAAAGCCTTTAAAAGCCTTTACAGGTTACCACATTAGATTCACGGAGGAGGTCTACTGCTAAAATTACTGCCCTCGATCTGACCTTCGCGGTGATACCTCACATGCATGGTGCAATTGCTGTTTACATATGACGCCAGACCAACGCTTGTGTTCGCCTTTGCGCAAAAGAAGGGGGGGCAGGGGTGCTTTTTTTTTTTTTTTTTTTTTTTTTTCTTTTTATTTAGCTTTTTTATTTTATTTTTAAAATGTTCCTTCCATTTTTTTTTTTCTTAGTTGTCATTTTTATTTTTATCGCAGGGAATGTAAATATCCCCTATGATAGCAATAGGCAGTGACAGGTACTCTTTTTTTGAAAAAATTGGGGTCTATTAGACCCTAGATCTTTCCTGTGCCCTCAAAGCATCTGACCACACCAAGATCGGTGTGATAAAATGCTTTCCCAATTTCCCAATGGCGCGGTGGGTATGCCCACCATTAGAATACCTCCCTTCATCCACCCACTTCTAATGATGGGCATACATGCACCATTTATATATGCCGAAGCATGGGGGCATCCTCCCGCAAAAAAAGTTATGCCACGTATACATGGTCGAACTTTTTTCGACCGTATGTACGTGGCATTAGGAGCAAAATCGCTCCTCCGCCCTCTGCTGCCCCCATGCTTCGGCATATATGCTCTTTTTTTTAACTGTGGTGGTGAAATCACCTCCTACAGCATTGGAGTCGCGGCTTTATGTATCGTGGGAGCAAACGCTGTTGCTGTCAAGATAAATAAATCCACGCTGCAACTGAATGGCGTACCTGCTAAGCAAATAATGGTTAACATTAAAACAAAGTAACATTACAGTATAACAGTAAGACCTTACCATACCATACCTGCAAAGCAAATACCAAAAAAAAAACATAGTAAAAAATAAAACATTTTGTTAACGCAACCGGTGCCTAAAATATATATATGCCGAAGCATGGGGGCATCCTCCCGCAAAAAAGTTATGCCACGTACACATGGTCGGACTTTTTTCGACCGTATGTACGTGGCATTAGGAGCAAAATCGCTCCTCCGCCCTCTGCTGCCCCCATGCTTCGGCATATATGCTCTTTTTTTTAACTGTGGTGGTGAAATCACCTCCTACAGCGTTGGAGTCGCGGCTTTATGTATCGTGGGAGCAAACGCTGTTGCTGTCAAGATAAATAAATCCACGCTGCAACTGAATGGCGTACCTGCTAAGCAAATAATGGTTAACATTAAAACAAAGTAACATTAGAGTATAACAGTAAGACCTTACCATACCATACCTGCAAAGCAAATACCAAAAAAAAAACATAGTAAAAAATAAAACATTTTGTTAACGCAACCGGTGCCTAAAATATATATATGCCGAAGCATGGGGGCATCCTCCCGCAAAAAAGTTATGCCACGTACACATGGTCGGACTTTTTTCGACCGTATGTACGTGGCATTAGGAGCAAAATCGCTCCTCCGCCCTCTGCTGCCCCCATGCTTCGGCATATATGCTCTTTTTTTTAACTGTGGTGGTGAAATCACCTCCTACAGTGTTGGAGTCGCGGCTTTATGTATCGTGGGAGCAAACGCTGTTGCTGTCAAGATAAATAAATCCGCGCTGCAACTGAATGGCGCACCTGAAAACAAAAAAATGGTTAACAATAAAACATACCTGAAAAGCAAGCATGATAAAACATAATAAAACATTGCAGAATAGAATAGAGTAAAAAAGAGCAACAATAGAGAGAGAACAATAAAACGACAACTATTTTTGGTTTTTTATTTTATATTTTTTTTGGGGTTTTTTTTTTTTTTGTACTTTTTTATTTTTTTTTTTTTTTTTTTTTTACACTTTTTTTTTAAACTATAACTATAATTTTAACTGTAACGGTCGGGTCTCAAAATGCGATGGCATTCTTGAGACCCTGTAACTATAATTTGAACTGCAACGGTCGGGTCTCAAAATGCGATGGCATTCTTGAGACCCTGTGAAAGTGTATCCTAGCCTGTGAAATGCTGTACCCTACGCTAATACCTCACTAGTTCGTGGTAGCGTTCAAAGCATTCACCAACGCAGAGACCAGGATTGTCAGGACAGCGTGGACAATAATAACGGGTGTCACGCCTAAATCCGCGCTTGCTACAGACACGACATCTTCTTTGGGGGGCTCGTTGGGTAGGGGTACTCTGGAGGACATGAGGATAATGCCTCTCATGCAGCCGGCTTACTGCATTTGGTAGGGGATGGTGAGGTGTGGAATCGCCTGGATACAGGAGTTCCATGACAACCGCTCCCTGGAATTCAAGGAAGGGTATAGCACATGAGCATTCAGCAAAGCCAATTGGAATAAATAAATAGACACTTTTTTGTACCAGCGTCTAGCCTTACGGACAACTAGGTACGGCGCCAACAACTGGTCGTTGAGGTCCACCCCCCCCATATTAAGGTTGTATTCGTGGATACAGAGGGGTTTCGTCACAACACCAGCCGCCGTACGAATTTGGACTGTCGTGTCTGCATGAAGGGAGGTAAGAACGAAAACATTCCTATTATCCCTCCACTTCACAGCGAGCAAGTTATTACACTTCAAGCAGGCTCTCTCCCCCAGCCTAAGACGGGAATCTACAAGCCGCTGGGGAAAGCCCCGGCGATTAGGTCGCACGGTGCCACATGCTCCAATCTGATGATCAAACAAGTGACTAAACAGTGGCACGCTCGTGTAATAATTGTCCACGTACAAGTGGTACCCCTTTCCGAATAAGGGTGACACCAAGTTCCACACTATCTTGCCAGCGCTCCCTATGTAATCTGGACAGTTCTCCGGCTCTACGTGACTATCTTTTCCCTCATAAACCGAAAAGCTCCACGTATAGCCTGTTGCCCTGTCACAGAGCTTGTAGAGCTTGACCCCGTATCTGGCACGCTTGCTGGGAAGGAACTGTTTGAAAGACAAGCGGCCAGAAAACTTAATCAGGGACTCGTCAACGCAGACAACTTGATTGGGCGTAAACAAGGCTGCAAAACATTGGTTGAAGTGGTTTATGAGGGGCCGAATTTTGTAGAGCCGATCAAATTCAGGGTCTCCACGAGGACGACAAAGTTCATTGTCACTGAAGTGCATGAACCGCAAGATCTGTTCGTATCGTGCCCTGGACATGGAGGCAGAGAACACGGGCATATGGTGGTGCGGTGAGGTGGACCAATAAGACCTCAGCGTCGGGAATTTGTGTATGCCCATGTTGAGGGAAAGGCCCAGAAAGGTCTTAAATTCGGAAACCGTAATTGGTTTCCAATCTCTGGCAAGGGAAGGCACTTGGGGATTAGCGGCGATGTGTTGACCAGCGTATATATTACTTTGGTCCACAATAGATCTATAGAGATCTTCCGTGAAAAACAGCGAATAAAAATCGGATGGCTTAAAATCAGCTGTTTCCACCTGAATACCGGGTTGGCCAGTGAATGGGGGAAGTACGGGTTCTGCAGAAGTGGTGGGCACCCAATCAGGATTGGCGAATTCTGCAGGAAGGACACTATGTGATCGACGGGCCTGCCTTTGTCTTCTTCTTGGTGGCAGCGGGACACTACTTGTGCTTGCCACCTCGCCAGCTTGAACTGCACTTATGGGACTCGCCACGTCACCAAGTGTTACTGCAGTGCTGGTTTGACTACGTCCAGGGTGTACTAGGCCGCTGGTGCTTGCCAGTTCACCAGAAGGAATAGCGGCGCTAGTACTTCTCTGCTCCATACGAGAGACCTGCGGTTCCTGCACCTCAACAACATCAGAAGATCGGGATCGGGTACGCCTGACCTTAGCAGGGACCACACCTTCGTCGCCAGAGCTATCTGTCATGGAGCCGCTGTCGTCTACTGGATCGTATTCTGAGCCTGATTCTGACAGATGAGTGACCTCCTCTTCACTATCTGACATACTCAGAAACAAGTAGGCCTGTTCACTAGTGTACTTGCGATTTGCCATTTTGGGCTCTAAATTTAGTAGTACACTAGTGAGATTCACAGGAAAAAAAGCTCCTAGGCTGCTGGCGAATGAATCAAAACGCTACCAAAAAAAACTGTTAGCGATCGCAGGGATCAGGCCTGACTCTGCGAACGCTGCAGTTATGTGTGCTTAGTGTTTTGGAAGTGACAGTGATCGATCGATACTGCACTTGGGTGGGCTGGGCTGGGCTGGGCGGAGGGGGAAAACGCAGGTGCTAGCAGGTATCTGGGCTGATCCCGCTAACAATGCGTTTTTTGGAACCCTAAACTGCTGGGACGCTAGTATAGATCTGATCAGATCAGATATTGATCTGTTCAGATACTATACCACTAAGGGAGGTGTATGCTTTGCGCGTGGGTGTTTGCGGTACTGGCACTAACCTGGGGCGACGCAGACCTTATTTGACCCTAACACCTAATTGATATCACCCGCCGGGCGATCAGGGGGTTAAACCGATAGTTGGGTAATAAATGGCGGGTGCCCTGACAGTATAAAAAAACAAGCTAACTAACCAGCGTCACCCGTAACAGTTATACGGTGATCACTGGTGAAAGGGTTAACTAGGGGCAATCAGGGGGTTAAAACCTTTATTAGGTAATATATGGGGGTACCTGACGATATATAAAAACCTGACGGGGAACCTAAATAACTAAATAACTAACTGGCTAACCAGCGTCACCAGTGACACTTATACTGTGATCACTGGTGAAAGAGTTAACTCTAGGGGCAATCAAGGGGTTAAAACCTTTATTTAGGTTGTAATATGGGGGTACCTGACCTATAAACCTATTTATAATCCTATATAAACCTGGCGGTTACCTAAAAAAAAAACTGGCTACCTAGCGGCACCAGTGACACTAATAGAGCGATCAAAATAAACGATCGCTTAGTGACACTGGCAAAAGGGGGTGAAAGGGTTACCTAGGGGGCAATCAAGGGTTAAACCTTTATTGGGGGGGGGGGGGTAGGGGGCTACCTTGGACCTAAAGGGGCCTAAAACTAACTGCCCTGACAGTTATTGCAGTCACACTGACACTAAATGCAGTGATCAGTAAAATAAATGATCACTGCAATCAGTGACACTGTGACAGGGGGGGCAGGGGGTGATCTGGGGGGTGATCAGGGGGTGACAGGGGGGTGAAATGTGTGCCTATGTGTACCTGGTGTCAGTGTAGTGTTTGTGCACTTACTTGATGTCTTCTCCGCTCGGCGTCCCGGTCAGAAAGACCGACACGAGGAGCGTGACATCACTTCCCCTTGCCTGTGTTTACAATTACACAGGAAGGGGAAGGAAGCGGACGAATCCTATTGGCCAGAGCGATCGGGAGGGGGTGGCCAGAAACGACTGGCCGTTACCTCGTCCCGCATCGCTTCTGAAGCGATCCCGACCGTCCCCGCCGGCGGAGGGGGGTCCGATCGGACCCCCCAACCGCCGGAAGAATGTCACGTACAGGTACGTGATTCTGCCTGTACGTGCCATTCTGCCGACGTAAATATACAGGGGGCGGTCGGGAAGTGGTTAACTACCAAGTTTGAAGTTCGGGGGACCTATGGCTGAAAATTGTCACAGTGAGGCTGCAAATGGGCACAGTGAGGCTGCAAATGGGCATTGTTGACCCTCTTTTCCACTTACAGTAGCTGCGCATTTCTCACCCTAGGCTTATACTCGAGTCAATAAATTTTCCCATTTTTTTGTGGTAAAATTAGCTGCCTCGGCTTATATTCGGGTCGGCTTATACTCAAGTATATACGGTATGTGCCACTTTGTGTTGGTCTATCACATAAAATCCCAATAAAATACATTTATGTGTTTGGTTTTAACATGACAAAATTTCAAAGGGTATGAAAACTTTTTAAAGGCACTGTAAAAAAAACAGTACAATAACCACCTCGATAAAAACATTCAAAGATGCACCCCCCCCCCCCCCCCCCCACACACACACACACACCTTTGGCACCTGCAGTCCAATATACAATTCCATTAATCAGTCAATTAGGTCTAACCTAGACAATGAGTAGTCTGTCCATCACCAGGTTCCAACTGATTCAAGCCTGAGGTATCTAACCAGAGACCCCATTAGTTGTCAAATTTACAGGGACGTCCCCTATGCTGGTACGGTAAATGTATTTCTCTAATCTAAGGGTTTCCCCCATGTCCCCCATACATACGGTATTTGTGATACAATAAAATTAGTTTTTTTAATGCATTTTGTTGGCGTTTGGTACCTCAAAAACCTGATCTTTTATTTTGTGAAGACCCAAAAGTAACAAATAAGAGAAGATACTTCCTAAGGTTTCTTGCCTTTATAGTTCATCATTAATTGATTTTGGGCACTAAATGTCCAAGATGAAAAAAAATAATAATCAGTTTAGAGTTGGGTTTTAAACAAGTATTTAAAAGTTGAAAGATTATTTTGTAATTGAACTAAATGACGTTTCATACCAGCTATAAATATTAAATGCGTCTAGTAAAATCCATCGGTCAGTAAGAAATGCTTTAAAGTTAAACTGTGACAGCTCGGGGCTAAGTCCTGTATGGGTGAGGCCCTTTTACTTTAATGTCATCAAACCTCCACCTTCAACTTTCTTCGCAAGACAGACGCATGGCATTCCATCTGGACCGATGTGTATATAAGTAGCTGAGTGATCGGTAATTGTACACAGACCCTCCACCACCTCACTCCAACTGTCTTTCCTAAAGGTGACAAAGCTCAACCGACAACTAACTTTGCACACTAGTTGGAAGAACATCGAGTTGTTGGAAGCCTCTTGCAGACCCGGAACATTTCCACACCACATTTGTCGGTTAGTATAACATTTTAAATTCTAATGCCGCGTACACACGGTCGGAATTTCCGATGGAAACAGTCCGATGGGAGCTTTTCATCGGATTTTCCGACCGTGTGTATGCCCATCGGTCTTTTTCTGTCGGAATTTCTGACGGACTTTGGATTGAGAACCTGTTCTTAATTTTTCCGACGGAAAACCTTTCTATCGGATTTTCCGATCGTGTGTATGCAATTCCGACACGCAAAATTGCGACGCATGCTCGGAAACAATTTGACGCATGCTCAGAAGCATTAAACTTCCCTTTTATAGTGCAGTCGAACGTGTTGTATGCCGTGCTATTGATCGCCGGAATTTGCTGTGACCGTGTGTAGGCAAGACAGTTTGAGTGAAATTCCGTCGGAATTCCGACGGGAAAACCATTACAGCTGTTTCCGACGAGAATTCTGACCGTGTGTACGCGGCATTAGTCATTTACAACTCAAGACAGACAATCAGGATACAACTATCATTTTCTAAAGCTGCCCATACACCTTACAAATAGATTGTATGTTTTCCATAAGGGGAGAGAATGATGAAGGCTGCCATTGGTGACTCTTCATTTTGAAAATGCTAGTTGGCTGGTTACCACATTCATTCTTTGGCTTTATTGCTCTCTGAGTCTCTGACTTTGGAACAATGGATAAGCTGAAGGGGGAAGTAATTGGTTTTGGGCAATGATCCTGGCTGTGGATAAGCAAGGGGCGACTGTGCCTGGAGAGTGAAGTCGAGCAGAACATAGTGGCTTCCTTGTGTAGATGGGGATTACCTGGATGTCCTACTAAACAAATGTGTTACAATGCGTCACTAAGCTAAGCAGGGCAAAAACTTCTCCGCAGGATGTGGTAACCTTGCAAGAAGATCTGAACAAATTAATGGGCAACTACATGGTAAATGAGGTTTAATGTAGAAAAATGTAAAATAATGCATTTGGGTGGCCAAAATCTGAATGCAATCTATAGACTGGGGGGGAGAACCTCTGGAGGGGGGGGGGGATCTAGGATGGAAAAGGACCTGGGGGTCCTAGTAGATGATAGGCTCAGCAATGGCATGTAATGCTAAGCTGCTGCTGTAGGCAAAGAAAACAGAATATTTGCATTAAAAAGGGGATTAACTTCAGAGATAAAGCGATAATTCTCCCACTCTACAAGACTCTGGTCCGGCCGCACCTGGAGTATGCTGTCCAGTTCTGGGCACCAGTCCTCAGGAAGGATGTACTGGAAATGGAGCGAGTACAAAGAAGGGCAACAAAGCTAATAAAGGGTCTGGAGGATATTAGTTATGAGGAAAGGTTGTGAGCACTGAACTTATTCTCTCTGGAGAAGAGACGCTTTAGAGGGGATATGATTTCAATATACAAATACCATACTGGTGACCCCACAATAGGGAGAAAACGTTTCCGCGAAAGGGAATTTAATAAGACTCGTGGCCACTAATTTCTTCAATTAGAAGAAAATCGGTTTAACCTTAAACTGTGTAGAGGATTCTTTACTGTAAGAGCGGTTAGGATGTGGAATTCCCTTCCACAGGCGGTGGTCTCAGCGGGGGGGCATCGATAGTTTCAAAAAACTATTAGATAAACACCTGAATGACCCCAACATACAGGGATATAAAATGTAATACTAACATTTAATCATTTTCAACCTCGCCTACTATGTAACTATGTACAATGTAGTTTTTTCCACATTGGCGATCCAGTGGAATAGGAGCTCCTAGGTAACTTGGAATTACTTATTAAGTGGATAGAGGAAGCAGTTCCGGAACAAGGTCACCTAGAGCCCAGGGCAAACATGCCAAACTGCGCCCTCCCCATATGTATAAGCATTGTGTGTCAGCAAAAGTCCTCCCCCCCCCCAAAAAAAAAATGTGGGCACTAATCTGCATAATTACCCCCTAAGCATAAATTCACCCATTTCCCAAACTTGCCCCTTTGTAGAAATCCCCCCTCCCAACACAAATCCCCCTCCATTCCCCAAATTCCCCAGTACAAATGCACCCCCCCCCCAAAGAAAAATCACCTCTCCTAGCACAAATCCTCCACCTCTCAAATTTCCCCTCCTAGTGCACATTCTCTCCCTCTCCTACTCTGAATCCCCCTTCTAGCACAAACACCCCCCAATTATCCCTACAAGCACAAATCACCCCCCCCCCCCAATAGAACTCCACATCACCATAATTTAGCACAAACCCCAAAATAGAACCTCCTAGCACAAATCCTCTTCTCCCACTCCCTCCAAATCCCCCTGAATTATCACTCCTAGCACACACACCCAAATTTCTCCTCCCTCCCAACTCCTCGAATGACTCTTGCCCCATGCTGGCCCCTCAAATTCCTCCTCCCAACACAAATCCCCTTCCCCCTTTAATCTCCTTGGGGTGCCCCCCCACCTATCATGATACCATGGTGCCCAGGGCAGCCGACCCTCCTGCCCACCCCTTGTCTCGGCCCTGAGAGGAAGTATGGACACACCAAGGGATCCAACAGGAATGATGTTATTATGCAATACCTGTATAGTGATTTATTAGAGTGGATATTTTTGGTGGTGCTCTTAAGTTTTGCAGGTTGCCTAGAAGTTCCAGTGTTCCACTCTTTCCATTGGTGCCCCCCGTGGGAGGTTTTTATTATCAGTGCTGCAATTGGCTGGCAAACAATCATTTGTGTATAATAGTAAATGTAATCATCTTACATAGATGGTATATGGGATGCAGTATATGGAGGTCTAGCACCATCAGTTTAGTCAGTCCATCATATATGATATTGTGACTTTAAATCTATTTGTGATACAATAAAATGTATTTTTTTTTTATTCTATATTTTATTTTCAACAATTTATACATATACACAAAGACATTTTAATTACATGCGTATCACAAAACATATCTTAAACATACATCGTTTCGTTTTTCATCTGATTATATATACGGAAAAAAAAGAAGAACAAATAAGTAAATAAAAAAAATAAAATAAAAATTTATTAAAAAGAGACAGCGTATATAGTAAGAATGTATTTTTTTATGCATTTTGTTGGTTTTTGTAAAGACCCAAAAGTTACAAATAAGAGAATTTCCTTCCTAAGGTTTATTGCCTTTATAGACCGTCATTAATAGATTTTGGGCACTGAATGTCTAAAATGAAAAAGAAAAAAACAGAGTTGAGTTTAAACAAGTATTTAAAAAGTTGATACATTACGTTCTAATAGAACTAGCTGACGTTTCATATCAGCTATAAATATTAAATGCATCCAAAAAATACATCAGTCTTCAAGAATTGCTTTAAAGTTAAACTGTGACTGCTCGGGGCTAAGTCCTTCCTGGGTGAGGCCCATGCACTTTAATGTCGCCCTGGCCTTCACCTTCAACTTTCTTTGCAAGATAGATGAAGGGAATTCCATCTGGACCGATGAGTATATAAGTAGCTGAGTGATCGGTGATTGTACCTCCACCACCTCACTCCAACTGTCTTTCCTAAAGGTAGCAAAGCTCAACTGACAGCTAATTTGTTGGAAGAACATCAAGTTGTTGGAAGCCTCTTGCTGACCCGGGACATTTCCACACCACATTTGTCGGTGACTATAAAACTTTGATTTCAAAGTCATTTACAACTCATAGCAGACGATCAGGATAACTGATCATTTTCTAAAGCTCGCCATACACCTTCCAAATTTGATTGTACAATTTTTTTAACCACTTGAGATCCATGCCAATTCTGACATTTCTCTCCTACATGTAAAATTCCACATTTTTTTGCTCGAAAATTACATAGAACCCCCAAACATTGTAAAGCGCCTGAAAGAAGCCTCATCTGCAATCCCAATGTGAAAGCCCGAGTGCTTTCACACCGAGGCGCTGCGCTGGCAGGGCGTCAAAAAAAGTCCTGCAAGCAGCTTCTTTGCAGCGCTTTTGGAGCGGTGAATACACCACTCCTAAAGCGCCCCTTCCCATTGAAATCAATGGGAAGCGCCTGCAAAACGCCTGCAAAGCGGATTTAACCCTTTATTTAACCCTTTATTTGGCCACTAGCGGGGGTTAAAAGTGCCCCACTAGCGCTCGAAAAATGCTGGTAAAGTGCCGCTAGTTTAAGCAGCACTTTACGAGCGTTTTTCGGGTGCTGCCAGTGTGAAAGGGCTCTTAAACCACTTGGCCTTTCACATTGGGATAGTAGATGAGGCTTCTTTCAAGCGATTTACAGGCGCTTTTTTTTAACGCTAATGCCCCATACACACGGTCGGAAATTCCGACCACAAAATCCGTCGGATTTTTTCCGACACTGGTGTTGCGCACACACGGTCGGACAAAGTTGTCGGAAAATCCGATCATTCTGAACGTGGTGATGTTTGTTGCGTACGACATAACTAAGTAGAGGCTAGTAGCCAATAGCTTTGGTCTTGTAATTTGATCTGAGCATGCGTGGCACTTTGTCCGTCGGAATTCGCTACACACGATCGGAAAAAGTCTGATCGGACTTTGTTGTCGGAAAATTTGAGAGCAGGATCTCAAATTTTTTCCGACGGAAATTCCGACAGAAAAAGTCAGATGGCGCCCACACACGGTCGGATTTTCCGACAACATGGTCCGATAAGACATTTTCTGTCGGAAATTCCGACCGTGTGTACGGGGCATAAGGCGCGTGAAAAATGCCTCAAAAATGAGAAGAAAAAAGACTGTCTGGAGTTAGAGTTGGGTTTTAAAGAAGTATCTAAAAGTTGAAGGATTACTTTGTGATAGAACTAGGTGACGCTTCGTTCCAGCTATAAATAATAAATTCCTCTAGAAAAAATCCATCGGTCAGTAAGTATTGCTTTAAAGTTAAACTGTGACAGCTCGGGGCTAAGTCCTGCCTGGGTGAGGCACCTAATGTCACCTGACCTATACTTTCTACTTTCTTGGCAAGATAGATGAAGGGAATTCCATCAGGACCGATGAGTATATAAGTAGCTGAGTGATCGGTAATTGTACACAGAACCTCCAACTGTCTTTCCTAAAAGTAGCAAAGCTCAACTGACAACTAATTTGTTGGAAGAATATCAAGTTGTTGGAAGCCTCTTGAAGACTTGGGACATTTCCACACCACATTTGTCGGTTAGCATAAAACTTTGATTTCTAAGTTATTTACAACTCATGGCAGACAATCAGTTGACAGTTATCATTTTCTAAAGCTGTGCACACATTTTACAACTTGATTGTATCATTTCCTTAACCACTTCAGCCCCGGACCAATTTGCAGCCAAAGGACCAGGCCCCTTTTTGCGATTCGGCACTGCGCCGCTTTAACTGACAATTGCGCGGTCGTGCGACGTGGCTCCCAAACAAAATTGGCGTCCTTTTTTTACCACAAATAGAGCTTTCTTTTGGTGGTATTTGATCGCCCCTGCGGTTTTTATTTTTTGCGCTATAAACAAAAATAGAGCGACAATTTTGAAAAAAATTCAATATTTTTAACTTTTTGCTATAATACATATCCCCCAAAAATATATAAAAAACATTTTTTTTCCTCAGTTTAGGCCGATACGTATTCTTCTTCATATTTTTGGTAAAAAAACGCAATTAGCGATTATTGATTGGTTTGCGCAAAAGTTATAGCATTTACAAAATAGGGGATAGTTTTATAGCATTTTTATTAATATATTTTTTTTACTAGTAATGGCGGTGATCAGCGATTTTTATTGTGACTGCAACATTATGGCGGACACATCGGACATTTTTGACACATTTTTGGGACCATTGTCATTTATACAGCGATCAATGCTATTTAAATGCACTGATTCCTATGTAAATGACAGTGGCAGTGAAGGAGTTAACCACTAGGGGGCGGGGAGGAGTTAGTGTGACGTGTTGTGTTTTTTTTTTTTTTTACAGTAGGGGGCGTGGCTGACGTTTGACGTCATTGATCGGCTGTTCCCGATGACAGGGAACAGCACATCAGTGACAGTTAGTGTAGGAAGCGCGGGGAGAGGTTTGTTTACACAGACCTTTCCCCTTTCTTCAGCTCTGTGACCCGATCGCGGGACACCAGCGGCGATCGGGTCCGCTGGTCCCGCAGCCGTGGTCACGGAGCTCCCGTCCGGGCCGCGAGTGCGGCGCCGGCAGCGCGGCGCCGGCAGCGCGCGCGACCCCGCTGCTAGGCAATTAAAGAGGACGTACCAATTTAATTGTACAGATAGGATGACGTTTTTACAACCAGAGTCTCATGTATATATACGATATACATTTAATGAATGTGTCTTATATATATTTTTGTACAAATCTAAGTATGTACTTGATCAATATAATGTGTGAAACCAATGTTGTTTCATTCTATGCTTTCATACTTGAACTTGTCAGAGTTTCTCACTAACCACCATTGCAATCAAGTTTGTTCATTGATCTCCCTGCGGCGATATTGATGCTGTGGTTTATCTTGATTCTTCCCTACCTTTCTTTTCTTTTTCACTCCTGGTGTTCTCTCTCTTTTTCACCACATTATACTTATTACTCCATTCCAATCATTTCATCACAGTTCACCTTTCTATTTTCTTTACTTTTACTTTTACCCCAGCTCAATTTATCTATATCGTCTTGTTGCCGCAGGTCAATCGATGTCCTCATGGGAGGGTGGTCGTTCCGCCACTGGGGACTACCGAGGGTCCGCCATGCCACCTGGGGCCCCAGGGGGGCGCCCTAGCGCCTTCCCGACGAGGGTAAGGAGTAACGCCCCATTCCACCACAAGCGCCTCCTTTCCCTCCATGATCGACGCACCTGGGCTGGCCCCGGGCAATCGATCATTGGAATACCCTCGTCGGCGGCATTCCCGGCACATCTCCGGACGGCGCTCGCCATTGCGCACGCGCGGGACGCCGCTGGTGCGCATGACGAGCGTACGTCACGCTATTTGCGTCGGAAATGACGTCAGAGACGGGCCACAAGATGGCCGCTGCGAATGCCGGGGACGCCACACGTGGCCTGCCCGTTTGGCGGCCACCCACACCTGGGAGGGGGTTTGGACCAGCGCGGGGATGCAACCATGGATTGAGCCATCCGGCTCACTGAGGACTTCCGGTGACCCGCTTCCGGCCACCGGTACCGCCCTTATCCCTTTAAAAGGACTCAACAGTACCCACCACAACACAGCTACTTCTGCAGGACCTGACTAACACTGGGATTGACATACGGTACGTACAGGCACAGTAGGACGGATATATCCGTGGCCCTAACCCCACAGACCCGTAGGTGGTCTTCACAAGTTAACCTTGTGATTTACTTGGCTCTTAGACCCTTGGTCTGATCTGATTGTTTATGATTAATTTTCTTACTTTCAGATTGGGTGCCTTATCTCATCCCAGTGACCCAGCAGTCCCATTACAATATCACCTCATAAGTGACACGGGGCTGAGGGTCCTCTTCCATACTGTGAAACACAGTATTGGTTATCATTACACTCTACGGTCAGCAGTCCATGATTGATCTCTATAAACCCAGGTAGGATCATAATCCCAACTCACACACACACACATGACGTCACTAGTTTGATTAGCACTGTTTTTGAGTATGCTCACTACACACTTTTCCTATCACATCCAATCACTTTCCCTTCATCCACTCCTATGTCCCCTCACATCCAACCAAATACCCCCCCTCCCCTCCCTTCCTTTCCTCTTTCCTACTTACCCCCTCTTTTCTTTCCCGCCCTTCCCCTTCCCTCCCCTTCCTTCCCTCCCCCCATTCCTTTCCCTCCTCCTTCTCCCCCATTCCCCCCTAGACCTATCCCCCTCTTCCCCACCCCCCCCCCCCCCCCCCTTCCTTCTTCCCTTTCCCTCCTTCCTCTGATTCCCCTCCTTCCCCATCTCCCCTTCCCCACCCTTCCTTACCCCGTTTTTTCCCCCCCCCCCCCCTCCTCCCTTTCCCCCCCCCCCCTATTTCTCCCTTCCCCTGGCTTTTCCCCCCCCCCCCCAGCACTCTCTTCCCCCCTGGCACCCCACTTCACGATACCCTTCACTTACACTTTCCCCCTCTTTCACCTTTCAACCACTTCACTTTTTCACACACTACACTCACGTATCCTAACCCTTCCTCCTTCCCCCCTTTTTTTTCCCTCCCCCCCTTCACTTTTCACTTTCTCCCTCTCCCTGCTTTTGGAGGGGAACCTCTGTGATCGCACCTAGTTTGTTGGATTAGTTTTGTTTTGTTTGGTTAGACTCCCCCAGGAATGTCTTTCCCTTCCCTTCATTTTTCCAAAAACCCCCCCCTCCCACACACCCAACCATCACATGTCTTGGTCATCCCACCTGGTCAGAGCCACTGCATATTGAGGCTAATCTTTACCTCTCTTGCAGTTGTTCTAAATTGCTACCCATTAAAATATCAAGTTACAATTTGACCTTTATTCATCCTCAGACCCAGTCATTGGTTGCATCCGCGCGCCCTTTCACCCTTCCCGGGTTGTTCCCTCTCCTCTGATGATCATGCTTGGCCAGCAGGACCAGTAGGAGGGGAGCTCCCCAACGTGTGACGTCTCGCAAGGCATACGGCGCCCCCTGGCCTGGGTGGGGACTGGTGGAGCCTGCCTGGTGTGCCCCGGAGGTGAGGACGACACCCCTCTCCATGTTATAAACTCTCCAGTGGGAACATCACAATTTCTACTTTCAAGATATACATCACAGTGGTAAATATTAATCCCAATATGCATTGTTACATGTAGCTCTGTATATCATATGAGCGTATGCTTACTTTGTAATTGTACCTTTCATTAACACTGACATTCCATCCCTCTCTGTTTAGCAGACTTTCTTTCCCTCTGAGGAAGACCCTTTGGGGTTGAAACGCGTCAGGGACAATTTCCCATTTACGACAGATTGCTACTGTTGTTATGTGAATAATAGTCTGCCATTGTATATCTATGTTTGCTTTTATGTAAATGTATAGTGATTTGTTATTGTCCCCATTGGAGCTCATGTTTTGACTCAATGATGTTAATCACTTTTTAAAACCAATAAAATAGTCAACTTTTTTACTTATAAACTCTGACTCCCTTCCATTGTACGCTGCCTAAAAACCCCAACGTGGGGGATCGTTTCTTTCCTCTGGTTTTGCCTTTTAGGGGTGAGCAGCACTCTTTTTTGACCTTCGGGTCTGTGTCTTTCCCTTCATATTAAAGAGGACGTATACCGTATTTATCGGCGTATAACACGCACCGGCGTATAACACGCACCCAAAGTTTAGGAGGGCATTTTAAGGAAAAAAAGTTTTAGGAGGGAAGTTTAGGGAAAAAAAAACTTACATTTAAGCGTCATTTGCAGCCTTGCCCAGCGTCATTTGCAGCTTGCCCAGCGTCATTGCAGCCTTGCCCAGCGTCATTGCAGCTTGCCCAGCGTCATTGCAGCCTTGCCCAGCATCATTGCAGCTTGCCCAGCGTCATTGCAGCCATGCCCAGCGTCATTGCAGCCTTGCCCAGCATCATTGCAGCCTTGCCCAGGGTCATTGCAGCCATGCCCAGCGTCATTGCAGCCTTGCCCAGCGTCATTGCAGCCATGCCCAGCGTCATTGCAGCCTTGCCCAGCATCATTGCAGCCTTGCCCAGGGTCATTGCAGCCTTGCCCAGCATCATTGCAGCCTTGCCCAGGGTCATTGCAGCCATGCCCAGCGACATTGTACCTTGCCAGCATCATTTGAAGTCCGGTCCGGCTTGAATTTCCCGCCGCCGAGACTCTGTCGCGCGCGCCGCCGAAAAAGACCGAGGCGCGGCCGAAAAAGACCGAAGCGGCCCCGGAAAAGGCCGAGCCGACTGTTCAGCTCTGCTCGCGGTCCCGCCTCCCTGCTGTTTCCGGAGCGAGCGCAGGGAGGCGGGACTACGAGCAGAGCCGAACAGTCTGCTCGGTCTATTCCGGCGCGGCTTCGGGTTTTTTCGGCAGCGCTCGCTATTTTTCGGCCGCGCTTGCCATTTTTGAAAAAATTATTTTTGGGTATCGGCGTATAACACGCACCCACGACTTTCCCCCGATTTTTAGGGGGGAAAAGTGCGTGTTATATGCCGATAAATACGGTATATATGTGCTTTTGCCTAGCCATGCCATTCTGCCGACGTATATTTACATGCGGCGGTCGGGAAGCCGTTAAAGGGAGGGATGTAATGTTTGAACGATGGAAGCCGCCACTGGTGACTCTTCATCTTGAGAATGCTAGTTGGCCGGTTATCATGATCATTCTTTATTGCTCTCGGAATGGCTGACTATGGAAGATAGATAGATGTGTGCTGATCCTTGAGGCTCCATGCACACTGGACGTTAAAATAACGTTCTAAAAATGCCAGTACCTTTGCAGTGAGTCTTTCAAAGTTTTTTTTTTTTTGCAATAGCGTTTATTAGCGTTTTATTTTCAATGCATCATAAACGTTAAAAAACGCTGGTGAGCCACGTTTTTGAGCATTTATTGTCGTTTATCAGCGTTTATGAGCGTTTGCCGTTTTTTGTGGTCAGAAGAACAACTTCTGAGCGCGATTTTATGGCGTTCAGAAAACAGCCCATAAGCTCCACTGCTGATAAAAATTCAAAAACGTCCATGTGTGCTCACATGGACACATAGGATAACATATGCCTCGTTTCCACTGAGTGGATCGGTTCGGGTCGGTACAGTTTGGAAGAGTTAGAATGGTCCAGGTGAGCATTTCCACTGCAAGTTGGACCACCAGGGGTCCATACGGGGGTTTCGAAAAAATGCCTAGCGTGGCCTCACACTGATTGGCAGACGTTTTTCTGTCTGCCAATCAGTGGAATGTATCGTAGCTCCGCCCTAACCGAACCGTTCCATTTTCTATGGCCCCACATCTGAAGCAGGACCCTGAATGGTGCGGTATGGTTCGGTTGTATGGGCCACTTTCATAATGGAAACACTGAAAATAGCGTACCGTACCGATCCGCTCAGTGGAAACGAGGCATTAAACAAGTGGAGTTTATGGGCTGTTAGAAAAAACACCCAAACTCCCAAAAAATGGCCGTTTATGAGCTCCAGTGTGCATGGAGCCTGATAGATAGATGTGTGTGTATAATATGTTGCCTTATCAGACATAGTATATAAAAATAATCAATATTGTAAAATGTTTTTTGTTTTTCTTTGCATTAAGACCCCTTTCACACTGGGGCGTTTTTCAGGTGTTTTTCAGGCGCTTTATCGTTAAAAAGAGCGCCTTTAAGACGCTTGAAAGAAGCCTCATCTGCAATTCCAATGTGAAAACCCAAGTGCTTTAAGAGCCCTTTCACACTGCCAGCGCCCGAAAAACGCTCGTAAAGCGCTGCTTAAACTAGCGGCGCTTTACCAGCGTTTTTCGAGCGCTAGTGGGGCGCTTTTAACCCCCGCTAGTGGCCAAAAAAGGGTTAAAAGCGCCCACAAAGCGCTGCTGCTACAAGCGCTTTTCAGGCGTTTTTCAGGCGCTTCCCATTGATTTCAATGGGAAGGGGCGCTTTAGGAGTGGTGTATTCATCGCTCCAAAAGCGCTACAAAGAAGCTGCTTGCAGGACTTTTTTTGATGCCCTGCCAGCGCAGCGCCTCGGTGTGAAAGCACTCTGGCTTTCACATTGGGATTGCAGTTGCAGCTTCTTTCAGGCGCTTTACAGGCGCTTATTTTAAAGCTAAAGCGCCTGAAAAACGCCATAGTGTGAAAGGTGTCTCAGTGTGAAGCACTCGGGCTTTCACATTGGGATTGCAGTTGCGGCTTCTTTCAGGCGCTTTACAGGCGTTTTTTTTAACGCTAAAACGCCTGAAATACGCCCCAGTGTGAAAGGGGTCTTATCTTGTTTTATTTGGGGGGTTTACTGCATAAAAAGAATCAGATCAGGCTGTTCACACATATGCGATGCGGAAACCAGCGTGATTCCAGTGCCGATTCCCGCATCGCATGTCTCTCGCAGTCAGTTCACACTGCCCTATGCGAACCGCTGCGGGTGTCAATACAAAGTTAATAACACCCCCAGATCGGTTCTTAGATTGCAGTGCAAACTGTGAAATGGTGCAGGAATGGGATCGCATACCATTTTTTTTTTCCGAATGCGATGCACATTCAGCCATACGATCTGTTTGGCTGAATTCCCATCGCACAGAGTGCGAATCGCATGCGGTGTCTGACATCGCAATAGTGTGAACCCAGCCTCAAACTATATTTTAAAACTATTGTGAAATTCTTTAGGAATTTTTTTTTTTTTCTTGTTTGATTGAAATGTGTTGCTCATATAGGATGTATTTTCTAGGGTCCTTGATAACAATGAAGACAACACTACTGCTATCTGTATTGTGAGCTGTAAGGATGAGCCCGGTGTTCGATTCGAACCCATGTTCGAATCGAGCACCGGGTGTTCGCTCGCTCGGCGAGCCCAGAACTATTGGGGCCGCTCGAATCAAATTCGTGTGATGCGAGCGGCCCCGCAATGCATTGCGGCCCGCGCAGTGCGATGCTGGCTGATGATTGGCCAAGCATGCACTGTGACCCCGCATGCTTGGCCAATCACAGCGCCGGCAGCGAGGAGAGCCATAATTGGCTACAGGCAGGATGCCTGTAGCCAATTATAGCTCAGGGGCTTTAATACACGCCCCACGGTATAAGAGGCCGCCGCGGCGGCGGCCTCGCATATTATGTTTCACTCACAGTGTCAGCGTGTCAGTGTGCTGCTGACTGCTGACAACAATATGTGCTTTATTTCTGGGGATATGTGTGTGCATGCTGTTAGAACAGCATTGCAGTATCACATCTGGGGGGTGTCTATAGGTAGCCTGTGAAGGAGGGCAGGTTTCCTGTGCTTAGAACTTTCCCTGCAAAAATGTGTCATTTTTGCAGGAAGAAAGCTATTTAAATCACTCGCGGCTAATGAATTGATGGCTCCTGTAACACAGAGAGCTGTCATTCATTAATAAAAAACAAAAAAAAAAAAGCGTAGGGGTCCCCCCAAATTCAATACCCAGGCCCTTCAGGTCTGGGATGGATATTATGGGGGATCCCAGCCAAAAAAAAAAAAAAAAAAATGGCGTAGGGTCCCCCTCAAAATCCATACCAGACCCTTGAGGTCTGGTATGGATTTTAAGGGGAACCCTAGCCAAAAAAAATGGCGTGGGGTCCCCCTCAAAATCCATACCAGACCCTTATCCGAGCACGCAACCTGGCAGGCCGCAGGAAAAGAGGGGGGGACGAGAGCGGCCCCCCCTCTCGCCTGAACCGTACCAGGCCACATGCCCTCAACATTGGGAGGATGCTTTGGGGGTCTAAGACCCCTAAAGCACCTTGTCCCCATGTTGATTAGGACAAGGGCCTCTTCCCCACAACCCTGGCCGGTGGTTGTGGGGGTCTGCGGGCGGGGGGCTTATCGGAATCTGGAAGCCCCCTTTAACAAGGGGACCCCCAGATCCCGGCCCCCCCCCTGTGTGAAATGGTAAGGGGGTACAAAAGTACCCCTACCATTTCACCAAAAAAGTGGCAAAAATGGTAAAAATGACAGGAGACAGTCTTTGACAATTCCTTTATTAAAATCTTCTTTCTTCTTTCTTCATCCTTCGGATTCTTCATCTTCTCCTTCCTTCATCTTCTTCCATCTTCTTCTTCTTCTTTTTCTTCTTCCTCCGATCCGCTTCTTCTTGCGCTGGTCTTCTCGTCCTTCTCGTCCGGCATCTTCTTCCGTCGGCGTCGGCGTCGGTGTCTCTGTCTCTTCTTGGGCCGCTCCGCGCAATGGGAGGCTCCCGCTGTGTGAGGCTCCGGTCCGTCTGACAGGTCTTTTATAATGGAGGGCACCTGGTGACCCCGCCCCCTCTGACGCACAGGGACGTCATGGGGAATTCCATGATGGCTTTCCCCATGACGTCAGAGGGGGGCGGGGTCACCAGGTGCCCTCCGTTTTAAAAGACCTGTCAGATGGAGCGGAGCCTCACACAGCGGGAGCCTCCCATTGCGCGGAGCGGCCCAAGAAGACACCGACACCGACGCCGACGCCGACGGAAGAAGATGCCGGACGAGAAGGACGAGAAGACCAGCGCAAGAAGAAGCGGATCGGAGGAAGAAGAAAATGGAAGAAGAAGATGGAAGAAGATGAAGGAAGGAGAAGATGAAGAATCCGAAGGATGAAGAAAGAAGAAAGAAGATTTTAATAAAGGAATTGTCAAAGACTGTCTCCTGTCATTTTTACCATTTTTGCCACTTTTTTGGTGAAATGGTAGGGGTACAAGTACCCCCTTACCATTTCACACAGGGGGGGGGCCGGGATCTGGGGGTCCCCTTGTTAAAGGGGGCTTCCAGATTCCGATAAGCCCCCCGCCCGCAGACCCCCACAACCACCGGCCAGGGTTGTGGGGAAGAGGCCCTTGTCCTAATCAACATGGGGACAAGGTGCTTTAGGGGTCTTAGACCCCCAAAGCATCCTCCCAATGTTGAGGGCATGTGGCCTGGTACGGTTCAGGCGAGAGGGGGGGCCGCTCTCGTCCCCCCCTCTTTTCCTGCGGCCTGCCAGGTTGCGTGCTCGGATAAGGGTCTGGTATGGATTTTGAGGGGGACCCCACGCCATTTTTTTTGGCTAGGGTTCCCCTTAAAATCCATACCAGACCTCAAGGGTCTGGTATGGATTTTGAGGGGGACCCTACGCCATTTTTTTTTTTTTTTTTTTGGCTGGGATCCCCCTTAATATCCATCCCAGACCTGAAGGGCCTGGTTATTGAATTTGGGGGGACCCCTACGCTTTTTTTTTTTTTTCATTTTTTTTTTTTTTTATCAATGACTTTTTTTTATGAATGAGTTTCAATGAATCACTGTTCTCTGTGTTACGGGAGCCGTGAATTAACATTAGCCGCGAGTGATTTTAAATAGCTTTTTTACTTTCAAAAATGACACTTTGCGCAGAGACAGTTCTAAACACGGGAAACATGCGCCCCTTTACAGGCATACTATAGACACCCCCCAGGTATGAAATTTAAAGGAATATTACACTTTTATTGTTTCAATTTAAGCATTATTAAAATCACTGCTCCTGAAAAAACGGCCGTTTTTAAAAAAAAAATTTTTGCATTGATACATGTCCCCTGGGGCAGGACCCAGGTCCCCAAACACTTTTTATGACATTAACATGCATATTAGCCTTTAAAATGAGCACTTTTAATTTCGAACGTTCGCATCCATTATAACTAATAGGGTTCTAAAGCTCGCACGGACTTTAGGTCCGTTCGCGGGTTCTGGTGCGAGCCGAACGGGGGGGTGTTCGGCTCATCCCTAGTGAGCTGTCATGGCGGGTGAGTGAAGTTTTATCTCCTTTTTATCTTATATTAACACATCTGGAATACAGAGACAGTGAATATTGAGCGAGAGAGAGAGAGAGAGAGAGATTCTGAAAAAAAAAAACACAATATTTTTTAATTAAAACCATTAAAAAAAAAAAGAAAATAATTTTTTCCTCAGTTTAGGCCTATTCTTCTACATATTTTTGGTGAAAAAAAAATTGCAATAAGCGTATATTGATTAGTTTGCGCAAAAGTTATAGCGTCTACAAAATAGGGGATAGATTTATGGCATTTTTTTACTAGTAATGGTGGCGATCTGCAATTTTTTTCGTGACTGCGACATTGTGGCGGACACATCGGACACTTTTGACACATTTTTGGGACCATTCACATTTACACAGCGATCGGTGCTATAAAATTGCAGTGATTACTGTGTAAATGTGACTGGCAGGGAAGGGGTTAACACTAGGGGGCGCTGCAGGGGTTAATTATGTTCCCTGGGAGTGATTCTAACTGTGGGGGGAGGGGATTTACAAGGGGAGGAGACCGATCGGTGTTCCTCTGTACTGGGAACACACCATCGGTCTCCTTTCCCCTGACAGGACGTGGATCTGTGTGTTTACACACACAGATCCACGGTCCTGCTTTGTTCCCGGGCAATCGCGGGTGCCCGGTGGACATCGTGGCCCCCGGGCACGCGCACGGGGTCCCGAGTGATGCCGCGCGTGCCCCCTAGACGGCCGGGAATGAGAGGACGTCATATGATGCCCGCCCAGGATGGGAGATCCCATCTGCGGGCGTCATATTACAATACGCCGGTATTGAAATGGTTAAATATATCTAAACCTGAAAATGTATAAATTGCAGCTTACTAGTCCTTAGATGTGGCTGCATTCCTTTTTTTCTTTTCAGAATTTTTTCTCTTATTTTCTCTTATTTTCACCTGGTGATCCTGCCAGTAACACCCTTCCTGTGATAACATTCACTAAGACCCCTTTCACACCACCGAGCCGCCTATAGCGTTGGCGGTAAGGATGAGCCCGGTGTTCGATTCGAACCCATGTTCGAATCGAGCACCGGGTGTTCGCTCGCTCGGCGAGCCCAGAACTATTGGGGCCGCTCGCATCAAATTCGTGTGATGCGAGCGGCCCCGCAATGCATTGCGGCCCGCGCAGTGCAATGCTGGCTGATGATTGGCCAAGCATGCACTGTGACCCCGCATGCTTGGCCAATCACAGCGCCGGCAGCGAGGAGAGCCATAATTGGCTACAGGCAGGATGCCTGTAGCCAATTATAGCTCAGGGGCTTTAATACACGCCCCACGGTATAAGAGGCCGCCGCGGCGGCGGCCTCGCATATTATGTTTCACTCACAGTGTCAGCGTGTCAGTGTGCTGCTGACTGCTGACAACAAGATATGCTTTATTTCTGGGGATATGTGTGTGCATGCTGTTAGAACAGCATTGCAGTATCACATCTGGGGGGTGTCTATAGGTAGCCTGTGAAGGAGGGCAGGTTTCCTGTGCTTAGAACTTTCCCTGCAAAAAAGTGTCATTTTTGCAGGAAGAAAGCTATTTAAATCACTCGCGGCTAATGAATTGATGGCTCCTGTAACACAGAGAGCTGTCATTCATTAATAAAAAACAAAAAAAAAGCGTAGGGGTCCCCCCAAATTCAATAACCAGGCC
>CM053035.1:191889569-191908545 GCA_028564925.1 Lithobates sylvaticus | reverse complement strand
CGGAGCGAGCGCAGGGAGGCGGGACTACGAGCAGAGCCGAACAGTCTGCTCGGTCTATTCCGGCGCGGCTTCGGGTTTTTTCGGCAGCGCTCGCTATTTTTCGGCCGCGCTTGCCATTTTTGAAAAAATTATTTTTGGGTATCGGCGTATAACACGCACCCACGACTTTCCCCCGATTTTTAGGGGGGAAAAGTGCGTGTTATATGCCGATAAATACGGTATATATGTGCTTTTGCCTAGCCATGCCATTCTGCCGACGTATATTTACATGCGGCGGTCGGGAAGCCGTTAAAGGGAGGGATGTAATGTTTGAACGATGGAAGCCGCCACTGGTGACTCTTCATCTTGAGAATGCTAGTTGGCCGGTTATCATGATCATTCTTTATTGCTCTCGGAATGGCTGACTATGGAAGATAGATAGATGTGTGCTGATCCTTGAGGCTCCATGCACACTGGACGTTAAAATAACGTTCTAAAAATGCCAGTACCTTTGCAGTGAGTCTTTCAAAGTTTTTTTTTTTTTGCAATAGCGTTTATTAGCGTTTTATTTTCAATGCATCATAAACGTTAAAAAACGCTGGTGAGCCACGTTTTTGAGCATTTATTGTCGTTTATCAGCGTTTATGAGCGTTTGCCGTTTTTTGTGGTCAGAAGAACAACTTCTGAGCGCGATTTTATGGCGTTCAGAAAACAGCCCATAAGCTCCACTGCTGATAAAAATTCAAAAACGTCCATGTGTGCTCACATGGACACATAGGATAACATATGCCTCGTTTCCACTGAGTGGATCGGTTCGGGTCGGTACAGTTTGGAAGAGTTAGAATGGTCCAGGTGAGCATTTCCACTGCAAGTTGGACCACCAGGGGTCCATACGGGGGTTTCGAAAAAATGCCTAGCGTGGCCTCACACTGATTGGCAGACGTTTTTCTGTCTGCCAATCAGTGGAATGTATCGTAGCTCCGCCCTAACCGAACCGTTCCATTTTCTATGGCCCCACATCTGAAGCAGGACCCTGAATGGTGCGGTATGGTTCGGTTGTATGGGCCACTTTCATAATGGAAACACTGAAAATAGCGTACCGTACCGATCCGCTCAGTGGAAACGAGGCATTAAACAAGTGGAGTTTATGGGCTGTTAGAAAAAACACCCAAACTCCCAAAAAATGGCCGTTTATGAGCTCCAGTGTGCATGGAGCCTGATAGATAGATGTGTGTGTATAATATGTTGCCTTATCAGACATAGTATATAAAAATAATCAATATTGTAAAATGTTTTTTGTTTTTCTTTGCATTAAGACCCCTTTCACACTGGGGCGTTTTTCAGGTGTTTTTCAGGCGCTTTATCGTTAAAAAGAGCGCCTTTAAGACGCTTGAAAGAAGCCTCATCTGCAATTCCAATGTGAAAACCCAAGTGCTTTAAGAGCCCTTTCACACTGCCAGCGCCCGAAAAACGCTCGTAAAGCGCTGCTTAAACTAGCGGCGCTTTACCAGCGTTTTTCGAGCGCTAGTGGGGCGCTTTTAACCCCCGCTAGTGGCCAAAAAAGGGTTAAAAGCGCCCACAAAGCGCTGCTGCTACAAGCGCTTTTCAGGCGTTTTTTCAGGCGCTTCCCATTGATTTCAATGGGAAGGGGCGCTTTAGGAGTGGTGTATTCATCGCTCCAAAAGCGCTACAAAGAAGCTGCTTGCAGGACTTTTTTTGATGCCCTGCCAGCGCAGCGCCTCGGTGTGAAAGCACTCTGGCTTTCACATTGGGATTGCAGTTGCAGCTTCTTTCAGGCGCTTTACAGGCGCTTATTTTAAAGCTAAAGCGCCTGAAAAACGCCATAGTGTGAAAGGTGTCTCAGTGTGAAGCACTCGGGCTTTCACATTGGGATTGCAGTTGCGGCTTCTTTCAGGCGCTTTACAGGCGTTTTTTTTAACGCTAAAACGCCTGAAATACGCCCCAGTGTGAAAGGGGTCTTATCTTGTTTTATTTGGGGGGTTTACTGCATAAAAAGAATCAGATCAGGCTGTTCACACATATGCGATGCGGAAACCAGCGTGATTCCAGTGCCGATTCCCGCATCGCATGTCTCTCGCAGTCAGTTCACACTGCCCTATGCGAACCGCTGCGGGTGTCAATACAAAGTTAATAACACCCCCAGATCGGTTCTTAGATTGCAGTGCAAACTGTGAAATGGTGCAGGAATGGGATCGCATACCATTTTTTTTTTCCGAATGCGATGCACATTCAGCCATACGATCTGTTTGGCTGAATTCCCATCGCACAGAGTGCGAATCGCATGCGGTGTCTGACATCGCAATAGTGTGAACCCAGCCTCAAACTATATTTTAAAACTATTGTGAAATTCTTTAGGAATTTTTTTTTTTTTCTTGTTTGATTGAAATGTGTTGCTCATATAGGATGTATTTTCTAGGGTCCTTGATAACAATGAAGACAACACTACTGCTATCTGTATTGTGAGCTGTAAGGATGAGCCCGGTGTTCGATTCGAACCCATGTTCGAATCGAGCACCGGGTGTTCGCTCGCTCGGCGAGCCCAGAACTATTGGGGCCGCTCGAATCAAATTCGTGTGATGCGAGCGGCCCCGCAATGCATTGCGGCCCGCGCAGTGCGATGCTGGCTGATGATTGGCCAAGCATGCACTGTGACCCCGCATGCTTGGCCAATCACAGCGCCGGCAGCGAGGAGAGCCATAATTGGCTACAGGCAGGATGCCTGTAGCCAATTATAGCTCAGGGGCTTTAATACACGCCCCACGGTATAAGAGGCCGCCGCGGCGGCGGCCTCGCATATTATGTTTCACTCACAGTGTCAGCGTGTCAGTGTGCTGCTGACTGCTGACAACAATATGTGCTTTATTTCTGGGGATATGTGTGTGCATGCTGTTAGAACAGCATTGCAGTATCACATCTGGGGGGTGTCTATAGGTAGCCTGTGAAGGAGGGCAGGTTTCCTGTGCTTAGAACTTTCCCTGCAAAAATGTGTCATTTTTGCAGGAAGAAAGCTATTTAAATCACTCGCGGCTAATGAATTGATGGCTCCTGTAACACAGAGAGCTGTCATTCATTAATAAAAAACAAAAAAAAAGCGTAGGGGTCCCCCCAAATTCAATAACCAGGCCCTTCAGGTCTGGGATGGATATTAAGGGGGGATCCCAGCCAAAAAAAAAAAAAAAAAAAATGGCGTAGGTCCCCCTCAAAATCCATACCAGACCCTTGAGGTCTGGTATGGATTTTAAGGGGAACCCTAGCCAAAAAAAAATGGCGTGGGGTCCCCCTCAAAATCCATACCAGACCCTTATCCGAGCACGCAACCTGGCAGGCCGCAGGAAAGAGGGGGGGACGAGAGCGGCCCCCCCTCTCGCCTGAACCGTACCAGGCCACATGCCCTCAACATTGGGAGGATGCTTTGGGGGTCTAAGACCCCTAAAGCACCTTGTCCCCATGTTGATTAGGACAAGGGCCTCTTCCCCACAACCCTGGCCGGTGGTTGTGGGGGTCTGCGGGCGGGGGGCTTATCGGAATCTGGAAGCCCCCTTTAACAAGGGGACCCCAAGATCCCGGCCCCCCCCCTGTGTGAAATGGTAAGGGGGTACAAAAGTACCCCTACCATTTCACCAAAAAAGTGGCAAAAATGGTAAAAATGACAGGAGACAGTCTTTGACAATTCCTTTATTAAAATCTTCTTTCTTCTTTCTTCATCCTTCGGATTCTTCATCTTCTCCTTCCTTCATCTTCTTCCATCTTCTTCTTCTATTTTCTTCTTCCTCCGATCCGCTTCTTCTTGCGCTGGTCTTCTCGTCCTTCTCGTCCGGCATCTTCTTCCGTCGGCGTCGGCGTCGGTGTCTCTGTCTCTTCTTGGGCCGCTCCGCGCAATGGGAGGCTCCCGCTGTGTGAGGCTCCGGTCCGTCTGACAGGTCTTTTATAATGGAGGGCACCTGGTGACCCGCCCCCTCTGACGCACAGGGACGTCATGGGAATTCCATGATGGCTTTCCCCATGACGTCAGAGGGGGGCGGGGTCACCAGGTGCCCTCCGTTTTAAAAGACCTGTCAGATGGAGCGGAGCCTCACACAGCGGGAGCCTCCCATTGCGCGGAGCGGCCCAAGAAGACACCGACACCGACGCCGACGCCGACGGAAGAAGATGCCGGACGAGAAGGACGAGAAGACCAGCGCAAGAAGAAGCGGATCGGAGGAAGAAGAAAATGGAAGAAGAAGATGGAAGAAGATGAAGGAAGGAGAAGATGAAGAATCCGAAGGATGAAGAAAGAAGAAAGAAGATTTTAATAAAGGAATTGTCAAAGACTGTCTCCTGTCATTTTTACCATTTTTGCCACTTTTTTGGTGAAATGGTAGGGGTACAAGTACCCCCTTACCATTTCACACAGGGGGGGGCCGGGATCTGGGGGTCCCCTTGTTAAAGGGGGCTTCCAGATTCCGATAAGCCCCCCGCCCGCAGACCCCCACAACCACCGGCCAGGGTTGTGGGGAAGAGGCCCTTGTCCTAATCAACATGGGGACAAGGTGCTTTAGGGGTCTTAGACCCCCAAAGCATCCTCCCAATGTTGAGGGCATGTGGCCTGGTACGGTTCAGGCGAGAGGGGGGCCGCTCTCGTCCCCCCCTCTTTTCCTGCGGCCTGCCAGGTTGCGTGCTCGGATAGGGTCTGGTATGGATTTTGAGGGGGACCCCACGCCATTTTTTTTGGCTAGGGTTCCCCTTAAAATCCATACCAGACCTCAAGGGTCTGGTATGGATTTTGAGGGGGACCCTACGCCATTTTTTTTTTTTTTTTGGCTGGGATCCCCCTTAATATCCATCCCAGACCTGAAGGGCCTGGTTATTGAATTTGGGGGGACCCCTACGCTTTTTTTTTTTCATTTTTTTTTTTTTTTTTATCAATGACTTTTTTTTATGAATGAGTTTCAATGAATCACTGTTCTCTGTGTTACGGGAGCCGTGAATTAACATTAGCCGCGAGTGATTTTAAATAGCTTTTTACTTTCAAAAATGACACTTTGCGCAGAGACAGTTCTAAACACGGGAAACATGCGCCCCTTTACAGGCATACTATAGACACCCCCCAGGTATGAAATTTAAAGGAATATTACACTTTTATTGTTTCAATTTAAGCATTATTAAAATCACTGCTCCTGAAAAAACGGCCGTTTTTTTTAAAAAAAAAATTTGCATTGATACATGTCCCCTGGGGCAGGACCCAGGTCCCCAAACACTTTTTATGACATTAACATGCATATTAGCCTTTAAAATGAGCACTTTTAATTTCGAACGTTCGCATCCATTATAACTAATAGGGTTCTAAAGCTCGCACGGACTTTAGGTCCGTTCGCGGGTTCTGGTGCGAGCCGAACGGGGGGGTGTTCGGCTCATCCCTAGTGAGCTGTCATGGCGGGTGAGTGAAGTTTTATCTCCTTTTTATCTTATATTAACACATCTGGAATACAGAGACAGTGAATATTGAGCGAGAGAGAGAGAGAGAGAGAGATTCTCTAATTAACCACTTCAGCCCCGGAGGATTTTACCCCCTTCCTTACCAGAGCACATTTTGCGATTCGGCACTGCCCAGGTTTAACCGACAATTGCGCGGTCTTGCGACGTTGCACCCAAACAAAATTGACGTCCTTTTTGTCCCACAAATAGAGCTTTCTTTTGGTGGTATTTGATCACCTCTGCGGTTTTAATTTTTTGTGCTATAAACAAAAGAAGAGCGACAATTTTGAAAAAAAAAAACACAATATTTTTTACATTTTGCTATAATAAATATCCCATTAAAAAAAAAAAGAAAATAATTTTTTCCTCAGTTTAGGCCGATATATATTCTTCTACATATTTTTGGTGAAAAAAAAATTGCAATAAGCGTATATTGATTAGTTTGCGCAAAAGTTATAGCGTCTACAAAATAGGGGATAGATTTATGGCATTTTTTTACTAGTAATGGTGGCGATCTGCAATTTTTTTCGTGACTGCGACATTGTGGCGGACACATCGGACACTTTTGACACATTTTTGGGACCATTCACATTTACACAGCGATCGGTGCTATAAAATTGCAGTGATTACTGTGTAAATGTGACTGGCAGGGAAGGGGTTAACACTAGGGGGCGCTGCAGGGGTTAATTATGTTCCCTGGGAGTGATTCTAACTGTGGGGGGAGGGGATTTACAAGGGGAGGAGACCGATCGGTGTTCCTCTGTACTGGGAACACACCATCGGTCTCCTTTCCCCTGACAGGACGTGGATCTGTGTGTTTACACACACAGATCCACGGTCCTGCTTTGTTCCCGGGCAATCGCGGGTGCCCGGTGGACATCGTGGCCCCCGGGCACGCGCACGGGGTCCCGAGTGATGCCGCGCGTGCCCCCTAGACGGCCGGGAATGAGAGGACGTCATATGATGCCCGCCCAGGATGGGAGATCCCATCTGCGGGCGTCATATTACAATACGCCGGTATTGAAATGGTTAAATATATCTAAACCTGAAAATGTATAAATTGCAGCTTACTAGTCCTTAGATGTGGCTGCATTCCTTTTTTTCTTTTCAGAATTTTTTCTCTTATTTTCTCTTATTTTCACCTGGTGATCCTGCCAGTAACACCCTTCCTGTGATAACATTCACTAAGACCCCTTTCACACCACCGAGCCGCCTATAGCGTTGGCGGTAAGGATGAGCCCGGTGTTCGATTCGAACCCATGTTCGAATCGAGCACCGGGTGTTCGCTCGCTCGGCGAGCCCAGAACTATTGGGGCCGCTCGCATCAAATTCGTGTGATGCGAGCGGCCCCGCAATGCATTGCGGCCCGCGCAGTGCAATGCTGGCTGATGATTGGCCAAGCATGCACTGTGACCCCGCATGCTTGGCCAATCACAGCGCCGGCAGCGAGGAGAGCCATAATTGGCTACAGGCAGGATGCCTGTAGCCAATTATAGCTCAGGGGCTTTAATACACGCCCCACGGTATAAGAGGCCGCCGCGGCGGCGGCCTCGCATATTATGTTTCACTCACAGTGTCAGCGTGTCAGTGTGCTGCTGACTGCTGACAACAAGATATGCTTTATTTCTGGGGATATGTGTGTGCATGCTGTTAGAACAGCATTGCAGTATCACATCTGGGGGGTGTCTATAGGTAGCCTGTGAAGGAGGGCAGGTTTCCTGTGCTTAGAACTTTCCCTGCAAAAAAGTGTCATTTTTGCAGGAAGAAAGCTATTTAAATCACTCGCGGCTAATGAATTGATGGCTCCTGTAACACAGAGAGCTGTCATTCATTAATAAAAAACAAAAAAAAAAGCGTAGGGGTCCCCCCAAATTCAATAACCAGGCCCTTCAGGTCTGGGATGGATATTAAGGGGGATCCCAGCCAAAAAAAAAAAAAAAAAATGGGTAGGGTCCCCCTCAAAATCCATACCAGACCCTTGAGGTCTGGTATGGATTTTAAGGGGAACCCTAGCCAAAAAAAATGGCGTGGGGTCCCCCTCAAAATCCATACCAGACCCTTATCCGAGCACGCAACCTGGCAGGCCGCAGGAAAAGAGGGGGGGACGAGAGCGGCCCCCCCTCTCGCCTGAACCGTACCAGGCCACATGCCCTCAACATTGGGAGGATGCTTTGGGGGTCTAAGACCCCTAAAGCACCTTGTCCCCATGTTGATTAGGACAAGGGCCTCTTCCCCACAACCCTGGCCGGTGGTTGTGGGGGTCTGCGGGCGGGGGGCTTATCGGAAATCTGGAAGCCCCCTTTAACAAGGGGACCCCCAGATCCCGCCCCCCCCCCTGTGTGAAATGGTAAGGGGGTACAAAAGTACCCCTACCATTTCACCAAAAAAGTGGCAAAAATGGTAAAAATGACAGGAGACAGTCTTTCCTTTATTAAAATCTTCTTTCTTCTTTCTTCATCCTTCGGATTCTTCATCTTCTCCTTCCTTCATCTTCTTCCATCTTCTTCTTCCATTTTCTTCTTCCTCCGATCCGCTTCTTCTTGCGCTGGTCTTCTCGTCCTTCTCGTCCGGCATCTTCTTCCGTCGGCGTCGGCGTCGGTGTCTCTGTCTCTTCTTGGGCCGCTCCGCGCAATGGGAGGCTCCCGCTGTGTGAGGCTCCGCTCCGTCTGACAGGTCTTTTATAATGGAGGGCACCTGGTGACCCGCCCCCTCTGACGCACAGGGACGTCATGGGGAATTCCATGATGGCTTTCCCCATGACGTCAGAGGGGGGCGGGGTCACCAGGTGCCCTCCGTTTTAAAAGACCTGTCAGATGGAGCGGAGCCTCACACAGCGGGAGCCTCCCATTGCGCGGAGCGGCCAAGAAGACACCGACACCGACGCCGACGCCGACGGAAGAAGATGCCGGACGAGAAGGACGAGAAGACCAGCGCAAGAAGAAGCGGATCGGAGGAAGAAGAAAATGGAAGAAGAAGATGGAAGAAGATGAAGGAAGGAGAAGATGAAGAATCCGAAGGATGAAGAAAGAAGAAAGAAGATTTTAATAAAGGAATTGTCAAAGACTGTCTCCTGTCATTTTTACCATTTTTGCCACTTTTTTGGTGAAATGGTAGGGGTACTTTTGTACCCCCTTACCATTTCACATCTGGGGGTCCCCTTGTTAAAGGGGGCTTCCAGATTCCGATAAGCCCCCGCCCGCAGACCCCCACAACCACCGGCCAGGGTTGTGGGGAAGAGGCCCTTGTCCTAATCAACATGGGGACAAGGTGCTTTAGGGGTCTTAGACCCCCAAAGCATCCTCCCAATGTTGAGGGCATGTGGCCTGGTACGGTTCAGGCGAGAGGGGGGCCGCTCTCGTCCCCCCCTCTTTTCCTGCGGCCTGCCAGGTTGCGTGCTCGGATAAGGGTCTGGTATGGATTTTGAGGGGGACCCCACGCCATTTTTTTTGGCTAGGGTTCCCCTTAAAATCCATACCAGACCTCAAGGGTCTGGTATGGATTTTGAGGGGGACCCTACGCCATTTTTTTTTTTTTTTTTTTGGCTGGGATCCCCCTTAATATCCATCCCAGACCTGAAGGGCCTGGTTATTGAATTTGGGGGGACCCTACGCTTTTTTTTTTTCATTTTTTTTTTTTTTTATCAATGACTTTTTTTTATGAATGAGTTTCAATGAATCACTGTTCTCTGTGTTACGGGAGCCGTGAATTAACATTAGCCGCGAGTGATTTTAAATAGCTTTTTTACTTTCAAAATGACACTTTGCGCAGAGACAGTTCTAAACACAGGAAACATGCGCCCCTTTACAGGCATACTATAGACACCCCCCAGGTACGAAATTTAAAGGAATATTACACTTTTATTGTTTCAATTTAAGCATTATTAAAAATCACTGCTCCTGAAAAAAAAAAAAAAATTTTTGCATTGATACATGTCCCCTGGGGCAGGACCCAGGTCCCCAAACACTTTTTATGACATTAACATGCATATTAGCCTTTAAAATGAGCACTTTTAATTTCGAACGTTCGCATCCATTATAACTAATAGGGTTCTAAAGCTCGCACGGACTTTAGGTCCGTCGCGGGTTCTGGTGCGAGCCGAACGGGGGGTGTTCGGCTCATCCCTAGTTGGCGGTAAAACGCCGATATTTTTAGAGGCGTCGGATTTGAGGCGCATTTCGGTCACTAGCGGGGTGCTTTTACACCCCCGCTAGTGGCCGAGAAAGGGTTAAAACCGCCTGCAATACGCCGCAATAGCGGCGTTTTGCCGTCGGTATTACAGCACTGCCCCATTGATTTCAATGGGGAGCAGTGGTGGGGGAGCTCCTTCACCGCCAGGGGTCAAGTCCTGGGGAAAAAAAAACAATGACACGCTCATATGCACAAACGCTTCAAAAGTGGTATTTTTCATCCAATTTTCGTATTGTGTGTATGAAGCTTAACTGTTAGTACATAAAAAAAAAATCATTCCTCAATAAACATAAATACGGTAATTCTCTGAATAATCAGCATTCATTCAATTGTGCTTCCATGCAAATGTGAACATCATGTTCTGATCTTTATTGGGGAATTTTAATTTGTATATAGAGTGTTTATGTGGTGAGTTTACACTTTTCATTGAACAGAGTTTGGATAACACAGGGTTAAACGGAAAGGTCATAAATAAACTGCACATTATCTGGACAGAATGCTTGGGGAGATAGTGATGTGTTCCTGCTTAAGAGATGTATGTTAGCTTGGGGGGGCTGCAAACTCTGCAGGGCTCCAACACACACGCTTACCACCCCATACTGATGTTCCTCCCTCAGCTCACCTCTCTCCCTGCATGTCCTGTGAGCAGAATAGCTGTGCTCCTCCTCTGGGTTCTCTCATCATATGGCACTGAAGATAGAGGACACACATCAGCGGGACACACAGAGCAAGTATGCAGGAGAATGGGGGGGGGGGGAGATGAGGAGACAGAAAATCAGGAGGGGCCGGAGGGGAGGAGCGCTTCACGAGAGGTCTCTTAGCAGCAGGGACCTGATCTACCCGTCAGCTAGCTGTGATTGACAGGTAGATCGAAGCGGAAGCTGTCATGAGGCCCCCTACTGGCAATGCCTGAATGGTCAGGTGTGTGGCACTTACTTTTGCGAGCTGTGTCGGCTGAGTTCCTGTTGTGGAAAAAGTACAGGAACTCCGTTCCCATGCATTCCCGCAGGACTTGAGCCCTGTTCACCGCTCCAAAGAGGCTGCTGGCAGGACTTTTCCTGACTTCCTGCCAGCGCACCGCTCCAGTGTGAAAGCCCTCCGACTTTCACACTAGAGACAACGGTGCAGCTGGTTTAGGGCGGATTGCAGGCACTATTTCTAATGCTATAGCGCCTGCAAAACGCCCTCGGTGTAAAAGGGGTCTTAATGAAGGAGCAGCATTATCACCCCAAGACAACACAGTACACTGGACAGCACTGGATTTCTGACAGGATTAACAGATTTAACAGATTTTCTTTCTTATGTAACAGAGGTAACAAAATGCTTTGAGTGGTATATTTACCAGACTAAAATCAATCAAATAAGAAGCATTCATTGTTCGGGTTACAAATACTTTACGTAAAGACATGGTACCTTTATAGACAGCCATCGGTAATAGATTTTGTGGACTGAAAAAAGATGGGATGGCGGTATCGTATGGCACGGATAGACAGCGAGAAAGAAAGCAGAGACTCCATATAGAGGAATAACAACATGAGATTTCGATTTTTATTTCTGGCAACAAGGACATTGATAATTCATAAATATGGTTAATAATTGAAATAATGTAACTAGAATATGTGAGAACAATTCAACAAAAATACAAGAAAGTCACAATTTCTTGTTTTGAAACATAACATTGTATGAATTCAGGGATGTGTAATAGTAATCAGTCATTGTTTGGGTTTAGTTAGTTTCTCATTATTGAAAAACATCCGAAATACCAAAGAAACATTAACAATGTATCTAATCCCAAAAAATAAAATGTTTCTTTGTAACTAACAACAGTCAGCGGAGACAGAGAGCTCAGGAAGTTATCAGCTCACAAGATTTCTGGCACAATCAATGGATATTTTTTACAGTTATTAAACAGATGCAAATATTTATTGAACTGTATATTTATATTGATTCTTATGCCGCGTACACACGGTCGGAATTCTCGTCGGAAAAAGCTCTGATGGTTTTCCCATCGGAATTCCGACGGAATTTTACTCAAACTGTCTTGCCTACACGCGGTCACACCAAATTCCGACGGTCAGTAACAAAGCGGCATAAAACACGTTCGACAGCACTATAAAAGGGAAGTTTAATGCTTCCGAGCATGCGTCAAATTGTTTCCGACCAATGCGTCAAATTGTTTCCGACCATGCGTTGGAATTTTGCGTGTCGGAGTGGCATACACACGATCAGAAAATCCGATAGAAAGGTTTTCCGTCGGAAAAATTGAGAACAGGTTCTCAATCCAAAGTCCGTCGGAAATTCCAACAGAAAAAGACCGATGGGCATACACACGGTCGGAAAATCCGTTGAAAAGCTCCCATCGGACTGTTTCCATCGGAAATTCTGACCGCGTGTACGCGGCATAAAGCTTTGATTATTAAAAAATATATATATATATATATATATATTCAACAAACATGTAATACTTCCCTCCACTGTGCAGCTCGTTTTGCACAGAGTGGCCCCAAACCTCCTCTTCTGGGGTCCCCCAGCGGCTCTCGCGGCTCCTCCCCACATCAGCTAACCCCCTAGGAGAAACACTCTCCCGGGGGGTTACCTTGCAGGGCACGCTCCTAAATCCATCATTCGCCTTCCATAGCTGCCGAATGTATAACTCGGCCCCGCCCCCCCGACACCCGCGTCATTGGATTTGATTGACAGCAGCGGGAGCCAATGGTTGCGCTGCTATCAATCTATCCAATCAAGAGCCGAGAACCCCGGGCAGAGGGACACCACGTCCCCGCCAGGTCAAGTATCAGGGCTCAGGTCAGTAAAGGAAGGGGGGGCTGGGGGGCCGGTCACTGGCAGGTTTTTTTCACCTTAATACATAGGATGCATTAAGGTGAAAAAGCACAAGGGTTTACAACCCCTTTAACAGATCAAAAGGGAGCAAATTATGGAAGATCATTGTTAGGGTTTACTTTATATACATTTTAACTAGTAATGCAGCATATTCCAGATAAAGAGTTTAAAGTAAGACTATGACCTCCAATTAAAATACGCAGCACTGTATTGTAAATGCATTTCCAGTTTTTTCTTTGTTCCAAGTCCCAAAAACATTTGTACATCCTGACCGTGAAGCCCTGTCCCTTCCTGTGATGGGTGACAATGCTGCACTGCTCCTGAATTCAGAGCAGAGTTGTCACTCTCATGTAGTCTGTGCCTGATTGCACTACGGTGGGAGGAGAATATGTTGCAGGGGGAGTGGCTGCCAGTATGGTCACTGCTGATTCTCAAGCCTGTAGCTTGTCAATCTGGCACCTGGCCACACCGAGCCCTGCCCCCTGCTTTCTGGATTGGCCTCCCTGGCTCTGTTGCTGAACCCCTCCCAATGTGAGCTGCAGTGCCTGGTGGGGGGAGAGTGTGAGACACAAATGATGGAGGATTTGGCTCAGTCAGGGGAGGTGAAGAAAGTTTTCTTTTAGTTTATGAGGCTTCTGCATGATATAGCAAGAGGGAACTACACCAACCATCAATGAAAGAGGGCACTACACTGACTACAAACCTAACGGGGGGCTACATTGACCAACAATCAACAGGGGCCCTGCACTGAGCAACAATATAATGGTGGACTACCTTCATCATCAGTGTAAGTGGGAATATAGAGACCTTCAATTTAAGGGGTGACTGCACTGACCACCAATGTAAATGGGGACTAAACTGCTTCTTAATTTAAGGGGGCACTACACTGACCATCAATGTAAGGGGGCACTACACTAGGGATGAGCCGAACACCCCCGGGTTCGGTTCGCACCAGAACCTTCGAACGGACCGAAAGTTTGACGCGAATTTTCGAACCCTATACGTTATAATAGGTTTGGGGACCGGGGTCCTGCCCCAGGGGACATATATCAATGCAAAAAGAACTTTTAAAAACTAACGTTTTTTCGGGAGCAGTCATTTTAATGATGCATAAAGTGAAAAAAAAAAAAGTGAAATTTTCCTTTAAATATGGTACCTGGGGGGTGTCTAAAGTATGCCTGTGAAGTGGCATGTGTTTCCCGTGTTTAGAACTGTCCTTGCACAAAATGACATTTGTAAAGGAAAAAAAGAAGCCATTTAAAACCACTTGCGGCTTTAGGTTTGTTCTTAAGTAGAATCTGAACAGGTACATTATGAAGTGTAGCTCCATCCCAAAAAAATCTATTTTTAAGCTTTTTGGAGAACATAGGGAGGGGTTATCACCCTGTAACATTTGCTGTCTTTGCACATCTGTTCAGAACATGTCACCTCACTTTCCGTCCCAATGACAAATGTTTTTGGAAAAGTGGGGTTTTAATTGAAACAAGGATTGGTGATAAAGTATCAGTAGAGAGGAGATACCTTTTTCCCAAATTAAATCTAACAGGATAGAATTTCCCTTCCTAGGGGTAGATTTCCTCTCACTTCCTGTTTTCTCTTTCCATTTGCAAGTAGGAGTCGTTTTGTAAGTTGGATGTTTGAAAGTAGGGGCCTGGCGTATATACTCTGCAGAAATTTGCTGGTAGCCACAAGACTGGTGGGCACAGGAATGGGCCCTGCTGTGAGTTTATAGATCAAGATTTGTAATTGCATGCACCTGTTGAACAGGGCAGAAAAATTGGGGGTGGTGGTGGTGGTGGACGGTGTTGCCACAAGACTGTAAGCTCTCACAGTTACTCTTGGTGGGCGCAGGAATGGGCCCTGCTGTGAGTTATTAGATCAAGATTTGTAATTGCAAGCACCTGATGAACAGGGCAGAAAAATTGGGCCTTTGGCGGTGGTGGTGGACGGTGTTGCCACAAGACTGTAAGCTCTCACAGTTACTCTTGGTGGGCGCAGGAATGGGCCCTGCTGTGAGTTATTAGATCAAGATTTGTAATTGCAAGCACCTGATGAACAGGGCAGAAAAATTGGGCCTTTGGCGGTGGGGGTGGACGGTGTTGCCACAAGACTGTAGGCCCTCATAGTTACTCTTGGTGGGCGCAGGAATGGGCCCTGCTGTGAACTATTAGATCAAGATTTGTAATTACCAGCCCCTGTTAAACAGGGGCTGAAAAATTGTGCCTTAGGCGCTGGTGCCACAACACTGCAACCCCTCACAGATACTGTACTTGGAGCACAGCAGTCACACGTGTTGCGAAGCATTTTTTTTAAAAAAATTGTAATTACACGCCCCTGTTAAACAGGGGCTGAAAAATTGTGCCTTAGGCACTGGTGCCACAAGACTGCAACCCCTCACAGATACTGTACTTGGAGCGCAGCAGTCACACGTGTTGCAAAGCATTTTTTTAAAAGATTGTAATTACACGCCCCTGTTAAACAGGGGCTGAAAAATTGTGCCTTAGGCACTGGTGCTGGTGCCACAACACTGCAACCCCTCACAGATACTGTACTTGGAGCACAGCAGTCACACGTGTTGCGAAGCATTTTTTTTAAAAATTGTAAGTACACGCCCCTGTTAAACAGGGGCTGAAAAATTGTGCCTTAGGCACTGGTGGTGCCACAACACTGCAACCCCTCACAGATACTGTACTTGGAGCACAGCAGTCACACGTGTTGCGAAGCATTTTTTAAAAAAATTGTAAGTACACGCCCCTGTTAAACAGGGGCTGAAAAATTGTGCCTTAGGCACTGGTGCTGGTGCCACAACACTGCAACCCCTCACAGATACTGTACTTGGAGCACAGCAGTCACACGTGTTGCGAAGCATTTTTTTTTTTATAAAAATTGTAAGTACACGCCCCTGTTAAACAGGGGCTGAAAAATTGTGCCTTAGGCACTGGTGCCACAACACTGCAACCCCTCACAGATACTGTACTTGGAGCACAGCAGTCACACGTGTTGCGAAGCTTTTTTTTTAAAAAATTGTATGTACACGCCCCTGTTAAACAGGGGCTGAAAAATTGTGCCTTAGGCACTGGTGCCACAACACTGCAACCCCTCACAGATACTGTACTTGGAGCACAGCAGTCACACGTGTTGCAAAGCTTTTTTTTATAAAAATTGTATGTACACGCCCCTGTTAAACAGGGGCTGAAAAATTGTGCCTTAGGCACTGGTGCTGGTGCCACAACACTGCAACCCCTCACAGATACTGTACTTGGAGCACAGCAGTCACACGTGTTGCGAAGCATTTTTTTTATAAAAAAATTGTATGTACACGCCCCTGTTAAACAGGGGCTGAAAAAAATTGTGCCTTAGGCACTGGTGTGGTGGCATGGATCATTGAGGAGGAGGAAGAGGATAGTCAGTGAACATAAGAGGACAGTCACTCAGCATCAGCATAGGCAGTCTTGAAGGGATGTGACATTATAAATTACTCTACTGACTGTACATCATCCCTAAAAGACTGCTGCTGCTGATGCTGAGTGCCAGGCTCCACCTCCATGCTCACACAATCCTCCTCCTCCTCCTCCTCCTCCTCCTCCTCATCCTCATCCTCTTCCTGTGTGATGGGTGGGACAGAAGGAACACTGTCCGGATAAAGGGGGCCTTGAGAGGCAAGGAAGTCCTCCTCTTCCTGCCTCTGTTCTGCCTCAAGTGCCCTGTCCATTATCCCACGCAGCGTATGCTCCAACAGGTGGACAAGAGGGACAGTGTCACTGATGCATGCACTGTCACTGCTCACCATCCTCGTGGCCTCCTCAAATGGTGAGAGGACAGTGCATGCATCCCTGATCATGCTCCACTAACGTGGGGAAAAAAAACCAAGCTCCCCTGACCCTGTCCTGGTGCCGTAGTCGCAAAGGTACTCATTGATGGCCCTCTGCTGCGTGTGCAGTCGCTGCAGCATGGCCAACGTTGAGTTCCACCTGGTGGGCATGTCACATATTAGGCGGTTCTTGGGCAGGTTCAGCTCCTTTTGCAGCTCAGTCAGCCGAGCACTGGCATTATAAGATCGGCGGAAATGCACACAGACTTTCCTGGCCTGCCTCAGGACATCCTGTAAGCCTGGGAACCTGCCCAAGAAGCGCTGCACCACCAGGTTGAGGACGTGAGCCATGCAGGGCACATGGGTGAGCTGCCCCTGTCGCAGGGCGGAGAGGAGGTTGGTGCCATTGTCAGAAACGACCATTCCTGGCTTAAGCTGACGTGGCGTCAACCACCTCTCGGCCTGCCCCTGCAGAGCTGCCAGAACCTCTGGCCCAGTGTGGCTCCTGTCCCCCAAACACACCAGCGCAAGCACGGCATGGCATCTTTTTGCCTGCGTACTTGCGTAGCCCCTTGTACGCCTACGGAGCACCGCTGGTTCCAAGGACAGAGCACTGGAGGAAGAAGAAGAGGAGGGGGTGGAGGAGAGAGGTGTGTCACAACCAGTAGCAGTAGTAGCGTTTTGGAGGCGTGGTGGCGGAACAACCTCCAACACTACTGCACCTTGTCCTGCATCCCTCCCAGCTGCCAATAGAGTGACCCAATGGGCCGTGAAAGAAAGGTACCGTCCCTGTCCATGCCTGCTGGACCATGAGTCAGCGGTAATATGCACATTACCGCTGACCGCCCTGTCCAGCGAGGCATGGACATTGCCTTCCACATGCCGGTAGAGAGACGGAATCGCCTTCCGTGAGAAAAAGTGGCGTTTGGGAACCTGCCACTGAGGAACCGCACATTGAACAAACTCACGGAAGGGGCCGAGTCTACCAACTGAAAAGGCAGCAGTTGAAGTGCTAGCAATTTAGCCAAGCTAGCATTCAACCGCTGGGCATGTGGATGGCTGGGAGTGTACTTCTTTCTACGGTCCAGCAGCTGGGGCAGGGAAATTTGCCTGCTGCATCGGACGTCGGTGTACTGCAAGTACTTGGTTGTGACACACCTAATTCTACACCTTCAGTCCTCTCAGAGCAGCTTTCAGAGAGGACTGAAGGTGTAGTGGGGATGGAGATCCCAGCTGATGAGGAGCAAGGAGAGGTCCGCTTAGTTCTTTGGTGTGGGTCTTTTATGTGTGCCTGCCAACGAGCTGCATGGCAGGTCGACATATGTCTGGTCATGCTTGTGGTGCCCAAGCGGCTGATGTTTTGGCCACGCGAGATACGCTTGAGACAAATATTGCAAATAGCAGTGTTGCGATCTGATGCACTCGTCTCAAAAAAGGCCCACACCAAAGAACTTTTCTGATAACGTGCAGAGGCAGCGCCCTGCACAGGCGGAGCTCTGCGGTGTTGTACAGTTGCTGTGCTGGCCTCTAGCTGGCCTCCAGGGGGCATCCTGCCTCGTTGGACATGTGACGCCGCATCCTCCTCCTCCTCGTCCTCCTCCTCATCCTCTCTCCCTTCAGGCACCCACGTGGAGTCAGTGACCTTATCATCCCCTCCCTCTTCACCACTAGAGCAAACCTGGCAGTAAGCTGCAGCTGGTGGAACAGTACTGCCAGATTCCTCAAGCTGGGTATCATCATCCGAGCCTTCGAATCGTTGGGCATCCTCCTGGAGCATGTACCCAACACTGTGCTCAAAGAGTTTGGGGGACTCCTCAGGAGGACATGGTGGGTCTAGGGAAGGGGTGGCTGATGATGCCATTGAGTACGCGTTGGCAGCTGCTCTGCCAGTACCCTGAGCCTGGTTGAGAGAGGATGAGGAGGATGAGGAGGGCTTGGTCATCCATTCTACCAAGCCTTCAGCATGATGCGGCTCCACATGTGCAGCTGCCGAAAACAAAGACGCGCGTGTCCCATGGCCACGTGCTGATGACGATGCACGACCACGTCCACGTCCACGGCCACGTCCACTAGAAACAGAGCCTGCTGCCCTGTGTTCTTGGCTCTGCACGCTCTGCCTCCCCTTGGCGGTCTTCCAGCCATTGTAGTCGGTAGTCCTGTGGGTGCTGCTGAGAAGAATATATAGGAGCTCTGTGTGATGCCACTAACACACTAGAAGTCCTATGGGTGCTTTTGCAAAGAAAATATAGGAGCTCTGTGTGATGCCACTAACACACTAGAAGTCCTGTGGGTGCTGCTGAGAAGAAAATATAGGAGCTCTGTGTGATGCCACTAACACACTAGAAGTCTTATGGGTGCTTCTGCAAAGAAAATATAGGAGCTCTGTGTGATGCCACTAACACACTAGAAGTCCTGTGGGTGCTGCTGAAAAGAAAATATAGGAGCTCTGTGTGATGCCACTAACACACTAGAAGTCCTATGGGTGCTTCTGCAAAGAAAATAGAGGAGCTATTATCAATGTAAGGGGGACTGCACTGACCATCAACTGGCCACCCAATTCTATACTGTGGGTATATTGGATTGTACGGTATTTTTTATTTTTATTTTTTTTAAACTGGATGGACTTGTGTCTTTTTTCAGCCTAGCTAACTATGTAACTATGCAACTATGTAACTATGTAAT
>CM053035.1:191857852-191889113 GCA_028564925.1 Lithobates sylvaticus | reverse complement strand
ACTTCAAGTCCTATAGGTGCTTCTGGGAACAAAATATAGGATCTCTGTGTGATGGGACTAACACACTACAAGTCCTATGGGTGCTTCTGGGAAGAAAATATAGCTCTGTGTGATGGGACTAACACACTTCAAGTCCTATAGGTGCTTCTGGGAACAAAATATATGATCTCTGTGTGATGGGACTAACACACTACAAGTCCTATAGGTGCTTCTGGGAAGAAAATATAGCTCTGTGTGATGGGACTAACACACTTCAAGTCCTATAGGTGCTTCTGGGAACAAAAATATAGCTCTGTGTGATGGGACTAACACACTACAAGTCCTATAGGTGCTTCTGGGAACAAAATATAGGATCTCTGTGTGATGGGACTAACACACTACAAGTCCTATAGGTGCTTCTGGGAACAAAATATAGGATCTCTGTGTGATGGGACTAACACACTTCAAGTCCTATAGGTGCTTCTGGGAAGAAAATATAGCTCTGTGTGATGGGACTAACACACTTCAAGTCCTATAGGTGCTTCTGGGAACAAAATATAGGATCTCTGTGTGATGGGACTAACACACTTCAAGTCCTATAGGTGCTTCTGGGAAGAAAATATAGCTCTGTGTGATGGGACTAACACACTTCAAGTCCTATAGGTGCTTCTGGGAACAAAATATATGATCTCTGTGTGATGGGACTAACACACTTCAAGTCCTATAGGTGCTTCTGGGAAGAAAATATAGCTCTGTGTGATGGGACTAACACACTTCAAGTCCTATAGGTGCTTCTGGGAACAAAATATATGATCTCTGTGTGATGGGACTAACACACTTCAAGTCCTATAGGTGCTTCTGGGAACAAAATATAGGAGCTCTGTTTGCTGCCAGTGCCTGCCTGCCACGAACACACTACAAGTCCTATAGGTGCTTCTGGGAACAAAATATAGGAGCTCTGTTTGCTGCCACTGCCTGCCTGCCACGAACACACTACAAGTCCTATAGGTGCTTCTGGGAACAAAATATAGGAGCTCTGTTTGCTGCCACTGCCTGCCAGTGCCTGCCTGCCACGAACACACTACAAGCCCCTCTTTCTAAATGAATCTTCCTAAATGAATCTTTCTAACTAAATCTCTCTAACTAAATCTTTCTAACTGAATCTAGCAGAGTGACACAGAATGATCCTGCTCTCTCTAACGCCGGAACGCATGTGACCGGTGCCGACGGCGTGGCGGCCTTTTATAAGAGGGGGGCGTGTACTAAAGCCCCTGAGCTGTAATTGGCTACAGGCGTCCTGCCTGTAGCCAATTATGGCTCTTCGAGTTTCCGGCGCTGTGATTGGCCAAGCATGCGGGGTCACAGTGCATGCTTGGCCAATCATCAGCCAGCAATGCACTGCGCCGGCCGCGCCGGCCGCAATGCATTGCGGGGCCGCTCGCATCACACGAACGTGATGCGAGCGGCCAAAATAGTTCTGGGCTCGCCGAGCGAGCAAACACCCGGTGCTCGATGCGAACATGGGTTCGCATCGAGCACCGGGCCCATCCCTACACTACACTGATCATCAATGTAAGGAGGCACTACACTGACCATCAATGTAAGGGGGCACTACACTGATCATCAATGTAAGGGGGCACTACACTGACCATCAATGTAAGGGGGCACTACACTGATCATCAATGTAAGGGGGCACTACACTGATCATCAATGTAAGGGGGCACTACACTGATCATCAATGTAAGGGGGCACTACACTGATCATCAATGTAAGGGGGCACTACACTGACCATCAATGTAAGGGGGCACTACACTGATCATCAATGTAAGGGGGCACTACACTGACCATCAATGTAAGGGGGCACTACACTGACCATCAATGTAAGGGGGCACTACACTGACCATCAATGTAAGGGGGCACTACACTGATCATCAATGTAAGGGGGGCACTACACTGACCACTGACCATCAATGTAAGGGGGCACTACACTGATCATCAATGTAAGGGGGCACTACACTGACCATCAATGTAAGGGGGCACTACACTGACCATCAATGTAAGGGGGCACTACACTGACCATCAATGTAAGGGGGCACTACACTGACCATCAATGTAAGGGGGCACTACACTGACCATCAATGTAAGGGGGCACTACACTGACCATCAATGTAAGGGGGCACTACACTGACCATCAATGTAAGGGGGCACTACACTGACCATCAATGTAAGGGGGCACTACACTGACCATCAATGTAAGGGGGCACTACACTGACCATCAATGTAAGGGGGCACTACACTGACCATCAATGTAAGGGGGCACTACACTGACCATCAATGTAAGGGGGCACTACACTACACTGACCACTACACTGATGTAAGGGGGCACTACACTGATCAATGTAAGGGGCACTACACTGACCATCAATGTAAGGGGCACTACACTGACCATCAATGTAAGGGGGCACTGACCATCAATGTAAGGGGCACTACACTGACCATCAATGTAAGGGGCACTACACTGCCCATCAATCTAAAAGGGGACTACTCTGATTATCAATGTAAGGGGGACTGCACTGACCATCAACTGGCCACCCAATTCTATACTGTGGGTATATTGGATTGTACTTTATTTTTTTTTTTTTTTTTAAACTGGATGGACTTGTGTCTTTTTTCAGCCTAGCTAACTATGTAACTATGCAACTATGTAACTATGTAATGTAAGGGGACACTACACTGACCATCAATGTAAGGAGGACTACGCTGTTTGATCACCAATGTAAGGGGGACTACACTGATCACCAATGTAAGGGGGACTACACTGACCATCAATATTAGGGGTCACTACACTGACCATCAATGTAAGGGGGACTACGCTGACCATCAATATAAGGGGTCACTACACTGACCATCAATGTAAGGGGGACTACGCTGATCACCAATGTAAGGGGGGCTATACTGACCATCAATGTAAGGGGGGGCTATACTGACCATCAATGTAAGGGGGCACTACACTGATCATCAATGTAAGGGGCACTACACTGATAACCAATGTAAGGGGTGACTGCACTGACCATTAATGTAAGGGGGCACTACACTGGTCATCAATGTAAGGGGTGACTGCACTGACCACCATTGTAAGGGAGGACTACACTGAAAACCAATGTAAGGGGGAACTGCATTGACCACCAACAGTGAAACTGGAAGTTTAATTGGCCTTTATCTCTGATTCTACTGTAGCTTTCTCCCCAGTTCCTGGTCACTCTTGCCACCCTAAAGTGGGTATATATTGAAAACCGTCACCTTCTCATTTCAGAAATACTGAATGAGTTTATTCTTTTTTTCCAGGAAGTTTTCCATCTTCAAATTTTACATGTAATGATGCAAATTTTAATATACAAGTCTCAAAATGTTGGTTGGAAGCACATGGTTATAATACGTCCAATGTGAGGCTGAACAGCACCAGTGTTGGTCATCTTACTTTAAAAAAGTAATTAGTTACGTTACAAATTACTTCTCCCAAAAAAGTTAGTAACTCAGTTACTACATTGGAAAAGTAATTAGTTACTCAGCAAAGTAACTGACTATTTTTTTTAATATTCTTAGGGGCGGGTCTAGTATTACTGTAAGCAAGGGGCGCATTCCCCCCTGCACGTCTATTTCCCCCCCCAACACATATATCTGTTCCCCCTCTGTACCCCACTACACATCTGTCCCCCCCCCCCCCACACACATATATCTGTTCCCCCTCTGTACATCTGTCCCCCCCAAACTCACGGATTGGATCGTTGCAGAGTCACGGATCGGATCATTTTTCGGATCAGCAAATAATAATTGAATTTGCAAAAACCTTTGAAAATTCCACCACCATAAAGCCCCCACTGTAATATCCACAATCTCCCCCACTGTAATATCCACGTCATCTCCTCAACTGTAATATTGGCTAAGTATAGCTGGGTACGGCTGGGTATCGACGAGTATGGCTGGGTATCGCCGAGCATGGTGGGGTATTACCGCGTATTGCAAAGTGTGGCGGGGTGTGACGGGGTGTGGCGGGGTATGGCCGGGTGTGGCGGGGTGTTGCAGGGAATGGCGGAGTGTTGCAGGGTATGGCAGGGTGTTGCAGAGTATTGCGCAGTATTGGCAGGGTGTGGCAGAGTATTGCGCAGTATTGGCAGGGTGTTGCAGAGTATTGCGCAGTATTGGCAGGGTGTTGCAGAGTATTGCGCAGTATTGGCAGGGTGTTGCAGAGTATTGCGCAGTATTGGCAGAGTGTTGCAGAGTATTGCGCAGTATTGGCAGAGTGTTGCAGAGTATTGCGCAGTATTGGCAGGGCTTTGCAGAATATTGCGCAGTATTGGCAGGGTGTTGCAGAGTATTGCGCAGTATTGGCAGGGTGTTGCAGAATATTGCGCAGTATTGGCAGGGTGTTGCAGAGTATTGCGCAGTATTGGCAGGGTGTTGCAGAGTATTGCGCAGTATTGGCAGGGTGTTGCAGAGTATTGCGCAGTATTGGCAGGGTGTTGCAGAGTATTGCGCAGTATTGGCAGGATGTTGCAGAGTATTGCGCAGTATTGGCAGGGTATTTAGAGTATTGCGCAGTATTGGCAGGGTGTTGCAGAGTATTGCGCAGTATTGGCAGGGTGTTGCAGAGTATTGCGCAGTATTGGCAGGGTGTTGCAGAGTATTGCGCAGTATTGGCAGGGTGTTGCAGAGTATTGCGCAGTATTGGCAGGGTGTTGCAGAGTATTGCGCAGTATTGGCAGGATGTTGCAGAGTATTGCGCAGTATTGGCAGGGTATTTAGAGTATTGCGCAGTATTGGCAGGGTGTTGCAGAGTATTGCGCAGTATTGGCAGGGTGTTGCAGAGTATTGCGCAGTATTGGCAGGGTGTTGCAGAGTAGTGGCAGGGTATGGAGGGATGGCGGCTGCCATCCGATCTCTCCCCTCCACTGTACAGATCTGTACACAGAGGGGAGACCAGCGTCATCTTGACGTCGGTTTGTTTACAAAGTGATCGCTCCGTCATTTGACGGAGCAATCACATTGTAAACGGCCGACGGGTGCACCAAGATGGCCGCCGCTCCGGAGCTAGGCCGGAGCTGCAGCCATCGGGTGCACCAAGATGGCCGCCGCTCCGGAGCTAGGCCTAAGCCGCGGCCTTTCCTAAGGCCGAGGCCGCGGACGGCTCCGTGATCGTGGCGGGTAATTGCGGTAACGCCGCCCCAGTAATGGCAACGGCGTTACCGCGAGGGGAAGAGTAATCAGTTAGATTACTCGTTACCCTCTAAAGTACTTTAACAGCGTTAGTGCCATCACTGCCTGTTTCCCTGAAAATAAGACCTAGCGTGATTGTCGGTGATGGCTGCAATATAAGCCCTACCCCCAAATAAGCCCTAGCCTGTTTTCCCTGAAAAGAAGCCCTACCCTGAAAATAAGACCTACAAGGACTTTAACTAGGGCTTATTTTGGGGGTAGGGCTTATATTGTAGCCATCACCGACAACCACGCTAGGTCTTATTTTTGGGGAAACAGGGTAGATACAGACATGCTCAGTGCCGCCAGCGTTGACTTGAGCAACTTCCTAGTTACACCGGGCTCCTGCTTTCCTGTGTATTACTTGTTCTCTGTGTCTAACTTCCCATGTACCAACCCGAGGCTTCATCTAATGAATTTACTTGTCTCCCGCCCACCCTGACTTCGGCTCGTGTCCTGGATCCTCTTCTGCCTTCTGCCATCTGTACTCTGCACACACGAGTGGTCTCTGCATCGTCAATTGGGCGTACCTGGGGGCCGTGACCTGGCTCCAGTCTGCTGATAGTCCAACTCCACCATCAAGGGCCACTGGTGAAGAAGAAGGCTGGGGCTTGCCCTGGAGGACCCTGAGTTGGCTTTCTAGAAAGGCTCTCTAACATAGAAACCTGACAATTTTTTTCTCACTTCATGTTGTTTTTTGTCAGTTAGATATTGGTGGGAAGTCTTCCCAATGGACACACATAACAAGAAAAAACTTGTCAGAGGTCTTAACACTTCCCCACCCTATCCAAATCATCCAGAAATGTTCAGATTGGAGTTCCAGTTAAAGCATAGATACAGTGTAGAAATTAGTGTAGCCACAGAGGGACGTGAACTGTGTTATTCACAATAAAAGGAAAAGACCTGAAATAAGAACGATGCAACCATTACATCTAAGGATTGGTGGGCTACAATATGTTCAATCTTATTTTTTGAGTTTAGATATGACTTGGGATGTACCTTTTCCAAACCATAGCTCCTTCAATGACTGAATATACAATATATACAAAGAAACACTTTGAATTACATTACATGCGGTCCCCGGGTTACAAACAAGATACGGTCTGTAGGTTTATTCTTAACCACTTTCCGACCGGCGCGCAACGATGTACGTCGGCAGAATGGCACGGACAGGCATATAGGCGTACAGGTACGTCCCTTTAAATTTGCCGCCATGCCATCGCATGCACGCCAGTCGGGACTTCCGTGAGTCGGATCTCGGGTCCTGCAGACTCGATCGCCGCAGGGATACCCGCGATCGTCTCACGGGGAGGAAGAACGGGGAGATGCTAAAGTAAACAAGCCTCTCTCTGTTCTGCCTAGCAACAGTGTCACTGATCTCTGCTCCCTGTGTTTGGAGCAGAGATCAGTGATGTGTAAAACACAGCCACGCCCCCACAGTTAGCAACACGCCCCTAGGAACACTTAACCCCTACACTGCCACCTCCTGGGTAACCCCTTCACTGCCAGTGTCATTTACACAGGAATCAGTGCATTTGTATAGCACTGATTGCTGTATAAATGACAATGGTCCCAAAAATGTGTCAAAAATGTCCAATGTGTCCGCCATAATGTCGCAGTTACAATAAAAATCGCTGATCGCCGCCATTACTAGAAAAAAAAATATTAATAAAAATGCCATAAAACTATCCCCTATTTTGTAAGCGCTATAACTTTTGCGCAAACCAATCAATAATCGCTTATTGCGATTTTTTTTTTTTTTTTTTACCAAAAACGTGTAGAAGAATACGTATCGGCCTAAACTGAGGGGAAAAAAAGTTTTTTTAGAAATTTTTGGGGGATATTTATTATAGCAAAAAGTAAAAAAATTATGTTTTTTTTTCAAAATTGTCGCTCTATTTTTGTTTATAGCGCAAAAAATAAAAATCGCAGAGGTGATCAAATACCACCAAAAGAAAGCTCTATTTGTGGGAAAAAAAAGGACGTCAATTTTGTTTGGGAGCCACGTCGCCCGACTGCGCAATTGTCAGTTAAAGCGACGCAGTGCCGAATCGCAAAAAGTGGTCTGGTCTTTGGCCAGCAAAATGGTCCGGTCTGAAAGTGGTTAAAGCGGAGTTCCACCCAAAAATGGAACTTCGCCGATCAGATTCCTCCCCCCCCCCTCCAGTGTCACATTTGGTACCCTTCAGGGGGAGAGGGGAGCATACCTGTATAATCCAGATATTTGCTCCCACTTCCGGACATAGATCACCGCAGGCTCCGCAGTGATATACGCCATGTCCGGCCCCTCTTCCCCCCCCTGCTGTCTTCTGGGAGACATACGGGTCCGGGAATACAGCTGGGACCAGTGAGGATGCGCAGTGCGACTTGCGCATGCGCAGTAGGGAACCAGGCTGTGAAGCTGCAATGTAAGTCTGTTGCTCTGTTAGAAATCTGACACACACTGGATCCTGATTTTTATTGGATAGACTTCCTTGAGCTAAATAGATCCACTCAATCTGGATCACTGGGACTAGTTTAATCCATATATGTGTCTATTGGCCATTTCCACACAATTTTTAGGAGGATATTTTCCCAACTTGATTGCACAGCCATGACACTTTATTTAACTGGGTTTTTCTAAACGGGATCCCCATTTCATGCAATACAGTTGCTGATCTATTTGCACTAAAACCTAAGGACTTCCTTTTAATAACCTATATATAACTAATTGGTATTCAGCTGTAGTCTTATGCTACTGATTAAAATCAGTGGTGTGCTATTTCCTCAGGTATCAGGAAGCTCTGGACAATTAGTCCTTCAATTGGTCGTCATCTGTGGAAATCTTTGACATACAACCAGCCCGAAAGGGACAAGTATAGCTCTGTGTTCAGGATAAAATCCACCTATAGACCATTGTGGCTCTGATACATGGAAATATACGTGATTCATGTATTATGCGGTCATACAACACTGCACCCAAATACATTTTTATAATTTTGTTTCCACAAATAAAGCTTTCTTTTGGTGGTATTTGATCACATCTACGGTTTTTTTTTTTTGCTAAACAAATAAAAAAAGACCGAAAATTTTTATTTTTTTGTTTTAGTTTTAAAACTTTGTAAATAAGTAAGTTTTCTCCTTCACTGATGGGCACTGATGGGGCTGCACTAATGGGCACTGATAAGGCGGCACTGATGGGCACCGATTAGGTGGCACCAATGAAGTGGCACTGATGAGGTGGCATTGATGGACACTGATATGTGGCACTGATAGGCAGCACTGATAGGTGGCACTGATGGGCTACATGGATGGGCACTGATAGGTGGCACAAATTGGCACTGATAGGTGGCACGGATTGGCATGGATAGGCGGCATGGATGGGCATGGATAGGTGGCACGGATGGGCATGGATAGGCGGCACGGATGAGCATGGATGGGCACTGATAGGTGGCACGGATGGGCACTGATAGGCGGCATTGTATTGTACTAATGGATGCCAATCAGTGCCAAACAATAATGCATGCCAATCAGTGATGCCCATTGTGGGCACTGATTGGCATCCATTGTGGGCACTGATTGGCTTCCATTGTCGGTACTGACTGGCATCCCTGGTGCTGGGCATCCCTGGTGGTCCGGTGGCATCCCTGATGGTCCAGTGTGGGCATCCTTGGGGGGGGCTGCGCTGATAATCAATCAGCACAGAACCCTCCCTGTCAGAGGAGCAGCTGATCGACTCTCCTCAACTCACATCTGACAGACACGAGTGCGGAAAAGCCGATCAACGGCTCTTCCTATTTACACTGTGATCAGCCGTGATTGGACACAGCTGATCACGTGGTAAAGAGTCTCTGTCGGAGACTCTTTACCGAGATCGTAGTTGCAACAAAGATTTCTGCAATGCGCGCCCCCGAGGGCGCGCAGCGGCTCAATATCCTGAGGCCCTCATATGACGCCCGGTCAGGATTTTGAAACCACTTTGCCGCCGTCATTCTGCTATATGGCGGGTGGCAAGTGGTTAATAAAGTTTATATGGCATATGAATACCATGATTTGGTCCTCCATTTAACTACTTGCCCCTTTCCCCTTTCTTTACCCAATTTTTTAAAACTAAGTACCTAAGTTGTGGAGGTATCCCGTCTATACTAGACAAATTGGTTTCTTTTTTGCCCCCAAAAAATCAACAGTAGTTTGAGATCCATCTTTTGAATTAGTTTTCACTTCCTGATTCCCTTAGGCTGCTTTCACACTGGAGCGGTAGGGGCGCTGGCGGTAAAGCGGCGCTATATTTAGCGCCGCTTTACCGGCGTTTTAGCGGCGCATTTCGGCCGCTACCGGGGTGGTTTTACCCCCCGCAAGCGGCCGAAAAAGGGTCAATACCGCCCGCAAACTGCCGCTGTAGCGGCGTTTTGCGGGCGGGTTCGGCGCTTCCCCATTGTTTTCAATGGGACCGGGCGCTATAGGAGCGGTAAATATACCGCTCTTATAGCGAGCCAAAGATGCGGCTTGCAGGACATTTTTGAGTGTCCTGCAAGCGCACCGCTTCAGTGTGAAAGCCCTCGGGCTTTCACACTGAAGGAACAGCAACAGCTGTTTCGGGTTGGTTTGCAGGCGCTATTCTTAGCGCAATAACGCCTGCAAACCGCCCCAGTGTGAAAGCAGCCTTACTGAAGATGGTGGCACCTCCACCCAGGCGCTGAGGGACAGATCGGCTTCGGGTGAGGACATCGTGGGCGCCCTGGACAGGTAAGTGTCCATATTTTAAAAGTCAGCAGCTGCAGTATTTGTAGCTGCTGACTTTTAAAAAAAATATATTCAGCCAAACTCCACTTTAAGTTGAATTTGTTTGTAAGTCTGAACAGGTCCATTTTTAAAGTGGTTCCAGCCAAAAAAAACTATTTTTAAGCTTTTTGGATAGCATAGGGAAGGGTTATCATCACCCCTGTAATGTTTGTTTTGCTGTCTGTGCCCCTATTCAGAAGATTTCACCCCACTTTCTGTCCCAATGACAATTGGATTTTGAAAATTTCGGGTTGTTGTGGAAACAAGGATTGGTGATAAAGCATCAGTGGAGGTACCTTTTTCCCATAATAAGTCTTACAGGAGTGAATTTCCCTTCCTAGGGGTAGATTTCCTCTCATTTCCTGTTGCCTTCCTCCGTTTGTAAGTAGGAGTCGTTTATCAGTTCTTTAACCACATGCCGACAGCGCTATAGTCGAAAGACGGCCACAGCGCGGTCGACTTGTTCTAAGTGGACGTCCTACGGACGTCCTCCCAGAAACTTGCTCCCACGCGCCCCCTGGGCCCGGCGCATCACGGTAAACAGCCGCGGATAGCGGCCGTTTACCACGTGATCGCTCCGTCAAATGATGGAGCGATCACATGTACACAAACCGGCGTCACGTCATGACGCCGGTTCCTCCCTCCCCTCTCTGTACCGATCGGTACAGAGAGGGGAGAAGCGGAGAAGGGGAGAGACGGGACCAGCGCTGTGGGCTGGATGTGTAGTGCCTACAGCACTGGTCAATACACTGCCACCACTGTGCAATGCTCTGCAACCACTGTGCAATGCTCTGCCACCACTGTGCAATGCTCTGCAACCACTGTGCAATGCTCTGCCACCACTGTGCAATGCTCTGCCACCACTGTGCAATGCTCTGCCACCCACTGTGCAATGCTCTGCAACCATTGTGCAATGCTCTGCAACCACTGTGCAATACTCTGCCACCACTGTGCAATGCTCTGCCACCACTGTGCAATGCTCTGCCACCACTGTGCAATACTCTGCCACCACTGTGCAATACTCTACCAATACTGTGCAACACTGTAATACTCTGCCAATACTCGCCAATACTCTGCAATAATTTTTAATAGAAACAAAGAATTTTTTTTATTTATTTTTTACCGAATTTTCTGTATTTTTTGATTTATAGCGCAAAAAATAAAAAACCCAGCGGTGATTAAATACCACCAAAAGAAAGCTCTATTTGTGTGGAAAAAAAGGACACAAAATTAATTTGGGTACAGTGTTGCATGACGGAGTAATTGTCATTCAAATTGTGAGAGCCCCGAAAGCTGAAAATTGGTCTGGTTAGGAAGGGGGTTTAACTGCCCAGTGGTCAAGTGGTTAAAACCTAGTGTAGCACTGACCCCCGCAGGAGCTGCTGGTTTTTGTTGGGCTTACCGTTACCTCACCTTTTCACTGTGTCCGTCATAGGGGTCCCGTTGTAGAGTTGGTTAAAGAATATTGGCTCCGACACTTAGTCCTTTTTCCAAAGATTTATTAGAAAAACAGAAATTTGCAATAGAGGGTTAAGGGGACTTCAGGTACCTTGTAATTTGCGGGTTAGAGGTACTTCTTTGATCCAGAGGACAAACAGCTTCCACAGACTGGAACTAGCAACCACCGGATAGGCCTCTCTCACTGACCTAGCAGCTGATGAGATGCTCGGTTAAATTTTCTGCCATAGACTTGTCAGTATAACGGAATCGTTGTGCAATCCTCTGCCACAGGAATACACAACCAGCGACTTGTTGTAAAATTAAGGAACTCTCACGCAGTACCAGTTTCTTTCAGCCAGTCCGGCGGTACTGTGTGGTAGGTGACCCGGAATGCGTCCTCCAACTGATTCTCCAGGCTCTTCCAGAGGTACCAGCCTTGTTGCTCGGTCCTCTCCTAGAAAAGACCTCCCCTGGATCCTCCAGTCGCTTGGCTTCTCCCCGCAGGCAAGACAGCACACGACCACCCCTGGATCAGTAGGCCCCAGGGCTTCTGGGCCCACCCTTCAGTTGTGAAGCCTTGGGCCAGCCGGCCCCGAGACGGCAGCACACACCTCAGGCCAGGAGGGCCACGAGGTCGGGATAACGAACCCTCAAAAATAGCGCCTGTACCATAAATACTCTTACCCAGAATGCACAGCGGGTAGACCACTCCCACCGGGCTGTTTCTGAGTAAAGGGGTACCCAATGCATTTAGCCTGTTGCATTTCCAACACTTACCGGGGGTGACAGCGACACCCACGGCCAAGTGGAAACTAGCACAACCCTGCCAAACTGGTACAGAACCCAGAACTTTGACATAATTAGTCTGAGCCAAACTGCAGCTTCATACAAACTTAAATTTACAAAAATAATAGCGTCTGCTCATTAGGAGCAGGGCACTACACTAGCTATGAATAAGCAATCCTTGCTGTATGGATTTATATTAATAAAGAAATCATTTCTCATTAGAGTGCGGCCACCCGGACATTTGTTCTGTTTTTTTCTTGCATATGGTTGCATATCGAGCAGCACCCACACCTGAAGAGGGAGGAGATCGTTGGAATTAGACAACTGGACGGGTCTTTCTTTTTTGCTGTTTAGGAGTCGTTTGTAAGTCGGATGTTTGTAACTAGGGGACCGCCTGTACTTTGCAGTTTATTATATGTAAAAAAAATACAGACTGTGCTCTACAGGGATATAAAATATATATTATAATGTCTACTACTGTACTCCATTACCCATTCTTAACGTAAGATAAATACAACACAATAAATAGGTCCGGTATAAAGCAGGCACCTCTAAGCCAAAAAAGCAGAATGTCAGCACTGTACAAAATGAGAGATAATCAGGAGGCATAGCGGCAAGGGTATCTTAGGTAGAGTTATCTATGATGCAGCCAACACCATCCACAGAAAAAGAATTAGATACAAGATTCCTTCATAACTTCTCTCTGCTGAGAGCATTGTGGTTGATGCTGCGACATGTTCTCGGAGAGGTTACATCAGCTTCACCAAGATCCAGGAGAAGATCAGAGCTGACAAAGTCCAAGGCATGGAGAAACCTGGAGAAACACACAAGAGATATTAGGAATGGATCGGGAAGGGCTTCATCTTCCTATGGAACATCTGTTCAGTCCTAAGTTTTCATACCAGATTGTGAGAATTTAATTCAAAGTGTATGTCCAACCAAAATGATTATTTTTCATTTTTCGATGGTGTGACAATAAAGTTGGAAGTTATAATCGGGCATGGAATGGGGCTGAGAGATTTAGCCTAATTTCCTGCCACAGTAAAAGCAGTTTTACCAGTTAGGAAGAGGGAAAATCGGCAACAAAGACACAGACAGCAATAAAAAAAAACAGGGGCTTCTATCCTTCCTCTACTCTACTTAAAGCGGAAGTAAAACCATCAATTTAACATTTTCAAAAAACAGTTATGCCGCGTCCACACGATCGGAATTCCGGGCAGAAAAAGACCGATGAGAGCTTTTCCTCGGAAAATGCGACTGTGTGTAGGCTCCATCGGAATTTTGCTGCCCGAACTCCGAAAGTAAAAAATTGAGAGCATGTTCTCAATTTTTCCGACGGAAAAGGTTTCTATCGGAAATTCCGATCGCCTGTAGCAAATCTGATGCGCAAAATTCCTACACATGCTCGGAAACAATTTGAAGCATGCTCGGAAGCATTGAACTCTGCTTGTTGTAGTGTTGTACGTCACCGCATTCTTGACGGTCGGAATTTGGTGTGACCGTGTGTAGGCAAGACAGTTTGAATGGAATTCCGGCGGGAAAACCATCAGAGCTTTTTCCGACGAGAATTACGATCGTGTGTACGCGGCATTACAATTCCGGCATGTATCGAGAATGTAACTATCACATTGGTTGTGCTCTCAACCAACTGTCAAACCATCCAATGGCTGGTGTCATAACTGATCACAGGTGCGGCATCATGGCGGTTAAAGATTTAACAAGATGGCAGCTTCCTTGGCTGAAAACGATAGGAGGGTTTACTTCCCCTTTAACAAAAGTATTTTTAATTCTGCCAGTGTTGCTGTTGGAGCTTTGCTCTCACTTCCTGTCTGGAAGAATGGGAAGTATTTGTCCTTCACAGAAGCTTTGGCCATTTTCCCCACGTTATTCAAAACAAAGAAGAAAAAAAGTTTTGTCTGAAATTGGGCTTTAAGAAAGGAGCGTGTAAATTATTGTAACAATATTGTGAACATGAGATGACTTACCTGCATCCAAAAAGAGACCCCTTCCTGCAAAGTTCTGGATATTATCTGGATTAAGGGCTGCAGATCTGTAAGGAAATACAAATAATTTAACAGAAATTCCTAACAAGTTTGTAGGCGGGGCTTAAGTTGGGTACCTTGTATTGGGAGGAAATACACACATTGTATATGGTACTAATGTCTTACATATAACTCTTACATGGTTGGTTTGCAGCAACAGATAAGCTGATCTTCCGCACTGATATCAACAGTTTGGGGAAACTCTCAGCCTTTATAGTATATGTTACCAAAGGATGGCTTCCATTATCGGGGGGCTTTACGGGGGGTTGTAACCCTTTTTCGGCCGATAGCGGGGGTTAAAACCGTCCCGCTAGCGGCCGAATACCGCGGCTAAAACGACGGTAAAGCAGCGCTAAATATAGCGCTGCTTTACCGCCGACGCCCGCACTGCCCCAGTGTGAAAGGGGTCTAAGTTATCCCTCTTCACCAGGAACAGTCTAATCGCAATCGCGTTCCTCTCCCTACCATCCACTCACCAGAAGCATGCCAAAATGATGGCTGCCTAAGGTTGCTAGAAGTTGCAGTGTCCAATCAGACACCTTCTACCTCTGCTGATTATCGGCATTGGTTGGAATGACCCTTTAGTATATCCACTGACCACTGATTATCGGCATTGGTTGGAATGACCCTTTAGGATATCCACTGACCACTGATTATCGGCATTGGGTGATTTTTTTTAAATAACAAATATGCTATACTTACCTGCCCAGTTTAATTGGTTTTGCACAGAGCAGCCCAGATCCACCTCTACTCGGGTCCCTCTTCAGCTCTCCTGGCCCCTCCCTCCTGCTGAGTGCCCCTACATCAAGCAGCTTGCTATGGGGGAACCCAAGCCGAGCCACAGCTCCCTCTGTCCGTTCAGACAGAGCTGCTCCCAGCCCTGCACCCTTTCTCGCCTCATTGGCTGACTGACTTTGATTGAGAGCAGCAAGAGCCAATGGCACCACCTTGCTGTCTCGGCCAATGAAGAGGGGAGTCCCAGGCAGCTGAGACACTCCTGCAATATCGCTGAATAGAGATGGGGATCAGGTAAGTATTGGGGAGGCTGAGGGGGGGGGGGGGCACTTGCACACAGAAGGCTTTTTATCTTAATGCATAAAATGCATTAGGATAAAAAACCTTCTGCCTTTTCAGTCACTTTAATTGAACACTAATTAGCAGGTTCTGCCCCCAAGGGGGCAATTCCCTCAAAAGACTCCACTCCATCTGTATAGTGGCATAGTGACACCTACTGGACAGAGGAAAACCCGCACCTGCCTACAGGTGAAACCGATGAAGGAAATGCAAATGGTATCCGAGAAACACCCCAGCTATGCTAAAGTCACATCATCCGCTTTATGTTCCTCTATTTGTGTTATTCCCCACAATGGAAACAGTTTAGAATTTGGGCACACCAGGTCCTTTCATCACTCCAATGGTGAGACTTCCCCGGAATAGTTTACAATCCCCCCAGTCTTCTAAGCCATATTCTCCAAAGACCAATTTATTCTACATTGTATTGGGGCAACATGACACCATGAATTGTCTTTGTTATGGATGAGTAGGACACCATCAATTCTACATGTCTATCACTGCCTCCCGGTGTCCTGTCGGATAGTGTCCCCCATCGGATACTGTCCGCTGTGTACTGCACATGCGCAGTACACATGACAAGCAGATTCCGAAAATAGCCGAAGATGAGCGGCGCCTGCGCCGTGAGTCCAGGTTCAAGCCCCACCCTCCAAGTGGACATAAAGTGAAGCGACCCCGCGAGGGGCCCTCTAACTTTATGTAGCCCTATGTCCACTTGGATGGTGGGGCTTGCACCTGGACTCATGGCGCAGACGCCGTTCATCTTCGGAGATTTTCCGAATCTCCTTGTCCTCCGCACTGCGCAAGCGCTGCGCCTGCGCAGTACGGCCCGGACACTATTTGGTAGCCGGACTTTTTTTGACAGAACACGGCTCTCCCTGTATATGATTGACAAAAATGGGTGGTTCCTGTAATTCGATTGGCCCTCCCCTTTGTGCCAGTCCTATAAACCACTTCTAAAAGGGCAGATCTTTATGCCTGATGAAGGAGCACGCATGTTCCGAACGCGCGCATCATCACACTGCGACTTGGAATCCCCCCAGTGACGTCCTCCCTAAGTGCTCTGCAGTCTCCAGCCCGGGTCACCGGAGAAACACCAGCGCCGCCGAGAGAGACCCTGCCACACCATCCGGAGGCTCATCCTGTCACCCAATCTGGACTTTAAATATAGATGTGCCTGCTTTTACTTTGATTTTAGTAAGTGCATTACTATACATTAAAACATTTGAAACCTTTTGCTGCACTTAGATCCTGGCGCTGCCTGTCTTGTTTATGAGGACACCATCTATTGTCCTTGATAGGTTTGAGAAGGACACCACCAATTGTCTTTGATAGTGATGACCATGACACCATCAATTGTCTTTGATAGTGATGACCATGACACCACCAATTGTCTATGATAGTGATGACCATAACACCATCAATTGTCTTTGATAGTGATGACCATGACACCACCAATTGTCTATGATAGTGATGACCATAACACCATCAATTGTCTTTGATAGTGATGACCTTGACACCACCAATTGTCTATGATAGTGATGACCATAACACCATCAATTGTCTTTGATAGTGATGACCTTGACACCACCAATTGTCTATGATAGTGATGACCATAACACCATCAATTGTCTTTGATAGGGATGACCATGACACCACCAATTGTCTTTGATAGGGATGAGCATAACGACATTGATTATCTTTGTTACGGATGAAAATGACAACCATCATTTGTCTTTGTTAAGAATGAGACTGGGTTCCGACCCAACCTAAGCTCATCCCTGGTCTATATTTTGGCACCAGCACATGGGCAGAACTGTAAATTTTGGTGGTGGTATCTCAATATCAGAAGCCAGTAAATGCTCATTATACACAGAAATGTTTACAAAACATCAGCAGATCAGGTAATTAGGAGGGAAGTTGGTAAATGAAAGCTCTGTGGTGGGCATTTTTTTAAATTTTTGGTCCATAAACACCTTCAAGAATCTTTTTTATTTTTTACTTTTTTTTTCCACTTCAGCGAAAATTTTCCCGAGAGACTTATTTCAACTTTGCAGCTCAACATTGTCCCTTCTTGTTTTCACATCATAGTGGTATATTCCGCAAAAATTTATTTAATTATTATATTTGAATTTTTAATTATAAGCAAAAAGGATATACAAAAAAAAAAAACTGTGATAAAATATTTCCCCTATTCTATCTCCCCCAATCCCTACCCTCCCTACCCCATCACATCCCCTCCCTAGCCCACCCCCCCTGCCCCCCCTGGTTTGTTTTGACTCTTCCCTGTTCATGGCTCATATCCCTCTGCTGTCCGTTATCTTCTCTAAGTATTTATCTGAGCGTTTACATTTTTTCCAGCATTTCCACGTACTAATATATTTCTGGTATCGCCCCTTTTTCTCTACTTCCCAGACAATCCATTTTATAGTAATACTCTATTTGTTCAAACCATTCTCTTATGCCTGGTTTTTCGGTATTTAACCATTTTTTTGGGGTCAACCCTTTCGCGGCGTTCAGAAGTTTTGGGATAATTGAATTCATATATTTTTTCCTGGGAGTTTTGAAATCATGGAATGAACACATCTGTATATTATTTTCTATTTTCTCATCTGTTATGTCATTTATGATATTCAATATTTCATGCCAATACTCCTTTTATTTTTGGGCATTCCCACCATATATGGGCCATTGTTGCCCTTTGATTGCAGTTCCTCCAGCATAATGGTGATCCCTCCGCTTGATATTTATGGGTCCTCTCTGGGGTCAGATACCTAACAATTTGAAATTCATTTCGATGGTGCCCATTTCCCAAGCATTATTATACATTGCTCCTATTACCTTCCCTACTTGGTGGTCGTCAAATTTTAGGTCCAATTCTTTCTCCCACTGTTCTATTTAAGCTCGTCTTCCTTGTCCTTCTAGATCTGTCAATATTCCATACATTTTTTTAAATTGACTTCTGTGTGTAGCAGAGTTTTTCCAAGAAAGTCTAATCCCCTCAGATCAGGTCATTAGGAGGAAAGTTGGTAAATTAAAGCTTTGTGGTGGGCATTTTTTAAAATTTTTGGTCCATAAACACCTTCAAGAATCTTAATAAGCCCGTGCAAAGAGTCAACCATGGACATTTGGGCAGCACAGTGGCTTGATAGTTAGCACCCTTGCCTTGTGGTACTAGGGACCTCAACCTCCCAGCCAGCACATTATCTGCATTGAGATGGTGTGTTAGTACTTCTGCACCATGGACATGCTGGTAGAATTACTCCTAACTAAATTGGCCATAGTATGTGTGAATGCGTGTGAGATAGGGACTTATATTGTAAGTTCCTTGAGGGCAGGGACTGCTGTAAATGTACAACATGTAAAGCACAACATATGTTATTGGCGCTATTTAAATACCTGTAATGATAAATAAATTATTATGACCTGTCTGCAATTTCCAGAAAAATATTTTACATATCAATGGATCAATGGTAATGGGATCAATGGTAATGCTTGCAAACATCACTTAACCAGTGCCACTTGCTGACCGGCGCACACAGATGTACGTCGGCAGAATGGCACGGACAGGCATAAGGGCGTACAGGTACGTCCCTTTGAAAATGCCGCTGTGCCATCGCGTGCGCCCCGTCGGGACCCCCGTGAGTCCGGTCGCGGGTCCCGCGGACTCGATCGGGGCGGGGATACCCGCGATCGTCTCACGGGGAGGACGAACGGGGAGATGCGGAAGTAAATAGCATCTCCCCGTTGTGCCTAGCAACAAGTGACACTGATCTCTGCTCCCTGTGATTGGAGCAGAGATCAGTGATCAGTAACACACAGCCACGCCCCCCCCCCACAGTTAATAGTGCGCCCCTAGGACACACTTAACCCCTACACTGCCACTCCCTGGTTAACCCCTTCACTGCCAGTGTCATTTACACAGGAATCGGTCCATTTGTATAGCACTGATTGCTGTATAAATGACAATGGTCCAAAAAATGTGTCAAAAATGTCTGACGTGTCCGCCATAATGTCGCAGTCACAATAAAAATCGCTGATCGCCGCCATTACTAGTAAAAAAAAAAATTTTAATAAAAATGCTATAAAACGATCCCCTATTTTGTAAACGCTATAAATTTTGCGCAAACCAATCAATAATCGCTTATTGCGATTTTTTTTAACCAAAAATATGTAGAAGAATACGTATCGGCCTAAACTGAGGAAACATTTTTTTTATATATTTTTGGGGGATATTTATTATAGCAAAAAGTAAAAAATAATGCGTTTTGTTTTCAAAATTGTCACTCTTTTTTTGTTTATAGCGCAAAAAAAATAAAAACCGCAGAGGTGATCAAATACCACCAAAATAAAGCTCTATTTGTGGGAAAAAAAGGACATCAATTTTGTTTGGGAGCCACGTCGCATGACCGCGCAATTGTCAGTTAAAGCAACGCAGTGCCGAATCGCAAAAAGTGCTCTGGTCTTAAGCCAGCAAAATGGTCCGGTCTGAAAGTGGTTAAAACACACAATGTACCTACAATGCGCTGTACCCTAAAGCACATAAGAGTGAAAAAAGCCTGAAAATGCCCCACTTTAGTAGACCTCGGTTCTCGGTGACTGAGCATGTAGACTTTCATGTAAAACTCACCATTCCTATGTGTAAGAACCCTGGTGGCTCCTCATTAATCAGAAGAAGAAGACTTATTCTAGGACAATTGTGTATATACATACAGCCAGGCTACTGAGATCTGAAGTCTGGTCTTCAGATCTCAGTAGCTGGTCTGGTTTGAAGTCTGGTCTTCAGACCAGCCACTGAGATCTGAAGACCAGACTTCAGACCAGACCAGCTACTGAGATCTGTAGACCAGACTTCCGACCAGACTTCAGACCAGACCAGCTACTGAGATCTGAAGACCAGACTTCAGACCAGACCAGCCACTGAGATCTGGTCTGAAGTCTGGTCTTCAGATCTCAGTAGCTGGTCTGGTCGGAAGTCTGGTCTTCAGATCTCAGTAGCTGGTCTGGTCTGAAGTCTGGTCGGAAGTCTGGTCTTCAGATCTCAGTAGCTGGTCTGGTCTAAAGTCTGGTCTTCAGATCTCAGTAGCTGGTCTGGTCTGAAGTCTGGTCTTCAGATCTCAGTAGCTGGTCTGGTCTGAAGTCTGATCTGAAGTCTGGTCTTCAGATCTCAGTAGATGGTCTGGTGTGAAGTCTGGTCTTCAGATCTCAGTAGCTGGTCTGGTGTGAAGTCTGGTCTTCAGATCTCAGTAGCTGGTCTGGTCTGAAGTCTGGTCACAAGGAGGAAGGGAGGATTGCTACAGATACTTCATTATTGGACTACCAAAGTTAAAAAAAAAAAAGCTTTTCCTAACCCCCCAAACTTGGCACCCTCAGGCTATTGCCAGCTCACCCAGGGCTAGAAAATGTTTGGGGATTTGGCCAGTGGGTCCATTGGGTCACTGACTGATTACCCATATGGCTAAAGAAGCCCTTACTACTTCCTTAGGCACAGAAATCACAGCATACCCTCTATGTGTATGTTGAGTCTTACCGAGTTACAATCACCAACACAGAGTTCAACTTTGGCTGAGAGACGGGCGGTGTTAGAATTGGTAATCTGGAAGACTTTGGTAGCAAACCGAGCTTCATTGCCGACGCCATTGCTTTCCACTGTTAGCTGGTCAGCAGATATATTGCTAGCTGGGCACCTGGATACAGAAACCATTCATCAGTTTTCCATTTTACTGTAATCTAGATTAGAACACAATACTGGCACATTCTATTAGAGCTGAATAATATATGAGGTGTGTTCATTATAATATACAGTACAGTAATACCTCGGATTGTGAGTAACGTGGTTTACCAGCGTTTCCCAATTTGAGCTATAATTTTTTTTAGATCCTGACTAGGTTTGCGAGCGTTGTCTTGCAAGATGAGCAGAATTCAAGCCAATGGGGTGTGCACTACCGCATTTGACCAGAGAAGACACTCGGAGCTGCTCGGATAAACTCGGAGCCGCTTGGAGATCCTTGGAAACATTCAGAAATACTCTGTGTGCATCCGATCATCTCCGAGTGTTTCCGAGTGTTTCCGAGTGTTTCCGAGTGTCTCTGGTGCCCCCTCATCTGGCCACATGCGGTACTGCATACAATAGCAGTCACTGTGGAACAAATTATCTGAGTTTCCATTGACTTCTATGGGGAAACTCGCTTTGATATACGAGTGCTTTGGATTACAAGCATTCGCCTGGAACGAATTATGCTCGTAATCCAAGGTACCACTGTATTTATTATAGATGAACACTATATGGCATGTATTCATTATATTATTCCTGTTACTAAGCATCAAAGTCTTCAATTCCCATTGTAATTGGTGGAATCATTGTGCCATACACAATAAATGAATACATGTGCTGTGACCCAGAATTCTTCAAACCTCTGACCTACTCACACCCAGATGTTTTTCTACTCAATACATTTTCCATTGAGACAAATGCAATACCTCAAATTCCATGTTATTAAATATATTGACCTCTGTATACATGCAGCATGCTCCATTTTCACCAACACATGAACTGGAACTGAGCTATGAACTGGTCTTACTGGAAAAAAATGGATTCTCAATGCGTTGGGCCTCTCTTGAGCAAAGCAGCCCTTCACAGCCAGCTGATATTAACCACTTGCCGACTGGCTCACGCCGATATGCATCTGCAAAGGGGGGACGGGTGTGCAAAACAACGTACCCATAAGTCGCTGCGTCATGGTTCTGCGGACTAGTTGTCCACTGGTGGCCCGATATCGTGGCACGGAGCGGCAGAGCGGGGAGATGCCTATGTAAACAAGACATTTCCCTGTTCTGCCTAGCAACATGATAGGGATCTACTGCTCCCAGTGATCGGGAGCAGCGATCTGTCATGTTTTAGTGAGACATCCCCCCTACAGTTAGAACACACTCAGGGAACACAGTTGATCGCCCCTTAGTGTTGAACCCCTTCCCTGCCAGTGACATTTACACAGTAATCAGTGCGTTTGTATAGCACTGATCGCTGTATAAATGACAATGGTCCCAAAATATAGTGTCAAAAGTGTCCAATGTCGCCGCCATTGCGATTTTTTTTTTTTACCAAAAATATGTAGAAGAATAAATATCAGCCTAAACTGTGGAAGAAATTAGTTTTTTTTATATATTTTTGGGGGTTATTCATTACAGCAAAAAGTAAAAAATATTGCTTTTTTTTTCAAAATTGTTACTCTTTTTTTGTTTATAGCGCAAAAAAAAATAAAAACCGCAGGGGCGATCAAATACCACCAAAAGAAAGCTCTATTTGTGGGGAAAAAAGGACATCAATTTTGTTTGGGTGCCACGTTGCACGACTGCGCAATTGTCAGTTAAAACGACGCAGTGCCGAATCGCAAAAAACGGGGGGGGGGTAAATCCATTCGGGGCTTAAGTGGTTAATGGGCCCTTTAATGGAAAACATATCAAGCTGAAATGTAAAGGTGTGACTCCAGCCCTGTTAGGTAGGTATTGTTTGCTGTCTAAAGTAGCTGCAAAAGCCATACACAAATATTGTTGGATTGTTCACCATCAATCATCTTTCAAGTTTTTTGGTCAAAGCTTAATTGAACAAGCTGAAGTTAGAAGCTGATTGGCTATCATGCACGGCTGCACCAGATTTTGCACTCTCCAGTTTTAGTAAATCAACCCCACTGTCTTGATGACTAGACATGTGCACTGACAAAAACTGTGTTCGTTTTCGTTTCATTTGTTTTTTTTTTTGCTTTTTTCTGAAATTTGGAAACTCGAAAATTCACAAATTCAAAAATTCGGAAATTTGGAATTCAGAAATTCGGAAATTTCAGAATTAACGAATTTGTCAAGATTCGTTAAAAAATGAATTCTGAACTAAAGGAACTGCACATGTCTATTGATGGCCCCATCTCCTCAGTTCTAGTCCTGGTCTCATAGCAATGAGAAGAAACTGAATCAGTGGAGCCACAGACATCTCCCAAGGGTCCTAACCAGTGGTGGCGCATCCATTAGGGGCAAGGAAGCGCCGTTCCCTCTATCCACGGGTGCCACCCTCATGCTTTATTCATGGCCGCCATTTTGACAGGACGCGGGTGTGTGAATTTCGTTGGCGGGGGTGTTTTTTCTTTAAGCACCTGATTAGGCTTCAAAATAGGGTGGGCTCATGGTGCAGAGCATTGCGTCCGGAGCCCACCCAGGGGTTACAACAGCGAATTAATATTCGCTATTGAAACACTGATTTGGCCAATCGTTTTTCGAGAAGAGTCCCAATTGGCTGCCGAGGAAGAGGGAGGAAATGGATGCCGCCACAATGCCCGTGGAGAGCAGGGGAGGGGAAAGCCAACCGACCGAACGGGGGGTGGTACTGTTTGCGCCCCCCCCAAAAAAAATTACCACCAGCCGCCACTAGTCCTAACTAGACATGTGCACAATAGAAAAATTTGTTTATTTTCGTTTAGTTTCTTTCGTTTCCGTTGATTCGTAACGATTCGTAATTTCGTAAGTCGTCGGTGTTCGTATTCGGAGCGATTCGTATTTTCGGAAGAGTTATTTTTTCGTTGATTCGTTTTTCCGTTAGTTTAATTTTCGTTTATTCGAAATTCGGACGCATTCGTATTTTCGTAGATTTAGTTACATTCGTACTTTCGTTAGATTGATTTATTCGTACTTTCGTAACATTGTTTTTGTAGATTCGGAATCGGAGCATAATTCATAATTGTATGTAATGTGTATGCTATTATTACATTGTAAGAGACACGGAAAATTACGAATCTAAAAAAAAAGTTACGAATGTACGAATTTTTTCGTTCAATCCATTCGAAGCACGTTAAGCAGCGCCATTGTAAGAGGCGCGGAAAATTACGAATCGGAAAAAAAAAAAGTTACGAATGTACGAATTTTTTCGTTCAATCCATTCGAAGCGCGTTAAGCAGCGCCATTGTAAGAGGCACGGAAAATTACGAATCGAAAAAAAAATTTACGAATGTACGAATTTTTTTGTTCAATCCATTCGAAGCACGTTAAGCAGCGCCATTGTAAGGGACACGGAAAATTACCAATTCAACAAAAAAAAAAAAGTTACGAATGTACAAATTTTTTCGTTCAATCCATTCGAAGCACGTTAAGCAGCGCCATTGTAAGGGACACGGAAAATTACCAATTCAACAAAAAAAAAAAAAGTTACGAATGTATGAATTTTTTCGTTCATTTTGATTTTCGTTGTTCCTGTTTTCGTTTTTTGGATTTTCTTCTTTCGTAGTTTCGTTGTTTCTAATTTGGTTAATTCTGATTTTTGTTGTTTTTCGGATTCGTTCGATTCGAACATTCGTTATTCATTAAAATTTTTAGCGAATCGTTCGTTCATTCGTACGATAACAAATTAACGAATTTTTACGAAAAACGAAAAAAAAAAAAACGAATTGCACATGTCTAGTCCTAACCTTCTATGCAGATAGCAGAGGAATGAAGAAGCAGACAGAAATTAGACTTAGTGCTCTGGATTGAGAGTACACACTATAGAGTGATATTCTGTGTTCATATTTTATATCTGAGGTTTACACCCACTTTAATGCCAACTCTACAGCGACCTACCGTACCTCCTAAAGTGATACATTCTGGACATTTTGTGACTTATAGTGTACAAAGATCACATAGAATTGCTAACCCAGTGTATTGCGTACTTACCCGTCCTGAAGAAGATTGTACTGGATGGAGCTTGATTCGTCAGGAGAGGCATAAATACTCGCCACTTTGAGATTTAAGCTATTAGCAACCAGATCTGGCATTTGCACTGCAATGGGAATAGAATCCTCCACATTCAGGGGGTCGGAGTGTGAGAGAGTGGTCACAAATTCATCTGGATAGTCTATTATGTAAATGGAATAACTGACATTTGCTGTAGGGCTGTTTATTTCTGCGTGCCTGGAAATTAAACACACAACAAAAAGGTTACCTACCTAGAAAAACCTTGTAGGTACAGTATCTCACAAAAGTAAGTACACCCCTCACATTTTTGTAAATCTTTTCTTCTATCTTTTCATGCGTCAACACTGAAGAAATGACACTTGTCTACAATGTAAAGTAGTGAGTGTACAGCTTGTATAACAGTGTAAATTTCCCGTCCCCTCAAAATAACTCAACACACAGCCATTAATGTCTAAACCGCTGGCAACAAAAGTCAGTACACCCCTAAGGGAAAATGAACCTCCGCCCCGGTCTTTTGCAGACTCTAATGCCCCGTACACACGGTCGAATATTCCTATGGAAAAAGTCTGATCGGATTATATTGTCAGAAAATCCGATTCCTGTGTTGGCTCTAGCGGACTTTTTCCATCGGAATTTCCGACGGAAGAAATTTGAGAGCAGGATCTAAAATTTTCCGACAACAAAATCCGGCTTGGTTCCAGTCTCCTGGATGTAAACACGGAAGCGACGTCATGACGTCACTTCCTATTTACTCAGCTGCCAATGGCGCCGGATTTAAAAAAATATACGGTATTCAGATACACCGTTTTTGGTGATCTGAATACTTTGAAGTGCAAAGGAGGTATTTGGGGTCTTTTAGACCCCCCGATCCCTCCATAAAGAGTACCTGTCACCACCTATTACTGTCACAAGGGATGTTTACATTCCTTGTGACAGCAATAAAAGTGATCAAATTATTTATTTTTTTTAAACACAATTTAATTATCTAAAATTAAATAAAAGAAAAAAATTATAAAAAATGTTAAAGCGCCCCCTTCCCCGCAAGCTCGAGCAGCAAAGAAAATGCATACGGAAGTCGCGCCCGCATATGTAAACGGTGTGCAAATCACACATGTGAGCAATCGTCCCGATCGTCAGAGCGAGCGCAATAATTCTAGCACTAGACCTCCTCCGTAACTCTAACCTGGTAACCGTAAAACATTTTTAAAGTGTCGCCTATGGAGAGATTTTTAGGTACCGTAGTTTGTCGCCATTCCACGAGTGCGTGCAATTATAAAGCATGACATGTTTGGTATCTATTTACTCGGTGTAACATCATCTTTCACATTATACAAAAAAATTGGGATAACTTTACTGTTTCGTTTTTTTTTAATTCATGAAAGTATCTTTTTCCCAAAAAGTTACGCTTAAAACACCGCTGCAAAAATACAGTGTGACATAAAATATTGCAACAATCGCCATTTTTTTCTCTAGATTCTCCGCTAAATATATATATATATATATATATATATATATATATATATATATATATATAATGTTTGGGGGTTCTAAGTAATTTTCTAGCAAAATAATACGGATTTTAACTTGTAAACAACAAATGTCAGAAATAGGCGGAGTCATGAAAGGGTTAAAAAGGAATTAAGGTCTTCAACCAATAACTACAGACCTACAAGGGTGTGCGATGGAATCCAATATCATTATAGCCGGCATAGATTTTTAAAAGACCAACATTATGAAATACAGTAATAATTACCCAACTATTGGGAGCCTAGCCGCGTACGGGGCCCCGAAACCCAAGCACCGCCTTCATTTCTAAGGGTGCAAATTTTTGATTTCACTCCTCACTACCTATCACAGTTTCGAAGGCCATAAAATGCCAAAATAGCACAAAACCCCCCCAAATGACCCCATTTTGGAAAGTAGACACCCCAAGCTATTTGTTGAGAGGCATGGTGAGTATTTTACAGCTCTCATTTGTTTTTGAAAATGAAGAAAGTAAAGAAAAAAATTTTTTTTTTTTCTTTTTTCAATTTTCAAAACTTTGTGACAAAAAGCGACATCTGCAAAATACTCACAATACCTCTCAGCAAATAGCTTGGGGTGTCTACTTTCCAAAATGGGGTCATTTTGGGGGGTTTTATGCCATCTGGGCATTCCATGGCCTCCGAAACTGTGATTGGCAGTGAGAAGTGAAATAAAAAAATTACTCCCTTAGAAAGCCTGAAGGCGGTGCTTGGTTTTTGGGGTTCCGTACGCAGCTAGGCTCCCAAAAAGTCCCACACATGTGGTATCCCCGTACTCAGGAGAAGCAACAGAATGTATTTTGGGGTGTATTTCCACATATGCCCATGACATGTTTGAGCAATATATCATTTAGTGACAACTTTTTGTAAAAAAAAATATATATATTTTTTTTTTTCATTATTCAATCTCTTGGGACAAAAAAAAAAAAAATATTTAATGGGCTCAACATTGCTCTCAGCAAATAGCTTGGGGTGTCTACTTTCCAAAATGGGGTCATTTGGGGGGGGGTTTGAACTGTCCTGGCATTTTATGCACAACATTTAGAAGCCTATGTCACACGTCACCCACTCTTCTAACCACTTGAAGACAAAGCCCTTTCTGACACTTTTTGTTTACATGAAAACATATTTTTTTTTTGCAAGAAAATTACGTTGAACCCCCAAACACTATATATATTGTTAAAGCAAAGGCCCTACAGATTAAAATGGTGGGTGTTGCATTTTTTTTTTTCCACACAGTATTTGCGCAGCGATTTTTCAAACGCATTTTTTGTGGAAAAAATACACTTTTTTTTATTTTAATGCACTAAAACACACTATATTGCTCAAATTTTTGATGAAATAAAAAATATGATCTTAGGCCGAGTACATGGATACCAAACACGACATGCTTTAAAATTGCGCACAAACACGCAGTGGCGACAAACTACATACATTTTTAAAAGCCTTTAAAAGCCTTTACATGATACCACATTAGATTCACGGAGGAGGTCTACTGCTAAAATTACTGCCCTCGATCTGACCTTCGCGGTGATACCTCACATGCATGCTGCAATTGCTGTTTACATATGACGCCAGACCAACGCTTGTGTACGCCTTTGCGCAAGAGAAGGGGGGGCAGGGGTGCTTTTTTTTTTTTTTTTTTAGTTTTTATTTTATTTATTTAGCTTTTTTATTCTATTTTTAAACTGTTCCTTCCATTTTTTTTCTTTGTTATGATTTTTATTGTTATCTCAGGGAATGTAAATATCCCCTATGATAGCAATAGGCAGTGACAGGTACTCTTTTTTTGAAAAAATTGGGGTCTATTAGACCCTAGATCTTTCCTCTGCCCTCAAAGCATCTGACCACACCAAGATTGGTGTGATAAAATGCTTTCCCAATTTCCCAATGGCGCGGTTTATATCCGGGAGGGGGGACATTCCCTCCTACTGCTTGTAAAAGCAGTCTAGAGGCTAATTACCCGCTAGAATTGCTTTTACATGAAAGCCGATCACTGGCTGAAAAGAATGATACCAAGATGATACCTAAACCTGCAGGCATCATTCTGGTATAACCATTCAAAGTCCAGCAACATACTGGACATATATTGTAATCTATTTCCGCGCTGCAACTGAATGGCGCACCTGAAAACAAAAAAATGCTTAACACTAAAACACAGTAAACAAAATTACATACCTGAAAAGCAAGCATGATAAAACATGATAAAACATAATAAAACATTGCAGAATAGAATGGAGTAAAAAAAGAGCAACAATAGAGAGAGAGAGAGAACAATAAAACGACAACTATTTTTGTTTTTTTTATTTTTTTGAGATTCACAGGTAAAAAAGCTCCTGACTGTTAGCGACTGAATCAAAACGCTACCACAAAAAAAAATGTTAGCGATCGCAGGGATCAGGCCTGACTCTGCGAACGCTGCAGTTATGTGTGCTTAGTGTTTTGTAAGTGACAGTGATCGATCGATACTGCACTTGGGTGGGCTGGGCTGGGCGGAGGGGGAAAACGCAGGTGCTAGCAGGTATCTGGGCTGATCCCGCTAACAATGCGTTTTTTTGGAACCCTAAACTGCTGGGACGCTAGTATAGATCTGATCAGATCAGATATTGATCTGTTCAGATACTATACCACTAAGGGAGGTGTATGCTTTGCGCGTGGGTGTTTGCGGTACTGGCACTAACCTGGGGCGACGCAGACCTTATTTGACCCTAAAACCTAATTGATATCACCCGCCGGGCGATCAGGGGGTTAAACCGTTATTGGGTAATAAATGGCGGGTGCCCTGACAGTATAAAAAAACAAGCTAACTAACCAGCGTCACCCGTAACAGTAATACAAAAAAAAAACTGGTTACCTAGCGACACTAATGCAGGGATCAGAAAAACGATCGCTTAGTGACACTGGCAAAAGGGGGTGAAAGGGTTAACTAGGGGCAATCAGGGGGTTAAACCTTTATTAGGTAATATATGGGGGTACCTGACGCTATATAAAAACCTGACGGGGAACCTAAATAACGAAATAACTAACTGGCTAACCAGCGTCACCAGTGACAGTTATACAGTGATCACTGGTGAAAGGGTTAACTCTAGGGGCAATCAGGGGGTTAAAACCTTTAGGTTGTAATATGGGGGTACCTGACCTATAAACCTATTTATGAACCTATATAAACATGGCGGTTAACCTAAAAAAAAAAACTGGTTACCTAGCGACACTAATGCAGCGATCAGAAAAACGATCGCTTAGTGACACTGGCAAAAGGGGGTGAAAGGGTTAACTAGGGGCAATCAGGGGGTTAAACCTTTATTAGGTAATATATGGGGGTACCTGACGCTATATAAAAACCTGACGGGGAACCTAAATAACGAAATAACTAACTGGCTAACCAGCGTCACCAGTGACAGTTATACGGTGATTACTGGTGAAAGGGTTAACTCTAGGGGCAATCAGGGGGTTAAAACCTTTATTTAGGTTGTAATATGGGGGTACCTGACCTATAAAACTATTTATGAACCTATATAAAACATGGCGGTTAAAATAAAAAAAAATGGTTACCTAGCGACACAATGCAGCGATCAGAAAAACGATCGCTTAGTGACACTGGCAAAAGGGGGTGAAGGGGTTAACTAGGGGCAATCAGGGGGTTAAACCTTTATTAGGGGGGGGTAGGGGGCTACCTAGGACCTAAAACTAACTGCCCTGACAGTTATTACAGTCACACTGACACTAAATGCAGTGATCAGTAAATAAATGATCACTGCAATTAGTGACACTGTGACTGGGGGGGGAGGGGGTGATCTGGGGGGTGATCAGGGGGTGACAGGGGGGTGTTTTGTGTGCCTAACTGTACTGGTGTCAGTGTAGTGTTGTGCACTAACCTGTACATGTTCGCCGCTCGGCGTCTCCGGTCACATAGACCGGCGCACCGAGCGTGACATCACTTCCGCCTTCCTGTCTATACAATAGACAGGAAGGGGAAGCTTTTCATTCGCCAGGAGCGATCGCGAGGGGGTGGCCAGAAACCACTGGCCGTCCCCTCGTCCCGGATCGCTCCTGAAGCGATGCCGACCGTCCCCGCCGGCGGAGGGGGGTCCGATCGGACCCCCCAACCGCCTAAAGAATGGCACGTACAGGTACGTGGTTCTGCCTGTACGTGCCATTCTGCCGACGTATATCTACATGGGGCGGTCGGCAAGTGGTTAAGACTGACATTCAAAGGCAGCGGGTAGGTGCAGGAAATATTCATGACAAAATCATTTACTATTTGGATTGGAAACATGTTGGGAAAAATATACAGCAGGTTTGTGTATGTGACGTGGGTTGCATTTACCTGTAGAGAGAAGTACAGAAGTCATTAGACAGGGTCAGAAAACTTACCACCATACAGCAATCTGCATATTAGCAATTATTATCAGTGTATTCTCTGACAGTTCAAAAAGGAAGTCTCCAGTAGACAGGTGCAATTCGTTTAGTTATGAATTCGTTTTTTAACTAATTTTGACAAATTCGTTAATTCCGAAATTACCAAAATTTTGAATTTCCAAAATGTTTAATTTCCGAAATTCCGAAATGCATAACTTTCGAACTTCCGAATTTCCGATATTCCGAATCTTTGGAACTTCCGAATCTTCCTAAATTCTGAATTTTCGAACTTCCGAAAATTCGGAATTTCAAAAATTCGGAAATTCAAAATTT
>CM053035.1:191698203-191857746 GCA_028564925.1 Lithobates sylvaticus | reverse complement strand
ATGTGAGCAATCGTCCAGATCGTCAGAGCGAGCGCAATAATTCTAGCACTAGACCTCCTCCGTAACTCTAACCTGGTAACCGTAAAACATTTTTAAAGTGTCGCCTATGGAGATTTTTAGGTACCGTAGTTTGTCGCCATTCCACGAGTGCGTGCAATTATAAAGCATGACATGTTTGGTATCTATTTACTCGGTGTAACATCATCTTTCACATTATACAAAAAAATTGGGATAACTTTACTGTTTCGTTTTTTTTTAATTCATGAAAGTATCTTTTTCCCAAAAAGTTACGCTTAAAACACCGCTGCAAAAATACAGTGTGACATAAAATATTGCAACAATCGCCATTTTTTTCTCTAGATTCTCCGCTAAATATATATATATATATATATATATATATATATATATAATGTTTGGGGGTTCTAAGTAATTTTCTAGCAAAAAATACGGATTTTAACTTGTAAACAACAAATGTCAGAAATAGGCGGAGTCATGAAAGGGTTAAAAAGGAATTAAGGTCTTCAACCAATAACTACAGACCTACAAGGGTGTGCGATGGAATCCAATATCATTATAGCCGGCATAGATTTTTAAAAGACCAACATTATGAAATACAGTAATAATTACCCAACTATTGTGTGCACATTAAGACTGACATTCAAAGGCAGCGGGTAGGTGCAGGAAATATTCATGACAAAATCATTTACTATTTGGATTGGAAACATGTTGGGAAAAATATACAGCAGGTTTGTGTATGTGACGTGGGTTGCATTTACCTGTAGAGAGAAGTACAGAAGTCATTAGACAGGGTCAGAAAACTTACCACCATACAGCAATCTGCATATTAGCAATTATTATCAGTGTATTCTCTGACAGTTCAAAAAGGAAGTCTCCAGTAGACAGGTGCAATTCGTTTAGTTATGAATTCGTTTTTTAACTAATTTTGACAAATTCGTTAATTCCGAAATTACCAAAATTTTGAATTTCCAAAATGTTTAATTTCCGAAATTCCGAAATGCATAACTTTCGAACTTCCGAATTTCCGATATTCCGAATCTTTGGAACTTCCGAATCTTCCTAAATTCTGAATTTTCGAACTTCCGAAAATTCGGAATTTCAAAAATTCGGAAATTCAAAATTTTGGAAATTTGGAAGTTCGGAAATTCGAAAATTCGAAAGTTCGAAAATTCGAAAATTCGAAATTAGGAAATTTGAAATGTCATAAATGTGAAAATTCAAAAATTTGGAAATTCGAAAATCCAAAAATGAGAATGAAAATCTGAAAATTCAAAAGAATGAAAATCTGAAAGTTTGAAAACCCGAAAATCTGAAATAATAACTATTAATTTTTTTTATCATGAATATTAAAATTATAGGTATTGGAATTTCCTTTCAAATTTGTCTGTTAGTGAACGTAGCGAGTACGAATTTATCTAAAGTTACGAATTATCTGAAATAACGAATGTCGTATCTAAACGAATGGAACGTAACGATCTAATAATAAATAAAAATGTTACTGATTTTCTTTTCAGATTTACAAATTTTCGAAATTTTCAAATTTTCGAAATTTTCAAATTTTCGAAATGTTCAAATTTTCGGATTTTCAAATTTCCGAATTTGCGTATTTGAGAATTTCTGAATTTCAACAGTAAAAACATGACCAGGGTTCTAAACCTTCTCTATTCTATTACATTCTATTTTAAAATATAACATTTTTGTCTATACATACTCTAATGTATTCGTTTTTATTTCTTTTGTATAAGAAACAGTCAGACCGTGTCAGGAGAACTTACCACAGCTTCAGTGTTACAGTCAGAGGTTACCAATGGACGATGAATGGTCATCTCCGATGTTCCACCTACGACCTCCCTTACTGCCCAACACTCGGAGTTGGTGCTGTTCAGCCTTATATCAGATGTTTGATAACCTTGTGCTTCCAACCAACATTTTGAAACTTGTATGTTGAACGTTTCTCCAGTACAAGTAAGATTTGGAGATGGAAGGCTTCCTAAAAAAAAAATTCAGCATTTCTGAGATGAGAAGGTGATGGTGACCTGATTAATGTACATTATACTCTATTGGGGTTTTCTATATATACCCACTTTAGGGTGGCAAGAATGACCAGGAACTGGGGAGAAAGCTGCCATAGAGTCAAAGAGTTAAATTCCAATAAAACTTCCAGTTTACAAACAAAACCTTGATTGTTGGTGGTCAGTGTAGTGCCCCCTTACATTGATGGTCAGTGTAGTGTCCCCTTACATTAATGATCAGTGTAGTGCCCCCTTACATTGATGGTCAGTGTAGTGTCCCCTTACATTAATGATCAGTGTAGTGCCCCCTTACATTGAGTTGTATTGCACTGGCAGGCATTTCTATTGTTACAATACTCATCATCAGCACAGGAATCACTTCCACAGGGTACAGGCGGTACTGGAGAGAAAGAAAAACATTAAAGTCCATTCTTCTGGATTTCTCATACAATATTCACATTCTCTGTAGGGTGAAATAATTGTGTAGTGATCAAAGAAGTTAAAGCGCTTGTAATCCCCAACAATGGGCAACTTGCTGCCTTTTTGGTCTGGTAAATATACGGGACACATGAAGTAATTGTAGCGGTGACACTTTTCCAAAGTGTTCGCTATGTGTGAAATTTATAATTTTTTTCCCTCAGAACAGTAATGGGGTTCTGAGGGTTAATTGTGCAGATTAACTTTGGCATTAGTTTGGCTGGGCTGTACCAGGGTTTTGCCTGGTCATGGGTACAGTAAGGTACACATGACAGGCCCAGAACCAGGCCTGGTTGGACGCTTTGAGTATCGGCATTCCCCGGAGCCAATCAGTGGGTGCGTTTGGCCTCGCTGAGGAGTCTGGGGAAGGGTACTTAAGGTGCTGAAGTCACGTGTTCGGGGGAAGCCGCACTGGGCTGTGCTTACATCCATCATTCAAACTCTCAGAGCGAGTCCCCAATGAGAGGTGGAGGGGCAGGGCAGAGCTGTCATCCTGTCACTATCCCAAATATGTGTCGCCCAAATAGCAGCCTCTGACGTCACCTGTCTGGGGAAAAGATTACCTGGGTGAATATATGTCAGGGAAGATCGGATGTGGGAGCAGAGAGGTTATCTTCTGTTAAATCGTACTCTATTATATAAGGCATTTTTACATACAAAGCTGAATTGCATACACCCTTTAGATCTGTGCATTGCAGAGCATGTACCAGATCCTGGAATGGCATGAGAAATCATAACATGCGTCCTTAAATGTCCAGTAAGGGCCAGATTACAACACAGTGTAGAAAAGTGCTGCCCTTGCCATCTACATTCAGGTACCATTAATTGTTAATGGCACCACCAAGGCTGGGGGGGGGGGGGGGGTGACACCACATTTTACTGCACTAGGTGACACCAACCCAAGTGACGCCACTGTCTTCCATCACTCCAATGGTGAGAACTCCCTGGAATTGTTTACATTTCCCCCACCACATTGGTTTCAGTCCCTCAAAGCCATATTCCCCATAATTATTCTACATTGTATGGGGGCAACATGACACCATTAATTGTCTTTGTTAGGGTTGAGTATGACACCATTAATTATCTTTGTTAGGGTTGAGTATGACACCATTAATTATCTTTGTTAGTGTTGAGTATGACACCATTAATTATCTTTGTTAGTGTTGAGTATGACACCATTAATTATCTTTGTTAGTGTTGAGTATGACACCATTAATTATCTTTGTTAGGGTTGAGTATGACACCATTAATTATCTTTGTTAGGGTTGAGTATGACACCATTAATTATCTTTGTTAGGGTTGAGTATGACACCATTAATTATCTTTGTTAGGGTTGAGTATGACACCATTAATTATCTTTGTTAGGGTTGAGTATGACACCATTAATTATCTTTGTTAGGGTTGAGTATGACACCATTAATTATCTTTGTTAGGGTTGAGTATGACACCATTAATTATCTTTGTTAGGGTTGAGTATGACACCATTAATTATCTTTGTTAGGGATGGGTATGACACCATGAATTGTCTTTGTTAGGGATGAGTATGACACCAGACTGAATTTGGACCAAACCCAAGCTCATCCCTAGTCTATATTATGGCAGCAGATGGGCAGAACTGTGAATTCTGGTGGTGCTATCTTAATATCAGAAACCAATCTATGATTGTATTTATCATTGTTGTGTGGAGTTGGTCATTTATTTAGCTTTCACGCTCATCACACCCAGCAATGTTCTGCCTGCTTGGTTTGCAAAAACAGCAGAAGTTTAGGAGAAAAGCTGGCATCTTTAAAGTGATATTAAAGGCAATTTAAAAAATAATAACAAACAGGGAGCCAATGTCTCAACCAATGACGAGGGAGAGACCCAGGAGCTGCTGCTCCCTTGCACATCGCTGGGTCGAAATGGGGCTCAGGTAAGGGGGGGCTGCAGTACACATATAATGCATGAAGGTAAAAAACCTTGTGCCTTTATGTTTTTTTTTTGATGGATGGATGTTTTATTATGCTTCTTTAGTCCATAAACACCCCCAAGCATCTTAAAGTGGTTGTAAACCCACTTTTTTGACTTTTACCTATAGGTAAGCCTAGAATAAGGCTTACCTATAGGTAGTGGAAATATCTCCTAAACGTGCGCCGCTTAGGAGATATTTCACTTGTAGTCCGCTGGAAATCTTCACTGCGCATGCGCAGGGAAGAAACGAACCTAAAGGCCGTTTCTTCCCTAGCATATGCCGTAGGTCGTGGCTCCCGTGCGCATGCGCGGGAGTGACATCACGTGGCTCCGCAAATCACCGAGCCGGAGTCCGTGGCCCCGAAGGAAGAGGGCAAGAAGATGGACGCTGCCCACACAGGGGACGTCGCTGGATTCTTTTGCAGGTAAGTGGTACATAATGGGCTAGTATGCGATTCATACTAGCCCATTATGCTTTCCATTTGCAGGCTATACAGGGAGAAGAAGAGGAAGTAAAACCCATCAGGGTTTACTTCCTCTTTAATAAGGTTGTGTAATGATCAGAAAGCCAGCTGTGGACATTGGGTAAGCACAGTGGCTTGATGGATAGCTTGCTTGCCTTGTAGCACTAGGGGCCTCAATTCGAATACCAGCTAGGACACCATCTGCATAAAGTTTGCATGTTCTGCTTGTGTTTGCTTCCTCCCATGAAATGCTGATAGAATATATGGCCAATATGGCTAAATAATCCCTGACTGCTTTTTTAGGCACAGAAATCACAGAACATCCTCTATGTGTATGTTGAGTCTTACCGAGTTACAATTATTAGTACAGAGTGCAACTTCAGCATAGAGATAGGCGGTGTAGGAATTGGTGATCTGGAAGACTTTCACAGCAAACCGAGATACAGTGCCGACTCCATTGCTTTCCACTGTTAGATCATCAGCAGATACATCTGTAGATGGACACCTGGGTACAGAAAACCTTTCAACAGCTTTCAGTTACTGTAATCTAAAGATTAGCACACAATACTGGCACATACTATTAGGGTTATGTATACAGTATATATATATATATATATATATATATATATAGTGACAGGCCCTGCCACTGTATTAGTAGGACTAAAGGAGAAGTCCATCCTGGGTTTGTTTGGATTGGCTTCGCCTATGGATCACAGAAGTGTAGTTTCGCTTTGCACTCCTGTGACCCGTTTTCAGCGGAGAGCGGTCTGAAGTCTGCTCTCCGCTGACGTCACCAAGATCAGTCCAGTGCCAGCTGCCTGCACTGATGGCAGTCTCAGCCTCTCAGCGAGCCGCTGAGACGGCCACTCCCGCCCCTCCACAGCTCAGCGCTCTAATGAGCGCACGGGGGGAGGGTGGGCAGAGCAGGAGAGCTGCCGACTCACAGGCAGCAGCTATCTGCTCGGGGAGGTGAGAGAACTGAGCCAACGGCGGTGTTCAGTGGCTCGGATCTCAGTGAAGAGGCACTGATGTCCGATGGTGCATCGGTCCCATGCTGCATCCACCTAGGTAAGTATGATTCTTAAAAAAATAAAAACATACTTCTCTTTTTAGGAGTTTTCATGGATGCAGAGTGAGGGTCCACAGATTGGTTATATATATATATATTTACACATACACACACAGGTGCATCTAAAAAAAATTGAATATGATCAAAAAGTTAATTTATTTCAGTAATTCAATTTAAAAAGTGAAACTCATATAATATATAGATGTATTACACACAGAGTGATATATTTCAAGGATTTCATTCTTTTAACTTTGATGAATATGACTTAGCCACCGTACATACAGTCGGAAATTACGACCACAAAATCCGTCTGATTTTTTCCAACGGATTTTGTCCGACACTGGTGTTGCATACACACGGTCGGACAAAGTTGTCAGAAAATCCGATCATTCTGACCGTGGTGACGTTCGTTGCGTACGACGGAACTACTTAGGGGCTGTTAGCCAATAGCTTTGGTCTCGTAATTTGATCTGAGCATGCGTGGCACTTTGTCCATCACACGATCGGAAAAAGTACGATCAGATTTTGTTGTCGGAAAATTTGAGAGCAGGATCTCAAATTTTTTCCATCGGAAATTCTGACGGAAAAAGTCAGATGGAGCCCACACACGGGCGGATTTTGCGACAACATGGTCAGATCGGACATTTTCCATCGAAATTTCCGTCTGTGTGTACGGGGGCTTTACAGCTTATGGCGTCCAACATTTTTCATCATTACCCGCAGCAACTATTGCGGGCCTTCACCAATGCCGTTAACTGCACTCAATCATGGCTGGGACCAAGTGCCATGTCCTAACAAGTTCTACAAATATCAGATCTTGTGATGTCGACAAAAAAAACATTCCTGCATATTTCAGTCTAGTCACGAACGAGTTACAGTGTGCGTGGAAACAGACCTGCTTATCAGAGTTGCTAGCGCCAGCATGTCTGGACTCGGTGTGGAGCCCCGTAGCAAGTCCGGTGTACCCAGTTGCTGAGAGTGGAGGAGAGGAGCAATGTGGTGGGTTACCTGCAGCCTTACGGACAGTTTGTGAGCTTTCCTGAGGTGCAGGAAACGTTGGAGTATCAGATGGTAAATACCAGTGTGCGGCTGTAACACCGGGGGGGGGGGGGGGTTTGCTCTCAGCACATTTAATGGAGTTAAGAAACTGTGCTTGCTGTATCCTGACTGCTGGAGACCCACTGCAGTGATTGGAGCCTGGCTGATGTGTGGGCACTGTGATGAGCCCTTGGTGAGGTTGGTTGCCTGGTGACCTGCTGCCAGTCATATATTCAGTGGACCTGAAGTCAGGACTGTGCATATGGTGGAGACAGGAATCCCAGTCAGTCAGAGGAAGTCGGGAGGTGTGTGGCGTGTAGGCCTGTAGTTGGCTAGGCATCCATCACTACTATTGTGGAAGAAGCTAGAGGTCAGCAGCAATTCAGAGTTATGGGGAAGAAGAGCAAGTGTGAGAGGTGAGAGATGTCAGCCCAGCTCAAGTTATACCAATGGAGAGGCGGGCTGCCTGTCAGCCCCACCTGGAAGGAACCAGATCATGATGACCATGTGTCCTCAGGTGGGCTAGCGGGGAGTGACAGTGGTGGTGAAATTGAGTTGCGGTCTCCCAGACTGGAGGCTGAGTTTGGACACCTAGAAGTAGAGACTGAGTGGTCCGCGGAGAGCAAGTTGGAGAAAGAATAGGACTGGGGGGACACTCAGGAACCTGAAGATCTGCAGGCAGGACTACCTGAGGGGGTGGCAGGATGGAGGGAGAGAACAGTTACCCCTGAACAGGCAGAATGGGCAGTTGGGACTGAGCTAGCATTAGCCTGCCCAGGGGGACAGCAACTAGAGCCACTAGACCAACAAGGTCCAGACGGCACAACCAGACACCAGAGGCAGGAAAGAAGCGCAGAACATGGCTGGCAACATGTGGATATCCACAGGCCTGTGTTTTTTCTGGAAGAGGCAAATTCAGGGAGTTTCCCAGATTCTCCAGGTTCCAGCAGGATGTACAGAGAAGAACCACATTGGAGTGGGGACTGGACTTCCCATATGTCCCTAAGAATGTTATGGACATTATTGAGGCCTCCTGCACCCATTGGAAGGAGGACCTGGTATGGTATTACCTGCATGTTCCCAAACCTCAAACAACCAAGATCCTTGGGCCTGATTCCAGGATTTCTGGCATGAGCGGAGCCGAGGAAGGGCCATCTACAAGAACCGGGTAATTATCGTTAAGGCTGGATGGCCCAGCAGAAGTTCTTCTATGGCCAAGAGGGATCCCAGTGGAGAAGTCATCAGACTGCCTAATCCAGAAATGTACTAGTTAGAAAAGGGGCTGACGCAGGATTCCAGCCAGAAGAAAGCACCTGATGTTTCTGGGAAAACCCTTTGTTTGAAAGGGCTGGACCATACCATCCACCATTTCCAGATGTGCGGCCCATAGAGAAGACGTGGGGGTTAGGCCTAGAATACTATTTAAAGAGGCTGTTACTATGGAGGGCCTCCTCCTTCAGCGACTCTTATGTAAAGAAATGTTTTTTGCCAGCGGGATCCTAACCCCCTGCTAGCAGAATGTACAGGTAGCTAGTTAAGTGTGAGAATGTGGATGGTTGTCCTCCTGACCCAGTGTTGGGCTTTTGGGACTTTACTCCAGGAAATTCTACAGTTTTGCTGGGAGGCCTTCCCTTTAGGGGAAGGTGCACTGGTAAATATGTATATATGTTTATGCTTTGACAACTTTGCTAGCTACTTGGACCTGTAGTTAGGATGTACATGTGCTATTCGTTTGTTTCTGAAAAATGTGTATGTATCAATTATTGATACTGATTATTTATTTGTACAAAACATCTTTCAAGAGTTGTTTTCCCTTTTCCCCTCCCGTTTGTCTTATGGGATGCCCTTGCTCCTGGACTCAGAAGCCAGGGTTTACTGCAAGTCAGGCTGGATGACTCACAGAGGCAGGTCTCTAGTGCCTCCCAATGGTTATTGAAGTTGAGAAACTTCTAGAAGTTAGTGGGCCGAGGCCAGGAGGGTTTATCTGCATACATAGGGGAACCTGGCCAATCCCCAAGCATACTATCTTGTCAGGGTAGCTAGGCCAGCCCTTAAACAGAGGAGCTGGTGGAAGATGGTGTGCCAAGAAGGCTGTCACTGGCCTAGGAGGGGTTTCCTATATCTAGGGAAGACCCCATCCCCAAGCTGGGCTCGGGCTGCCTTAGGAAGATCCATTTAGCATTGAGTGGTTTGACTTGAGATCTTGCCTGAGAGCAGTGGGAGCAAGGAGGACAGTGTGAGCACATCAACACGCCCTGGGGGATCTTTAAAACAGCCAGGAGGGCTGGTATTGCCTGCAAGTCCTGTAGCTAAGAGGATACACTCCTGCATGCAGTTTGCCTAAATGTTTGTGCTATTTCCAAGAGAGCTCCTAGTCTGTGATGGACTTTTGCTACCAATCTAAGGACTGTGTGAGGAAAGGAAAGAAAGCAGTGCAGGATCTTTTTGAACAGAACAAGGAAGAGGTCCCTTTTTTCTTCTTGTTCTTTGCTCCAAGTTGGACATCTCATAAATCCCTTCATCCCATTCAAGTTGTTACCCCTAATAAAACTTAAAAAACAAAGCCAAGGGACTGACTTCATGTGTTTGGATTCAAGTGGAGAATGCGTGTTGCCTGGCTGTGCATGAGTAGGTGGGTGACTAGTTACCAGCGGTCCCTGCGAGGGAACTGCTACAAAAGTATACACAGAACACAAAGAATTGCTAACCAGTATTTTGTGTACTTACCCATTCTTAAGAAGATAGTACTTGTTGGAGCCTGAATTGATAGGAGAGGCATAAATATTCACCACTTTGAAATTGAAGGTGTTAGAATCCAGATCTGGTACTACCACTGAAATGTAGACAGTATCTTGCACATACAGGGGGTAGGAGTTTGAGAGAGGGGTCACAAATTGGTTATCTTCATAGGCTCTAATGTAGACTGAATAACTTGCATTTGCTATGGGCCTGGAAAATAAACACACAACAAAAGGTTACCTACCTAGAAACTCTTGTGGGTACGCTATATTACCAAAAGTATTGGGACACCTGCCTTTACACACACATAATGGCATCCCCAGTCTTAATCCGTAGGGTTCAATATTGAGTTGGCCCACCCTTTGCACCTATAACAGCTTCAACTCTATGGAAATGTTTGACCATTCTTCCAGACGTGCATTTGTAAGGGCAGGCACTGATGTGGACGAGAAGGCAGTCTCCACTCTAAGTCATTCCAAAGGTGTTCTTTCGCGTTTAGGTCATATAGACATGTGCAATAAGTTTAGTTCCGAATTAGTTTAACGAATTTTGACAAATTCGTTAATTCCGAACTTCCGAATTTCAAATTTTCAAATTTCCGAATTTTCGCATTTTCGCATTTTCGGATTTTCGGAACTCCGAATTTTCGGATTTTCGGAATTCCGAATTTTCGGATTTTCGGAATTCCGAATTTTCGGATTTTCGGAATTCAGAAATCCGAAAATGAGAAAATTCGAAAATCTGAAAAAAAGAAAGAAAATCTGTTTACCGTATATACTCGAGTATAGGCCGACCCGAATATAAGCCGAGGCACCTAATTTTACCACAAACAACTGGGAAAACTTATTGACTCGAGTATAAGCCTAGGGTGAGAAATGCGCAGCTACTGTAAGTGGAAAAGAGGGTCAACGATGCCCATTTGCAGCCTCAATGTGCCCATGCAGATGGACACAGTTGACCGATTTGGGGCCCTGTATCTCGGGGTCACTTAGTGCTATGAACCCCATATTTGGATATGTTGTAGTGCTAATTCCACTGGGTTGGAATACAACATTTGGGGTTCCTAGCACCAAGTGTTCCCGAGATACGGGGCCCCAAATCGGGTCAGAAAATCTCAAGCACTTTTCTGCAGCAGAGAATGACATTTTCTGAACCGACTTTGGGGCCCTGTATCTCGGGGCCACTTAGTGCTTAGGCCACTTAGTGCTAGAAACCCCAAATTTGGGATTCCTAGACCCAAGTGGCCCCGAGATACGGGGCCCCAAATTTGGGTCGGAAATTTATTTTTTTTTGCTGCAGAAAAGTGCTTGACTCGAGTATAAGCCGAGGGGGGCACTTTCAGCACATAAAAATGTGCTGAAAAACTCGGCTTATACTTGAGTATATACGGTAATTCTAAATAATAACTAACTAATAAATTATAGGTATTGGAATTCCCTTTCAAATTTGTCTGTTAGTGAACATAACGAGTACAAATTTATCCGAAGTTACGAATTATCTGAAATAACAAATGCCGCATCTAAACAAATGGAACGTAACGATCTAACAAAAATAAATAATAATAAAACCTTTTTATTATTAATAATTATTTATTATTCATTATTTATTATTAATTTGTTCTGTTCCATTTGTTTAGATGTGACATTCGTTATTTCAGGTAATTCGTAACTTCGGATAAATTTGTACTCGTTAATTTAATAGTTAGTTATTAATTAAACTTATTTTCTTTTTTTTCAGATTTTCAAATTTTGTGATTTTCAAATCTTTGAATTCCCGAATTCTGAAAGTCCGAACATTCAGAATTCCGAAAAACCGAAAATCCAAAATTCGGAAATTCGATAATTCGGAAATTCGGAAATCCGAAAACTAGAAATGTGAAAACTCCCGCAAAATTTCCAAATTTCCGAATTTCCGATTTTCCAAATTTCCGAATTTCTGAATTTCCGATTTTCCAAATTTCCGAATTTCTGAATTTTCGATTTTCCGAATTTCCAAATTTCCGAATAAAAGCAAAAAAACGAATGAAACGAAAATGAAAATGAATACATTTTTTGTCAGTGCACATGTCTAATGTTGGAACAGGAATTAGCCATGCCCAAACTGTTCCCACAAAGTTGGGAGCATGAAATTGTCCAAAATGTCTTGGATGTCATAAAGTTCCCTTCACTGGAACTAAGGGGCCAAGTCCAACCCCTGAAAAAACAACCCCCTCGCCATAATCATCCCTCCCCCACCATAATCTACCCTCCACCAAATGATTTGGACCAGTGCACAAAGAAAGGTCCATAAAGACATAAATGAGCGCGTTTGAGGTGGAGGAAGCTGGCCTGTACCTGACCTCAAACCGATAGAACACCTTTGGGATGAATTAGAGCGGACACTGTGAGCCAGGCCTTCTCATCCAACATCAGTGCCTGACCTCACAAATGCACTTCTGGAAGAATGGTCAAACATTCCCATAGACACCCTCCTAAACCTTGTGGACGGCCTTCCCAGAAGAGTTGAAGCTGTTATATCTGCAAAGGGCGGGCCAACTCAATATTGAACCCTACGGACTAAGACTGGGATGTCATTACAGTTCATGTGTGTGTAAAGGCAGGTGTCCCAATACTTTTGGTAATATAGTGTATGTAGTCATGCATCTAGGTTATTATACAGAGTGTATACATTTGTCTTTGTTAGGGATAAAATATGGGTTTGTAGTGCCCCCCTTACATTGGTAATGGTAATTGGTAATTGGTAATGTAGTGCCACCTAGTCTATGTTATGGCTGCAGCAGATGGGCATAACTGTGAATATTGATGGTGGTATCTCAATATCAGAAGCCAACATATTATGTTATGTTATTATACAGAGTGTATGAACTGAAATATTTGCACCCAAGGAAAAAAGAAAGAGCAAACCTATTAGATATTTTCCGCTCTGTGTATACTGGTGGGGGAGGTGACGCTGATATACAAAATTAAACGAAATCTTCCTCTTCCTCAGCCCGGGCTAGAACCGACACTTCCCCTCGGCAGTCAGTCATCTGGGACACGTGACAGGTCCCAGATGACTGTGCAGCGTATCACGATCTGCGGCGCCGCTCGCGCATGCGCAGTGGGTGCCCGGCTGTGAAGCCACAGCCGGGTGCCCACAGTAAGAATGCCGGCGCCGCGAGCGGAGTGGGGAACGAGGGGGGGCATCGTTCCCTCGCATCGCTGGACCCTGGGACAGGTAAGTGTCCGATTCTTAAAAGTCAGCAGCTGCAATATTTGTACCTGCTGACTTTAAAAAAAAATTTTTTTGATGGGAACTCCACTTTAAGTGAAAAAAATTGAGAAGCGACATCCCTGCAATAGAAGAGTTTTCATACTCACCTCTCAGACGGCCCATATCTCCTACCTTTCCTCCGTTCCTGTGCTGCAGCCTCCACCAGACTCTTCAGTATTCTACACTTCCGGAAGTGTAGGATTCCTGCGTCTGCCAGCACATGCCATGGTTCCTTCCTCTGCCCCCGATGTCACTACAGGACTCAGCAGAGACATAGGGGGTGGAAGGAAGGAACCGCACAGCACGGCAGGTGACACTCAGGAGGGTTGAATATCTAAGAGGCTTCTGAAGGCTTCATCACTGAAGCAGAAGGAAGGGAGGCGACACGGGATATAAAAACTCTTCTATTGCAGGGACATTTCCTCCTGATTTGACAGGATCGCTTGAAAACACTTGGCCCAAATGGCCTACACCCATGTGTCCTCAGAGAGTTGAGCTCAGTTGTATCTAAGCTTTTGTTTCTAATTTATTAAGACCCGACACAAGGCCAATGTTGTGTCTATATTTAAGAAGGGATTAAGGTCTTCCACCAGTAAGTCAATTCCTTTAATTTAAACTTCTACTGTAGGGAAAACACATGAAGGTTTGCTAAAGGACCTCATACAAGGTTTTGTGATGGAATCCAATATCATGAAAGACGTCCAGCATGGATTTCTGAATACCAACATCATGTCATAATAATTACCCAAGTGTTGAGTGCAGTGTGACAGACGTATACAGCGGGAAAGAGCAGGTAACTTGCATCACAACGTCATTTGTTATTCGGATTGGATCCGTCTTGGCAAAAATATGCAGCCGATTTATGTATGTGACATTGGTTTCATATACCTGTAGAGAGAGGAAATACAGAAGTCATTAGACAAGGTCAGAAAACTTACCACCATACAGTAAACTGCACATTACCAAACATTTACTATTAGACCCCTTTCACACCGAGGGAGTTTTGCAGGCGCTATAGCGTTAGAAATAGCGCCTGCAATCCGCCCTCAAACTGCTGCTCCATTGTCTGGAGCGGTGCGCTGGCAGGACGTCAGGAAAAGTCCTGCCAGCAGCTTCTTTGGAAAGGTGAAGGAGCGATGTGTTTACCGCTCCTCCATCGCTCCTCCGCCGCTCCTCCGCCCCCCTCCAGCGCTGCTCCCCATTGAAATCAATGGGGCAGCGCTGTAATACTGCCAGCAAAACGCTGCTGCGGCTTTAACCCTTTCCCTTTCTCGGCCGCTAGCGGGGGGGAAAAGCGGCCCCGCTAGCGGCCGAAATGCGCCCCAAATCCAACGGTAAAACGCCGCTAAAAATAGCGGCGTTTTACCGCCGACGCTATGGGCGGCGTGGTGTGAAAGGGGTCTTATTGTCAGTGTATTCTCTGACAGGTCAAAAAAGGAAGTCCCCAGCCTTGTTAAAGCAGAACTCCAGCCAAAAACAATTAGATAAATTAGAATAGTCCATCAAAAGATATGCTTCAATCTAGAGATTTCCCCGGCAGTACCCTTTACCACAAAATGTCCTCAGTCTGTATTCAACCCACTTCCTCTGAGCTTAGGTCATCCCGGACTCACCCCCCTGCCTATGACTACACAGTAACAGGAGAAGCAGAGGACTGATGAACTAATACACTATAGTACCAAAAGTATTGGGACACCTGCCTTTACACGCACATGAACTTTAATGGCATCCCAGTCTTAGTCCGGAGGGTTCAATATTGAGTTGGCCCGTCCTTTGCAGCTATAACAGCTTCAACTCTTCTGGGAAGGCCGTCCACAAGGTTTAGGAGTGTGTCTATGGGAATGTTTGACTGACTTGTGGTCAGGACTGTCAAGTTCCTCCACCCCAAACTCGTTCATCCATGTCTTTATGGACCTTGCTTTGTGCACTGGTCCAAATCATTTGGTGGAGGGGGGATTATGGTGTGGGGGAGGGGGGATTATGGTGTGGGGTTGTTTTTCAGGGGTTGGGTTTGGCCACTTAGTTCCAGTGAAGGGAACTCTCAAGGCTTGAAAGGCTCCAAGACATTTTGGACAATTTTCATGCTCTCAACTTTGTGGGAGGAGTTTGGGGGCGGCCCCTTTCTGTTCCAACATGACTGCGCACCAGTGCACAAAGCAAGGTCCATAAAGAAATGTAAGTGAGTAAGTGAGTTTGGGGTGGAGGAACTTGACTGGCCTGCACAGAGTCCTGACTGCAACCGTATAGTACACCTTTGGGATGAATTTGAGGGGAGACTGTGAGCCAGACCTTCTCATCCAAGAATGGTCAAACATTTCCATAGACACACTCCTAAACCCTGTGAACGGCCTTCCCAGAAGAGTTGAAGCTGTTATATCTGCAAAGGGTGGGCCAACTCAATATTGAACCCTATGGACTAAGACTGGAATGCCATTAAAGTTCATGTGTGTGCTCCTCCAGTCCCCATCTCTGTGCTCCTCCAGTCCCCCTCCGTGCTCCCATGCTCCTCCGTGCTCCTCCGTGCTCCTCTGTGCTCCTCCGTGCTCCTCTGGTCCCCTTCTGTCCCGGATCTGTCAGGATAGAGAGAGGAGGAAGGAGCCAGTAAATCTTTAATTTACAGGCTCCTTCCTTTTCTGAATACACAGAGTCAGTGATCACTGACTGTCCATTTATAACTGAGCATTGTAAACTGTGTTTACGATGCCTTAGTTTATGAATGGAGAGGAGCCTCCTTTTGGCCTAAAAGTAAAACGCTACGTGTGGTGGAAAACTAACACTGCACATCACTCTGAACACACCATCCCCACTGTGAAGCATGGTGGTGGCAGCATCATGTGGTGGGGATACTTTTCTTCAGCAGGGACAGGGAAGCTGGTCAGAGTTGATGGGAAGATGGATGGAGCCAAATACAGGACAATCTTAGAAGAAAACCTGTTAGAGTCTGAAAAAGACTTGAGACTGTGGGGGGAGGTTCACCTTCCAGCAGGAAAACGACCCGAAACATACAGCCAGAGCTACAATGGAATGGTTTAGATCAAAGCATATTCATGTGTTAGAATGGCCCAGTCACAGTCCAGACCTAAATCACATTGAGAATCTGTGGCAAGACTTGAAAATTGCTGTTCACAGACGCTCTCCATCCAATCTGACAGAGCTTGAGATATTTTGCAAAGAAGAATGGGCAAAAATGTCCTCTCTAGATGTGCAAAGCTGGTAGAGACATCCCCAAAAAGATTTGTAGAGAAAGGGGGTTCTACAAAGTATTGACTCCGGGGGGCGCCATACAAATGCCCCCCCCACACACTTTTCACAGATTTATTAGTAAAAATGTTTAAACCAATTATCATTTTCCTTCCACTTCACAATTATGAGCCACTTTGTGTTGGTCTATCACATAAAATCCCAATAAAAAACATTAACATTTTTGGTTGTAACATGTAAATGTGGAAAATTTCAAGGGGTATGAATACTTTTTCAAGGCACTGTACTTTAAAGCGGTAGTAAACCCGCTGACATTTTTTTTTCTACACCTGTAAGGCAAAAGGCATAATAAGCTAGTATGTACCTCATACTAGCTCATTATGAAATACTTACCTTACAACGAGGCGTCGGTATCTCACCTGGTCCACGCCAAGGGAGCAGACATGTTGCCTCGACGTATCTTCCGGGTATCGCGGCTCCAGCGCTATGAGCGGCTGGAGCCGTGATGGCGTCACTCCCGCGCACATCCTCTTTCCGGCAAGATCCGGCGTCTGCTGGGCTTTCAGCCGAGAATCCCCCGTGCGCATGCGCCGCTGCAGTCAGTGGCTCATTGCAGGGGGAATATCTCCTAAACTGTACAGGTTTAGGAGATATTTTTTTTACCTACAGATAAGCCTTTAAAATTTTGACAATACTACCACTGTATCTGTTTTTACTTCTTTTGTATAACAAACAGTCAGACGGTGTCAGGAGAACTTACCACAGCTTCAGTGTTACAGTCAGAAGTTGTCAATGGACGGTGAATGGTCATCTCTGATGTTCCATCCACAACCTCCCTTACTGCGAAACACTCGGAGTTGGTGCTCTCCAGCCTTACATCGGATGTATTATAACCGTTTGCTTCCAACCAACATTTTGACACTTGTATATTGAACTTTGCTCCAGTACAAGTAAAATTTACGTATGGAGTGGCTCCTGAAAAAAAGAGTAAATTCATTCAGTATTTCTGAGATGAGAAGGTGACGTGATTGATGTACATTTTACACTATAGGGGTTTTCTACTGCAGCCAAGTGATGAAGGCTATGGGCCTGCCTACTCACTCCCCCCCACCAGTCTAATGTAAACATTGGGTGGGCTGTGGGTATTTTAGACGGTTCTGTGTTCCCCCCACTCGCCCCACCATCACCACTACTCATCGGCAGATTTATGGCTGCAGGATGAGTGTCTGTGTGTGTGCAGACTCATCGCCCGCTCACCCCCTCTTTTGGGATCTTTGTAACAAGGGCAGGCTCAGTGTAATTTCCCGCTCACTCTTCTCTCTGTCAGGGCTGGGCTCAGTGCATACCTTCTCAAAGCTGGCCACTCAGCCATCAGCTAATTGCCAGCTCCTATCTCTCTCCACAGTTACTCAGCTGTTGATGATCCTGCTCGTCAGTCCTGACTACTTAAGCCGTCCAGTCCAGAGGAGCTCTGCCTTCGCCTTGGTCACATCACAAGAAACTATCTCCTGCATTCCTGTTTAAAGACTGGCTTTGCTGACATCTCTTCTGGCTCCAGATCCTGCTTGCTGTTCCACTACTTTGATCCCTGACTTCTGGCTTGGCTGACTATCCGTTCTGGTTACTGAACTTTGGCTATGTTTTGACTACGTTTGTTCTTTTTACTTTTATTATTAAACAAGTGTGATTTAACTGTACTTTTGTCTCGGCCTGATTTCATGGTATCTGACACTCTCCTACCCTCCCTCCTTACAGAGCCAAATCATGGATGATGGACAATGCTTGTTAATAAAGACGGGCAGGCTGTGGACTGAATCCCTGTATCCGGGAGAAAGAAAGTTTCTCCGCTTTCTCAGGCAAAGCTTCCCAGAGCTGGGGCAGTCCAGGGGGAGAGAGTGGTGCAGACAGATCTGTTGTGAGGGTCTGTTCTCCACATTTGAGGAACCAGAGCCATTATAAGGGAGTTAAGAGAACCTGTTGCTGTCCTGTCCCCCCACATCAGGAAGAGAGGACAGACCTGCCCCCCCCCCCAGCTGTCTGCCTTCAGAGACTGAATTGAGGGTGAGAGTTGCTGTGTCTTCAGGATCTGAGCTCAGACACGGAGGCCAGTGTGAGAATCCGGGGCCTAACTGATGGAAAGCTGCAGATTGTTAAGCCATTTGGATCAGATTAGCCACCTGCCAGGAAGTGGTGAGCTGGACTGCACATCCTAAATACCAGCCACGCACAGTTAGTCCAAACAGAGACAGCCTTACTTAGCATCTCCTGTCATTCAACATCACTCTTAAAAAGACAGTGCACCACCTAAAGAAGGACCCCATTAAAAGTTGGCCAACGTTAGCGACTAAGCACCAGGTACTTTCTACAACCTCCACAGGTATCCCCAGATTAGGAAGGCATTTTCCCACCAATAATGGGGTTGTATGTCCAAGGTGTACACCAGGACAATTTCTATTCCTCTGAACTGGTTTACATTGCTTAGAGACTCTGGTTAGACGGTTAACATTCAAGTTAACATTGCTATATCTTGTTTAAGTGCAAGTTAATGATTTGTTTCCTATTTTATATCATAATGAATTAATGTCTATGCATTTATCTGTTTGTTGATTTACACCGCATTGCATTGAATTGCCTTAATGCATTCAATTGATTTACTGCCAAGCTGTTGGTGGCCGTATTCCTGTGAATTCCTAGAGTGGTAGCCTGCTAACCCTTAAGTTGTAATGGTGTAAATGTTTTTTGTATATGTCGAAGTGTGTCAGTGAGGACCAAGCAATAAAGAGAATTGTGGCAGAACAGAGGACCCATCATCACCAGCATCTCCTGCGGGAATAAGCGCTACACTATATATACCCATTTTACGGTGGCAAGAATGATCAGGGACTTTACATACAGTACATTGACTCTTGGTGGCTAATGTAGTTCCCCCTTAGATTGGTGGTCGGTGTAGTGCCCCCGTACAATGATGGTCAGCGTGGTGCCTCCTAACATTGATGGTCAGTGTAGTGCCCCTTACATTGATGGTCAGTGTAGTGCCCCCTTACATTGATGATCAGTGTAGTGCCCCCTTACATTGGTGATCAGTGCAGTGCCCCCTTACATTGATGATCAGTGTAGTGCCCCCTTACATTGATGGTCAGTGTAGTGCCCCCTTACATGGATGGTCAGCGTGGTGCCTCCTTACATTAATGGTCTGTGTAGTGCCTCCTTACATTGCTGATCAGTGTAGTGCCCCTTACATTGGTGATCAGTGTAGTGCCCCCTTACATTGATGGTCAGTGTAGTGCCCCCCTACATTGATGGTCAGTGTAGTGCCCCCTTACATTGATGGTCAGTGTAGTGCCTCCTTACATTGATGATCAGTGTAGTGCCCCCTTACATTGATGGTCAGTGTAGTCCCCCCTTACATTGATGATCAGTGTAGTGCCCCCTTACATTGATGGTCAGTGTAGTGCCCCCTTACATTGATGGTCAGTGTAGTGCCCCCTTACATTGATGGTCAGTGTAGTGCCCCCTTACATTGATGGTCAGTGTAGTGCCCCCTTACATTGGTGATCAGTGGAGTGTCCCCTTACATTGGTGATCAGTGTAGTGCCCCCTTACATTGGTGATCAGTGTAGTGCCCCCTTACATTGGTGATCAGTGTAGTGCCCCCTTACATTGATGGTCAGTGTAGTGCCCCCTTACATTGATGGTCAGTGTAGTGCCCCCTTACATTGATGGCTAGTGTAGTGCCCCCTTACATTGATGGTCAGTGTAGTACCCCCTTACATTGATGGTCAGTGTAGTGCCCCGTTACATTGATGATCAGTGTAGTGCCCCCTTACATTGATGGTCAGTGTAGTGCCCCCTTACATTGATGGTCAGTGTAGTGCCCCCTTACATTGATGGTCAGTGTAGTGCCCCCTTACATTGATGGTCAGTGTAGTGCCCCCTTACATTGGTGATCAGTGGAGTGCCCCCTTACATTGGTGATCAGTGTAGTGCCCCCTTACATTGATGATCAGTGTAGTGCCCCCTTACATTGATGATCAGTGTAGTGCCCCCTTACATTGATGATCAGTGTAGTGCCCCCTTACATTGATGATCAGTGTAGTGCCCCCTTACATTGATGATCAGTGTAGTGCCCCCTTACATTGGTGATCAGTGTAGTGCCCCCTTACATTGATGGTCAGTGTAGTACCCCCTTACATTGATGGCTAGTGTAGTGCCCCCTTACATTGATGGTCAGTGTAGTACCCCCTTACATTGATGGTCAGTGTAGTGCCCCCTTACATTGATGATCAGTGTAGTGCCCCCTTACATTGATGATCAGTGTAGTGCCCCCTTACATTGATGATCAGTGTAGTGCCCCCTTACATTGATGGTCAGTGTAGTGCCCCCTTACATTGATGTTCAGTGTAGTGCCCCCTTACAATGATGATCGGTGTAGTGCCCCCTTACATTGATGATCGGTGTAGTGTCCCCTTACATTGATGATCAGTGTAGTGCCCCCTTACAATGATGATCAGTGTAGTGCCCCCTTACATTGGTGATCAGCGTAGTGCCCCCTTACATTGGTGATCAGCGTAGTGCCCCCTTACATTGATGGTCAGTGTAGTTCCTCCTTACATTGATGGTCAGTGTAGTGCCCCCTTACATTGATGGTCAGTGTAGTGCCCCCTTAAATTGGTGGTCAGTGTAGTGCCCCCTTACATTGGTGATCAGTGTAGTGCCCCCTTACATTGATGGTCAGTGTAGTGCCCCCTTACATTGATGATCAGTGTAGTGCAATATTTGGTTTTAAATGGCACCCGATCCATTCTGACCATTATATTATAGAATACCATACCTGGTATGAATGTATAGACAGTTGCATTGCACTGGCAGGTAGTAGTACTATTGTCACAATACTCATCATCAGCACAGGATTCACTTCCACAAGATGCAGGCGCTGCCACTGGAGAGACAGAAAAACATTAAAGTCCATTCTTCTGGATTTCTCATATAATATTCCCATTCTCTGTAGGGAGAAATAATTGTGTAGTGATCACCGTAGAAGTTAAATGGGCTTACAGGGGTCTCAGTGGTGACTCCGCCCATTCTCCATGGGCCATGTAGCCTCCCAGTCACATTAGGTTTTATACTGTGCCACTGGGGAAAATCGCTTGCTGCGTCACCCTGTGTAGGCAATTCAATAAACTCAGAGGGCCCAAACTGGCCAGGAAGGGTCACGTCCAGGCCTTTGCCAGGCCCTGTGAGTTTTCAGTTTCATCTACATAGGGTGACAGGGCAAGCTCTTTCCCCCGGTTGCGCACTCTGTCCCCCTGCCCAGCCCAGTACAGCCCTTCCTCACCCCGCTCAACCATGCACACACACACTCTGAGCTGCCAGGTGAAAGTGGTGGGTTTTTATGTGAAACTGGAAGTCTGAGGGCCCATCCACCCCAGGTGGATCCCAGGCCAGGCCCTCTGAGTTTCCTCTTTTTACATACAGGCCCCCTGCTTTCACCCAGCAGCACCCACCTTGTGTGCACATGCAGCTGGCAGCAGGAGAGTGAGCAAAGAGACAGTGAAACAGCCACCGTACAGTCACAGGTCATCCTTGTGTAAGTAGCACTGGCACACGATGGGAGTATCTTGGCGCGAGGTCGAATTGGTGGGTGGCGGGGGGGGGGGGGTCCCAGGTCATCTTTTGCCTACAATATTCAAGCTATACCTCTGCTAACAATGGACAATTTGCCCCCCTTTTGGTCTGTTGAATATATGGGATAAATGGAGCAATAAAATGCTTTAAATGGGTTCTGATGCCCAAGGCGGGTAAGAGGGTCTTCAGATTATGTGGTACTGTGATTGGCTGCACATTGATGATGTCATCAAGAGCCCACCCTACCTCCTAATCATTGGTAATTGACCATGAGCTGTTGGTTAGAGCACGGTCACAGTTCTGGGGGTCAGAATAGTGGGGGTCAGCGATGCATACATGTTGATGCTGAAATTTAAGGTCCACCCACCCTTCCCCTCACATATGAGGGTATTTTTGCTATAAAGGAGTTGAAAATATTTAGCTACCCCAATATGACTGGATGGCTTCCACCCAAGAGTCCTCAAAGAACTCAAAGGTTATAGCCAGACAACTTTTCCTAATCTTAATGGACAGCATACTGGCAGGATTGGTACCAGTTAATTGGCAAAAAGCCCACGTGGTACCAATATCTAAAAAAGGTCAGAGATCTATTTCTGGGAACTATAGGCCTGTCAGTCTAATATCGGTACTTTGTAAACTATTTGAGGGGATGGTAAGGGACCATATCCAAGAATATGAAGATGAAAACAGTAGAATTAATTAGCAGTAATCAGCACAGGTAGGGATTGGCCCGGTGTTCGATTCGAACCCATGTTCGAATCGAACATCGGGCGTTCGCCCGCTCGGCGAGCCCAGAACTATTTGGGCCGCTCGCATCAAATTGGTGTGATGCGAGCGGCCCGCAATGCACTGCGCCAGTCGCAGTGCATTGCTGGCTGATGATTGGCCAAGCATGCACTGTGACCCGCATGCTTGGCCAATCATAGAGCCAGCGGCGAGGAGAGCAATAATTGGCCACAGGCAGGATGCCTGTGGCCAATTATAGCTCAGGGGGTTTAGTACACGCCCCACATTATAAAAGGCCGCCGCGCCGGCGGCCTTGTATATGGTGTTCCAGTGTCAGTGTTATTATGTGCTGCTGACTGCTGACATTATCTGCTGTGATTCTGGGGATTAGTGTGTGCGTGCTGTTAGTACAGCATTGCAGTATCACATCTGGGGGGTGTCTATAGTATGCCTGTGAAGGGGCGCATGTTTCCTGTGCTTAGAACTGTCCCTGCACAAAGTGTAATTTTTGCAGGAAAAAAAGCTATTTAAAATCACTCGCGGCTAATGAATTGACGGCTCCCGTAACACAGAGAACAGTCATTCATTGAAAGTCATTGATAAAAAAAAAAAGCCATTGAAAAAAAAAAAAAGCGTGGGGGTCCCCCCAAAACTGCTATGAATATTAAGGGGAACCCCGGCCAAAAAAAAAAAAAAAATGGCGTGGGGTCCCCCTCAAAATCCATACCAGACCCTTGAGGTCTGGGATGGATTTTAAGGGGAACCCCGGCCCAAAAAATAAAAATAAAAATGGCGTGGGGTCCCCCTCAAAATCCATACCAGACCCTTATCCGAGCACGCAACCTGGCAGGCCGCAGGAAAAGAGGGGGGGACGAGAGCGGCCCCCCTCCCTCCTGAACCGTACCAGGCCACATGTCCTCAACATTGGGAGGGTGCTTTGGGGTCCCCCCCAAAGCACCTTGTCCCCATGTTGATGAGGACAAGGGCCTCTTCCCCACAACCCTGGCCATTGGTTGTGGGGGTCTGCGGGTGGGGGGCTTATCGGAATCTGGAAGCCCCCTTTAACAAGGGGACCCCCAGATCCCGCCCCCCCCTGTGTGAAATGGTAAGGGGGTACAAAAGTACCCCTACCATTTCACCAAAAAAGTGTCAAAAATTGTAAAAATGACAGGAGACGGTCTTTGACAATTCCTTTATTAAAATCTTCTTTCTTCTGGTCTTCCTTCTTCCTTTCTTCATCCTTCGGTTTCTTCATCTTCTCCTTCCGGCATCTTCTGCCATCTTCTTCTTCCATCATCTTCTTCCATCATCTTATTCCTCCGATCCGCTTCTGGTCTTCTTGCACGGGGACGTCATGGGGAATTCCCTATGGCTTTCCCCATGACGTCAGAGGGGGGGGGGGTCACCAGGTGGCCCGCCCTCCGTTATAAAAGACCTGTCAGACGCAGCAAAGCCTCACACAGCGGGAGCCTCCCATTGCGCGGAGCGGCCCAGAAGAGACACCGACGCCATGGAAGAAGATGTCGGACGAGAAGACCAGAGCAAGAAGAAGCGGATCGGAGGAAGAAGAGATGGAAGAAGAAGATGGAAGAAGATGCCGGAAGGAGAAGATGAAGAAACCGAAGGATGAAGAAAGGAAGAAGGAAGACCAGAAGAAAGAAGATTTTAATAAAGGAATTGTCAAAGACCGTCTCCTGTCATTTTTACCATTTTTAACACTTTTTTTTTGGTGAAATGGTAGGGGTACCCCCTTACCATTTCACACAGGGGGGGCGGGATCTGGGGGTCCCCTTGTTAAAGGGGGCTTCCAGATTCCGATAAGCCCCCCGCCCGCAGACCCCCACAACCAATGGCCAGGGTTGTGGGGAAGAGGCCCTTGTCCTCATCAACATGGGGACAAGGTGCTTTGGGGGGGACCCCAAAGCACCCTCCCAATGTTGAGGGCATGTGGCCTGGTACGGTTCAGGAGGGGGGGGGGCGCTCTCGTCCCCCCCTTTTCCTGCGGCCTGCCAGGTTGCGTGCTCGGATAAGGGTCTGGTATGGATTTTGAGGGGGACCCCACGCCATTTTTTTTTTTTTTGGCCGGGGTTTTTTTGGGCCGGGGATCCATAGCAGACCTGAAGGGCCTGGTAATTGAATTTGGGGGGACCCCGATGCTTTTTTTTTATCAATGACTTTTTTTTTTCATCAATGACTTTCAATGAATGACTGTTCTCTGTGTTACGGGAGCCGACAATTCATTAGCCGCGAGTGATTTTAAATAGCTTTTTTTCCTGCAAAAATTACACTTTGTGCAGGGACAGTTCTAAGCACGGGAAACATGCGCCCCTTCACAGGCATACTATAGACACCCCCCAGGTACGAAATTTAAAGGAATATTACACTTTTATTGTTTCACTTTAAGCATTATTAAAATCACTGCTCCTAAAAAACGGGCATTTTTGAAAAAAAAAAATTGCATCGATACATGTCCCCTGGGGCAGGACCCAGGTCCCCAAACACTTTTTATGACAATAACATGCATATTAGCCTTTAAAATTAGCACTTTTGATTTTGAACGTTCGCGTCCATTGTAAGGGCCCCCTAATAGGGTTCAGGAAATTAAATGATTTTACACAGGATCTAAATAGGACTTTAGGTCCGTTCGCGGGTTCTGGATTGCGAACCGAATTTCTATAATAATTTTCTAATAAAATAAGATTGAGGGGGTGTTCGGCCACATCCTGGCTCGTTCGTATATAAAAAAAATCGTAATTCGTGTACGAAATTCCGTTCAAATTCGTACGAAATACGAATTTCGTACGATTCATAATTTTTTTTCGAATCATTAGTAAAGTTACGAATCGTTACGAATTGTTAACGCGGCTAATGAATTGTCGGTTCCCGTAACACAGAGAACAATTTGAATCCAACTACAAGTATCGAATTTCAATTTCAAGTTACGAATCGTTACGAATCGTTAACGCGGCTAATGAATTGTCGGCTCTGTAACACAGAGAACAGCCATTCATTGATAAAAAAAAAGCGTAGGGTCCCCCCAAATTCAATAACCAGGCCCTTCAGGTCTGGGATGGATTTTAAGGGGGAACCCCGGCCAAAAAAAATGGCGTGGGGTCCCCCTCAAAATCCATACCAGACCCTTTATCCGAGCACGCAACCTGGCAGGCCGCAGGAAAAGAGGGGGGGACGAGAGCGGCCCCCCCTCCCTCCTGAACCGTACCAGGCCACATGCCCTCAACATTGGGAGGGTGCTTTGGGTCCCCCCCAAAGCACCTTGTCCCCATGTTGATGAGGACAAGGGCCTCATCCCCACAACCCTGGCCATTGGTTGTGGGGGTCTGCGGGCAGGGGGCTTATCGGAATCTGGAAGCCCCCTTTAACAAGGGGACCCCCAGGATGGAGAGAGGAGGAAGGAGCCAGTAAATCTGCAATTTACCAGCTCCTTTTCTGAATGCACCAAGTCAGTGATCACTGACTGTCCATTTATAACTGAGCATTGTAAATTGTGTTTACGATGCCTTAGTTTATAAATGGAGAGGAGCCACCTTTTGGCCTAAAAGTAAAACGCTATGTGTGGTGGAAAACAAACACTGCACATCACCCTGAACACAGGAACAGCCGATCAATGACAGGCAGTGTAGGAAGCGCGGGAGAGGTTTGTTTACACAGACCTCTCCCCGTTCTTCAGCTCCGTAACCCGATCGCGGGACACCAGCGGCGATCGGGTCCGCTGGTCCCGCGGCCGTGGTCACGGAGCTCCCGACCGGGTCGCGAGCACGCCGCTGGCGGCTGGAGCCGTGATGTCGTCACTCCCGCGCACATCCTCTTTCCGGCAAGATCCGGCGTCTGCTGGGCTTTCAGCTGAGAATCCCACGTGCGCATGCGCCGCTGCAGTCAGTGGCTTATTGCAGGGGGAATATCTCCTAAACTGTACAGGTTTAGGAGATATTTTTTTTACCTACAGATAAGCCTTTAAAATTTTGACTATACTACCACTGTATCTGTTTTTACTTCTTTTGTATAACAAACAGTCATATGGTGTCAGGAGGACTTACCACAGGTTCAGTGTTACAGTCATATGCTATCAATGGACGGTGAATGGTCATCTCCGATGTTCCATCCACAACCTCCCTTACTGCCCAACACTCGGGGTTGGTGCTGTTCAGCCTTATATCGGACGTATTATAACCTTGTGCTTCCAACCAACATTTTGACACTTGTATATTGAACTTTGCTCCAGTACAAGTAAGATTTACGGATGGAGTGGCTCCTGAAAAAAGAGTAAATTCATTCAGTATTTCTGAGATGAGAAGGTGACGTGATTGATGTACATTATACACTATAGGGGGTTTTCTACTGCAGCCGAGTGATGAAGGCTATGGGTATGCCTACTCACCCCCCCCCCCACCAGTCTAATGTAAACATTGGGTGGGCTGTGGGTATTTTAGCCGGGTCTGTGTTCCCCCCACTCGCCCCACCATCACCACTACTCATCGGCCGAGTTTATGGCTGCAGGATGAGTGTCTATGTGTGTGCAGACTCATCGCCCGCTCACCCCCTCTTTTGGGATCTTTGTAACAAGGGCAGGCTCAGTGTAATTTCCCGCCCACTCTTCTCTCTGTCAGGGCTGGGCTCAGCCCTTCCTTCTCTGGGTTGGCCGCTCAGCTGTCGGCTAATTGCCAGCTCCTATCTCTCTCCACAGTTACTCAGCTGTTGATGATATCCTGCTCGTCAGTCCTGCCTACTTAAGGGCTCTTTCACACTGACGGTCTGTATGTCCGTTTTTCATCCATCCGTTTTCAGGATGAAAAACGGACATACATGTATCCCTATGGGATAGCGGGTGTCAGCGGATGCGCATCCGCTGACACCCGCTCTCGTTCGTGCCCGCTATGGTCCGTTTCTGCAGACGGAGGAAAACCCTATTTTTTCATCCGTCTGCAGAGCGGATCAGATGACGACGGACTCTACGGTCCGTCATCACCCGATCCCCCATAGGGGAGAGCGGCGCTGTGACATGTCTGTCCCTGCACAGTGCAGAGACGGACCTGTCATCTTCCTGCTCAGCGGAGATCGCTCCGGTGATCCCCGCTGAGCAAGCGGCTATCCACGGGGCGGATCTGCACTGATCCGCCCCGTGTGAAAGAGCCCTAAGCCATCCTGTCCAGAGGTTCTCTGCCTTCGCCTTGGTCACATCACAAGAAACTATCTCCTGCATTCCTGTTTAAAGACTGGCTTTGCTGACATCCCTTCTGGCTCCAGGTCCTGCTTGCTGTTCCGCTACTTTGATCCCTGACTTCTGGCTTGGCTGACTATCCATTCTGGTTACTGAACTTTGGCTATGTTTTAACTACGTTTGTTCTTTTTACTTTTATTCTTAACCACTTGCCTACCAGGCACGAACACCTCCTTCCTGACCAAGCCCTTTTTCAGCTTTCAGTGCTGTCGCATTTTGAATGACAATTGCGCGGTCATGCAACGCTGTACCCAAATAAAATTTTTGTAATTTTTTCCCCACAGATAGAGCTTTATTTTGGTGGTATTTGATCACCTCTGCGGTTTTTATTTCTTGCGCTATAAACAAAAGAATAAGAGGGACAAGTTTGAAAAAACATAATATTTTTTACTTTTTATTATAATAAATTTCCATTTTATTTTTTTTTTTTTAAACAAATTTTTTCCTCAGTTTAGGCCGATACGTATTCTTCTACATATTTTTGGTAAAAAAAAAATCGCAATAAGTGTATATTGATTGGTTTGCGCAAAAGTTATAGCGTCTACAAAATAGGGGATAGATTTATAGCATTTTTATTATTTTTTTTTTTTTTTTTTACTAGTAATGGCAGCGATCTGCGATTTTTATCATGACTGCGACATTGCGGCGGACATATCGGACACTTTTGACACATTTTTGGGACCATTCACATTTATACAGCGATCCGTGCTATAAAAATGCATTGATTACTGTATAAATGTGACTGGCAGGGAAGGGGTTAACACTAGGGGGCGCTGCAGGGGTTAATATGTTCCCTATGTTAGTGATTCTAACTGTGGGGGAGGGGACTGACTGGGGGAGGGGACCGATCGGTGTCCCTATGTACAAGGACACACCATCGGTCTCCTCTCCAGTGACAGGACGTGGATCTGTGTGTTTACATACACAGATCCACGTCCTGCTCAGTTACTGGGCAATCGCGGGTGCCCGGCAGACATCGCGGCCGCCGGGCACGCGCATCGGGCCACCAGCGACGCGGCGCGCACGCGCGCGCACCCCCTAGTGGCCAAAATGCGAGCGACGTCATATGACGGCGACCCGCCACAAGAGCCGCACCGCTCCGCCGTCAATTGACAGTGGGCGGTCGGCTACAGGTCTGTCTCGGTCTGATTTCATGGTATCTGACACTCTCCTACCCTCCCTCCTTACAGAGCCGAATCAGATCCTATCAGAGGGCAGGAGAAGGAGAGCCAATGGCAGAATCAGAGAGGAGTCACTGTGCAGGCGCTGTGGATGATGGACAATGCTTGTTAATGAAGACGGGCAGGCTGTGGACTGAATCCCTGTATTCGGGAGAAAGAAAGTTTCTCAGTTTTCTCAGGCAAAGCTGCCCAGAGCTGGGGCAGTCCGGGGGGAGAGAGTGGTGCAGACAGATCTGTTGTGAGGGTCTGTTCTCCACATTTGAGGAACCAGAGCCATTATAAGGGAGTTAAGAGAACCTGTTGCTGTCCTGTCCCCCCCCCACCTGCCCCCCCCCCCCCCCCCATCTGGAGGGAGAGAGGATCCAGTAAGGACCGGAATTTAATGCACTGCAAGGAAATGTCATGCAGGTCCGCCCATGACAGTGTGTCAGGTTACACATCAAGCTAGGAGAGAGTTAACAATTTTAGGGGTGGGCAGCTGGGAGAGCTGGGAGGAGCGGCCATATAAAAGAAGGGGGCGGAGCCGGGAGGTCAGTGCGGGAAAGACAGAGCACGAGGAGGCAGGTTTTTCACTCTGCTTCTCAGTGCTTCCAAAAAACATGGCCGACGGAGGGGATTTTGCGGCGATCGTGAGGGCGGCGGCGGCGCAGCAAGGACCCGGATGGGTCATGGAACAGATAGCAGCGGCCCTGGATGGCTCAGGAGGGGGCTCAAGTGACCAAGCAGCAGTGAGGGACATCCAAGATGGCGGCGCCGGACAGCGTGGCCGAGTGTCCAGGGCGCCGGAGCGCTACTCTCCAGGGGCCACAGCAGGACCTTCAAGACTGGTAAGGAGCCCGAGGGGGGAGCGATCCACCCCCCCCCCAGCCAAAAGAGTGCAGAGGGACAGCGCTGGAGGGTCACACAAGCAGGCAGGACTCAGGCCTGGGGGGGGAGGGGGGGCGAGGGGCCGACCGGGAAGAGGATCCTCAACATCAGATGGCAGTGCTACAACAGCCTCAGCAGCCCCAGCACCTGCACACGTGGTGGGGGGCAGTAGGAACACTGGGGGGAGGGGGGGGGTGGGGGGGGCCGCGGCAAGGGGGAGGAAGATGGCCGGCGCATCAGGCTCTTCAGGGACCACGTCCGCCCCAGCAGCTCTGCACGAGCAGGGGGGAGGGGATTCAAGGGCCACTCGGGCAACGGCCAGGAGGGGGGTCACACCCCCCGGACATGCCTTGTCAGCGAACCCCCCAGAGGCTCTGCACGAGTCAGGGGGGGAGGACGGAAGGGTCAGAGGGTCATCACGGGTGGGGGGGAGGGGGACCCACTCAGCACAACGGGCAAGGGATGGCGGGACGCCACCAGCAAGCACGGCAGTGACCCGAGTCAGCAGGAGCGGAGCCCGAACCGGCCCACCTGCGCATGCGAGTTTGGATCAGCCAGGGACCAGCCAGCAGCCCGAAGTGAGAACGGGCAGGCGGGATCGTAACTCTTACAGGACCCCCTCCCCTAGGGTGCGTGCCTTGTCTTTTACACAGGAGGACGTTTCTCGGTCCGAAGGTGAATTGTCGGAAGAGGAGGAGGAGCCCAGTCGCCCTATCCCGCCGGTGGAGGCCCGTACAGCGGCTGTGGGAATCCCGCCCGGTCAGCCCGGTAAGTCCACTGACAATATTTCCTTTGTAAAAGTCTTACAATCCCTGTTAGGGACAGGTAACAGTGGGGGAAGCCCAGGGAGACCTCCCGCATCGTCGTTGGCAGAGACGGACCAACCGCGAGCGGTGAGCGGGAGGGCGGATACTAGTCCTGGGCAACTGCAGGAATTGTTGGAAGGGTTAAAGGTGCTGATAGGCCGTTTTGGTGAGAGGAGGGATGCTCCAGCAGGAGGGGTGAGTATGGAAGTCGGTGAAGTGGGGGCTGGTGTAACAGTCGGGGGAGGGGTGGCGGCAGAGGCCACGGCAGGAAGTCAGCCGACCTCCGTTGTGGTGGGAGCAGAGAAGGGGAATGAGGTGGAAAAAGGGGAAAAGGAACAGACGGTGAGGGATGATATAGTACGGATGGCCGATGCAGCAAAATGCGAGGTCTATGTCTGTTTTGAAGGACCGCTCGGGGCTCATTTAAAACAGGAGGTCAGGGAGAAGATTTGGAAGGGGGAGTACGTGGAGATTTTCTCCTTGCTCCCCCTGGAAAAATTCAACCTGGACAGGGTAAAACCGGATAGTAGCAAAAAGGATGATGAGGAAAAAAGGAGGTATAGGCTCATTCCGAGGACTTTCGCCAATTGGCTCCAGGCGTTTGCCATTTTGGCGGGAGTGATTGGGGAGAAGAACCCTGAACATTGTTCGGCGTTGTTCTGCTACATGGACGCAATTGGGGAGGCTTATCGGGTGTACGGTGGAACGGCGTGGCTGCGGTACGACGAGCAGTTCCGCCAGCGTAGGGCTGTACGCCCGGCTTTAAGGTGGGATCACAAAGATATTAGCCTCTGGATGAAGCTGATGGCGTCGGCTAAGACGCCGACTCAGACATTTCAAGGGGGGGCCGGAGGCAGCCAGGCCTCGGGACCTCCGGCCGGTAAGAAGTGGGGGGTATGCTGGCAATTTAATGAGGGGGCCTGTAAGTTTGGAGGAACCTGTAAATTCAAGCATGAATGTTCAGGATGCGGGGGGGGTCACACCCTCGCCAGATGTTTTAAAAAAGGCAAGCGGGGAGGGGAATCTGGCCACAAGAGGGACGACGCCGGTGATGTGGGAAAGGATGCAACCTTTCCTAAATAGATATCCAGACAGGGGGGCGGCGGTTTTGTTGAGCAGGGGTTTCAGGGAGGGTTTCAAGATTCCGTGTAATTTGTCAGTGATTCCACCACTGGCCAAGAACTTGAGATCAGCCCTGCAACACCCTGAGGTAGTGTCAGAGAAGCTCTCCAAGGAAGTGGGGTTGGGTAGAATGGCGGGACCTTTTAAGGTTAAGCCGTTAGAGGACCTGGTGGTGTCGCCGTTAGGTGTGGTACCCAAGAAAGAGCCGAACAAGTTTCGGCTCATTCACCATTTGTCGTTCCCAAAAGGGGGCTCGGTCAATGACTTCATAGACCCAGATGAGTGTACGGTGTCTTACACGTCATTCGACGCCGCAGTGCGTTGGGTGCGGCGGTACGGGAAAGGGGCGCTAATGGCGAAATCTGACGTGGAAGCAGCATTTCGGCTATTACCGGTACACCCGGAGAGCTTTCGGTTATTGGGCTGTTGCTGGGAGGGTGAGTTTTATGTTGATCGGTGTTTACCGATGGGATGCTCCATTTCTTGCGCCATGTTTGAGGCGTTTAGTTCCTTCTTGGAATGGGTAGTGAGGGATGTGACAGGGATCGATTCTGTCATCCACTACCTGGATGATTTCTTGTGCGTGGGTCCTCCGTCTTCCAATGTGTGTGCGATACTGTTGTCCACGTTGCAGCACATTGCGGACAAATTTCGGGTGCCATTGGCAGCCGATAAAACGGAGGGCCCGCGGACAGAGTTGAGTTTTTTGGGCATAGTAATAGATTCCATGGCCATGGAATGTAGACTGCCGGAAGAGAAGGTAGGGGATTTGAGGAAAATGGTGGGAGAGGTTTATGGTTGGAAAAAAGTTCAGTTGCGCACGTTACAATCGTTGTTGGGAAAGTTGAATTTTGCGTGCAGGATTATTCCCATGGGTAGGATATTTTGTAGGCGGTTGTCGGCAGCGACTAAGGGGGTGCGAATACCGACACATTTCATTAGGCTTAACAAGGAACATAGAGAGGATTTGAAGATATGGGATCAGTTCCTGGAAGGTTACAATGGCAGGGCGGTTTGGATGTCGGGACCGGTCAGTAACTTTGATGTGGAGCTGGTGACAGACGCCGCTGGATCTACAGGTTATGGGGCTTTCTTCCAGGGACAGTGGAGTGCGGAGCCTTGGCCGCAATCATGGTTACAGGTGGGTTTTCAGAAAAACTTGGTACTGCTGGAACTGTTTCCGGTGGTGCTGGCTTTGGAGTTGTGGGGGGAGTCGTGCAGGAACCTCAAGTTGAGGCTGAACTGCGATAATATGGGGGTGGTTCAGGTGATCAACAACATGTCTGCGGCTTCTCCTCCTGTCATCAGATTGATGAGACATCTGGTGTTGCGTTGCATGCGGTTGAACATCTTTTTGTATGCTGTTCACATCCCGGGTGTTGAGAACACTTTAGCTGACGCCTTGTCTCGCTTTCAGTGGGACAAGTTCAGGGAGCTGGCGCCGACAGCACGAGCGGAGGGTGTTCCATGCCCGGGCTGGATGTGGGAGTTAGCATTGGAACCGCGGCAGAGTGGATACGGAGGTCTGTAAGTGAGTCGACATGGCTGGCCTACTCTAAAGTGTGGAAGGAATGGACTGACCTTCGGGGTATGGCACAAGCCGGGGGGGGGGACCCGGGAGACAGGTTGTTATTGCTGGATTGGGTGGCCAGGGATATGGAAATGGGAAAATCTGTGTCGGCTATTGAAAAGAGGATGGCAGGGCTTACGTTTTGGTTTAAATTGAGGAGAAGGGAGGATCTAACGAAGGATTTCTGGGTGAAGCAAGCCATAAAGGGGTATCGGAAGTTGCATAGGAGTAAGGACAAGCGGCGCCCCATCACATTTGGGAACTTGTTGGATATAAGTGTACAGCTAAATGGGGTGTGTCAGTCAGCGTACGAGGTGAGGTTGTTTTCAGCTGCATTTGCATTGGCATTCTTTGGAGCGTTCCGTATTGGGGAATTGGTCAGCCCATCAAAAGAGGTGGCGGGGGGCTTGATGGTTCAGGATGTGGAAGTAAAGGACGATAAGGTCATGGTCAGGTTGAGAAGATCAAAAACAGACCAAAGAGGACGAGGGACGCAAGTGAGTTTGTATGCTGTACAGGGGTGCGGTGTTTGCCCTTTATTAACGGTGACGAAGTTTCTGGCAGTAAGACCAGGGGGGGAGGGTCCGCTGTTGTTGCATGCGGATGGACGGTACTTGTCCAAATTTCAGTTTGTGGCGGTGTTGAGAAAGTGTTTGGGGAGGTTGGGATTGGATAGCAACGCCTACGCTTCACACTCCTTCCGCATTGGGGCAGCTACTGAAGCCGCCAGGTGTGGGTTGGATGAAGCGGATGTGCAAAAGTTAGGGAGATGGGAATCTCAGCGATTCCGCAGTTATGTTCGGCCACAGTTGGTGTGTGAATAATAAAAAAAAAAAAAAAAAAAAAAAAAGTTTGGTTGTGGTTTTAATTAAAGTGCCAATAGTAGTATTGGTGGGTATGTAGGGGTACTGCATAAGGTGGATGTAGTATGGGGTGTGGTGCGTGTAACGTTGTTCTTGTTGTTACAGATGCAGGGCGACAACTCCTTGTATGGATCCTCGGCCATTCTTACGTGTGCTGGGGTGCCAGGAGGGGGGACGTGAGACCAGGTGGGAGACAGCTGGGCATCTCCAGGAGGGATGCAGTTATCAGGTGGTTAGGTAGGCCTGGTATGATGTGGGGCAGGGTGGTCCCGGAGGTTGAGAGATACGCCTGGCTAGATAGACCACCTGAAGTGTTGGTCATTCATGCAGGCGGCAATGACTTGGGTGTAAGGACCGTGAGGGACTTGATAGCTGATATCAAGGCGGACATTATGTTCCTCCGGGCCACTTTCCCGGGCACCATTCTGATTTGGTCGGATATGGTAGCCAGGACCAACTGGCGCATGGCCAGGTCGGTGTTTAGGATTAATAAAGCCAGAATCCGGGTCAATAAAGTGGTGGGACGGTTCATAGCATGGCAAGGTGGCCTAGTGGTTCGCCACCGGGAGTTGGAAGTAAATGTTGGGATGTACTTGAGGCGGGATGGAGTGCATCTTACAGATGTGGGCATTGACCTCTGGTCATTGGGTCTGCAGGAGGGTATCCAGGCGGCCCTGCGGGTGTGGAGGTGCCATCAAGGGTGAGGGGATCCCCCTTTCAGGCTGTGGCGTTAGTTGTTTGTTGGTCAGTGACGGCAGCAGTTATACTGGTGGTAAGTGGGTGGGGGGCTCATCAATAGATGGCCCCTCCTTGTTACATCAAACGTTGTTGATGTCCAATGGTTTTGTGCACTGCGGGTATGTTGGTTATCGGGCGGTACGGTAGAGACCCATTGGTTTCTTTTGCCCGCAGTGCCCCCTTGTGTTGATATCAGTTGATATCAGGTTGTGTGTATAAGCACTTAGCTCCGTCACTGACCAACATGGATATAGGGGTTTAACCTGTTTTGTTTTGTTTTCAGCAAGGGGTCTGAAAGTGTTTTATTGTTTATTGTTATTGTTATTTATGTTTTATTTTTCTAATAAGAAACTGGAGTTCTTATTATTGGTTATTTAAATAAATTAGCTGTTATGGCCATTTTACTCCATAACCGGTGTGGTCTCTCATTTATTAATTAAGTTAAGTTTATGGGGTTTTATGGTTACAGCTAAGGGGTTTTATCGTGACTACACTAGTCAAGTAAGGACCGGAATTTAATGCACTGCAAGGAAATGTCATGCAGGTCCGCCCATGACAGTGTGTCAGGTTACACAGCAAGCTAGGAGAGAGTTAACAATTTAGGGGTGGGCAGCTGGGAGAGCTGGGAGGAGCGGCCATATAAAAGGGAGGGGCGGAGCCGGGAGGTCAGTGCGGGAAAGACAGAGCACGAGGAGGCAGGTTTTTCCCCACCCACCCTCCCCTTTTTTATAGGTATGTGATGGCATGTATTAATGTTTTCATTGTCGTTTCAGGTCTTTGGAAGAATTCTCTTTTCGTCATGACAGCTGGGGGGTTGGCGTTAGTTGTTTGTTGGTCAGTGACGGCAGCAGTTATACTGGTGGTAAGTGGGTGGGGGGCTCATCAATAGATGGCCCCTCCTTGTTACATCAAACGTTGTTGATGTCCAATGGTTTTGTGCACTGCGGGTATGTTGGTTATCGGGCGGTACGGTAGAGACCCATTGGTTTCTTTTGCCCGCAGTGCCCCCTTGTGTTGATATCAGTTGATATCAGGTTGTGTGTATAAGCACTTAGCTCCGTCACTGACCAACATGGATATAGGGGTTTAACCTGTTTTGTTTTGTTTTCAGCAAGGGGTCTGAAAGTGTTTTATTGTTTATTGTTATTGTTATTTATGTTTTATTTTTCTAATAAGAAACTGGAGTTCTTATTATTGGTTATTTAAAATAAATTAGCTGTTATGGCCATTTTACTCCATAACCGGTGTGGTCTCTCATTTATTAATTAAGTTAAGTTTATGGGGTTTTATGGTTACAGCTAAGGGGTTTTATCGGGACTACACTAGTCATTGATGGTCAGTGTAGTGCCCCTTACATTGATGGTCAGTGTAGTGCCCCCTTACATTGATGATCAGTGTAGTGCCTCCTTACATTGATGATCAGTGTAGTGCCCCTTACATTGATGATCAGTGTAGTGCCTCCTTACATTGATGATCAGTGTAGTGCCCCTTACATTTATGATCAGTGTAGTGCCCCTTACATTTATGATCAGTGTAGTGTCCCCTTACATTGGTGATAAGTGTAGTGCCCCCCTTACATTGATGGTCAGTGTAGTTCCTCCTTACATTGATGATCAGTGTAGTTCCCCCTTAAATTGATGGTCAGTGTAGTGCCCCCTTACATTGATGGTCAGTGTAGTGCCCCCTTACATTGATGGTCAGTGTAGTGCCCCCTTACATTGATGGTCAGTGTAGTGCCCCCTTACATTGATGATCAGTGTAGTGCCCCCTTACATTGATAGTCAGTGTAGTGCCCCCTTACATTGATGGTCAGTGTAGTGCCCCCTTACATTGATGATCAGTGTAGTGCCCCCTTACATTGATGGTCAGTGTAGTGCCCCCTTACATTGATGGTCAGTGTAGTGCAATATTTGGTTTTAAATGGCACCTGATCCATTCTGACCATTATATTATAGAATACCATACCTGGTATGAATGTATAGACAGTTGCATTGCACTGGCAGGTAGTAGTACTATCGATATTGTTACAATACTCATCATCAGCACAGGATTCACTTCCACAAGATGCAGGCGCTGCCACTGGAGAGACAGAAAAACATTAAAGTCCATTCTTCTGGATCTCTCATACAATTCAACATACAAGTGTTTGTAATCCCTGACAATAATCCCCAACAATCATGGGCTTACAGGGGTCTCAGTGGTGACTCCGCCCATTCTCCATGGGCCCATGTAGCCTCCCAGTCACATTAGGTTTTATACTGTGCCGCTGGGGAATATCGCTTGCTGCGTCACCCTGTGTAGGTAATTCAATAAACTCAGAGGGCCCAAACTGGCCAGGAAGGGTCACGTCCAGGCCTTTGCCAGGCCCTGTGAGTTTTCAGTTTCATCTACATAGGGTGACAGGGCAAGCTTTTTCCCCCGGTTGCGCACTCTGTCCCCCTGCCCAGACCAGTACAGCCCTTCCTCACCCCGCTCAACCATGCACACACACACTCTGAGGTGCCAGGTGAAAGTGGTGGGTTTTTATGTGAAACTGGAAGTCTGAGGGCCCATCCACCCCAGATGGATCCCAGGCCGGGCCCTCTGAGTTTCCTCTTTTTACATACAGGCCCCCTGCTTTCACCCAGCAGCACCCACCTTGTGTGCACATGCAGCTGGCAGCAGGAGAGTGAGCAGAGAGACAGTAAAACAGCCACCATACAGTCACAGGTCATCCTTGTGTAAGTAGCACTGGCACACCATGGGAGTATCATGGCACGAGGTCGAATTGGTGGGTGGTAGTGGGGGGGGGTCCCAGGTCATCTTTTGCCCACAAGATTCAAGCTATGCCTCTGCTAACAATGGACAATTTGCCCCCCTTTTGGTCTGTTGAATATATGGGATACAAGGAGCAATAAAATGCTTTAGATGTGTTCTAATGCCCAAGGCCGGTAAGAGGGTCTTCAGATTATGTGGTACTGTGATTGGCTGCACATTGATGATGTCACCAGGAGCCCACCCTATCTCCTAATCATTGGGAATTGACCATGAGCTGTTGGTGAGAGCACGGTCACAGTTCAGGGGGTCAGAATAGTGGGGGTCAGCGATGCATACATGTTGAGGCTGAATGTTAAGGTCCACCCACCCTTCCCCCCACATATAAGGGTATTTTTGCTATAAAGGAGTTGAAAATATTTAGCTATGCCAATATGACTGGGTGGCTTACACCCAAGAGTCCTCAAAGAACTCAAAGGTTATAGCCAGACCACTTTTCCTAATCTTAATGGACAGCATACTGGCAGGATTGGTACCAGTTAATTGGCAAAAAGCCCACGTGGTACCAATATCTAAAAAAGGTCAGAGATCTATTTCTGGGAACTATAGGCCTGTCAGTCTAATATCGGTACTTTGTAAACTATTTGAGGGGATGGTAAGGGACCATATCCAAGAATATGATGATGAAAGCAGTACAATTAGCAGTAATCAGCACGGGTTTCCGAAATGTCGCTCTTGCCAAACCAACCTATTAACATTCTATGAGGAAGTGAGCTGCCATCTGAACAAAGGTAGGCCGGTGGATGTGGTGTATCTGGATTTTGCAAAAGCTTTTGATACAATCCCCCACAAACGCTTAATCTACAAACTGAGGTCAGTGGGTATGGACCATAGGGTTTGTCCTTGGATAGAAAACTGGCTACGGGGACGTGTCCAAAGGGTGGTGATAAATAACGTGTACTGAGAATGGTCTAGAGTGGTTACTGGGGTACCCCAAGGCCCTATCCTGGGACCAATTCTGTTTAATTTATTTATAAATGATAGGGGATGGATGGCTCAGTCTCAGTGTTTGCTGAGGACACAAAAATATACAGGGCAATAACATCACAGCAGGATGTGGAAAATCTTACAAGGAGACCTGAATAAATGAATGAGTGGGCAACTAGATGGCAAATAAAGTTTAATGGGGAAAAATGTAAAGTAATGCACTTGGGGTTAAAAATTTTAATGCAAGTTACTCTCTAGGGGGAGAACCTCTGGGGGAATCCAGGATGGACAAGAATCTAGGGGGTCCTAGTAGAAGACTGACTGAGCAGTAGCATGCAATGCCAAGCTGTAGCAAGCAAAGCCACTAGGATATTAGCATACATTAAAAAGGGAATTTACTCCAAAGATAAAACAATTATTCTGCCACTTTATAAGACTCTGGTTTGGCCACATCTGAAGTATACAGTCCAGTTCTGGTCACCAGTCCTCAGGAGCTGGAGAGAGAGTCCAGAGGAGGGCAACTAAATTAATATGGGGACTGGAGGACCTCAATTACGAGGAATGACTACACATGCTACATTTTTTTCTCCCTCAAGCCCCTCAAAAAGACACTGGTTTAAAAGGATTGAATACATATACAAAATGGAGTATCTCTGTAGTAGAGAGGAAGATCAGACAGAGTGTTTCTCAAATATTTGGAAACAATTTATAGAATTTAAAGAAACTAGGAAATATGTGGAGATATTGGCATAATAGGTAAAGGGGGTAGGCCAAGAGGTGGAGGGTCGGGAAGAAGAGGAGGAGGCACAACAGAGGAAGAAGAGAGATGTGAGTGGGGGAGGGAGTAGAAGGGGGTGGGATTTAAGGGGATATGGGTTGAAAGTACATTTGGTATATTTGATTATGTATGTTGTGACAGTACAGATACCTGTCCAGTGATTGTCGCCCAGGATTCTCAAATAGGCAGGTTGAGAGGCTCCAGTAGGATTATTTATTTTGGAGGAAACTGTTTTATAAGTTTCCTCTGTGGTTGGTAAAATCCAGTTGGGGGTCTGGAGATTTCATAGCGATCTGGGTGGGATGCAATCTCCAAACCTGGGACCGGGTTTCGGAAACAGCCAGGAGTCTGGCCTGCTGATTGTACAGGTGAGTCCTGGGCTTATAGCAGAGCCAGAACAAGGGTTCTGGGCTCCACCCTCCCGAGTTGGCACAGGACAGTCTGACAGAGCAGACGGAGGGCCCAAGTGCCGGTGGGCTGTAGCAGCCAGAAAGCTGTAAGAGAGAGTGTCACCAGAGGTACAGAATGGGTACCAAACAAGGACACAGTTACAGGGTCAAGAGGACCGGTGTCAACACCTGAACAGCAGTGCTGACCACAGAGCCAGGTGGCTCGATATTTTAGATTTGTTTAATTCATTATTGCTTTGAAGTTGAAACCCCTGCGTGGGAATCCTGGATGGATAAACATGGGCCAAAAGAGCCCTTAAACTGCATATCTGGCGTAGACTCGGCTCACTGATAAGCTCTATACTGAAGCTAAATAACCCCCAATATTACAATGTAAATTATTCCGAAAATCGAATAAAGTTTAAATATAAAAATCTCCCTGGAGAAGAGATGGCTGAGAGGAGATTTGATAGCATTATACAAATATCTCAAGGGTGATCCCAGCGTAAGTATGAAACTTTTCAGTCCCAGGGAATGTAAGAGGAGACGGGGGCCACACGATGAGACTGGAAGAGAAGCGGTTCAACCTTAAGCTGTATAGGGAAGTTTTCACTGTCAGGGCGGTAAGGATGTGGACCTCTCTTCCACAATCGGTGGTGTCGGCAGGAAGTATGGATAGTTTTTAAGCAGACTCCTGGAAGTGTATCTTTGCAAACACAATATATGGGAAATGATACACACACACCAACACTGGTCAAACTGGATGGAATGTTGTCTTTATTCAACCTTACCAACTATGTAACGTGTGTAATTGAAACCATTAACATTCTCAGTGTAAAAGTTTACTTACTGCTAGTAGAATTTCCAACGTAATAGTAATCATAATAAGCTGTGATAAAAAAAAAAATGTAAAAAATGTGTTAATTGGAGACCTCAACCGGACAGATACTGATTCTTCTGGATATCTCATACAAAATTCACATTCACTGTAGGCTGAAATAATTGTGTAGTGATCACCATAGAAGTTAAATCCTTTGTAATCCCTGACAATAATCCATAACAATGGACAATGTGCTCCCTTTTTGGTGTATTAACCACCTTCCTTCCTACCTACATTTATGTTCTGGTAGGGACGCAGTTATACCGGAATCATGGTTGAGGTAAGAGGCCACGATCCCAGTGTCATTTTTTTCAGCCGGTGATTCTCTTTCAAGTAAAAGTATTCCCGAGCGACTGAGCAGCCACTAAAGTACCTTTAGAAATGGTGGAAGGGGGTACCACTCCCCTCCCGCCGCCACTACCGGGCTCTCCTGAGCGGTCGGGAAACCCGGGAGCGATGCCACCAGCAGCATCCATCTTTGGCCTCACAATGAGAGGAGCCCCCCACCCCCCCCCCCCCCCCTTCGCTGTCTGCTGGTCCATTGGCGCTTACACCATCTAGTCCAGGGCTCAAAATTTCAAGTCCTGAGCCACTAGCCAGGCCTTAAAAGCTACTTGCTACCAGTTTCCCCACCCAACCCCTCCCCTGCCCCACCCCTAAACATGGCCTCATAAATTATGTCATAAAATGACATTGTTAAATGTTTTATGCAGAATTAAGTTCCAAATAATAAATAATAACAACAACTTTAACAATATTAACATAAAGCATATCAGTACCCATCAGTGCAGCCTCATCAGTGCCCATGAATGCAGCCTCAATGTGCCCATCAAATGCAGCCTCACTGTGCCCATCAAATGCAGCCTCACTGTGCCCATCAATGCAGCTTTACTGTGTCAATGAATGCAGCCTCATTGTACCCATAAATGTAGCTCACTGTGCCCATAAATGCGTCTCACTGTGCCCATAAATGCGTCTCACTGTGCCCATAAATGCGTCTCACTGTGCCCATAAATGCAGCTCACTGTGCCCATAAATGCAGTTCACTGTGCCCATAAATGCAGTTCACTGTGCCCATAAATGTAGCCTCACTGTGCCCATAAATGTAGCCTCACTGTGCCCATAAATGTAGCCTCACTGTGCCCATAAATGCAGCTCACTGTGCCCATAAATGCAGCTCACTGTGCCCATAAATGCAGCTCACTGTGCCCATAAATATAGCCTCACTGTGCCCATAAATGTAGCCTCACTGTGCCCATAAATGCAGCTCACTGTGCCCATAAATGCAGCTCACTGTGCCCATAAATGCAGCTCACTGTGCCCATAAATATAGCCTCACTGTGCCCATAAATACTGCTCACTGTGCCCATAAATGTAGCTCACTGTGCCCAAAAATGTAGCTCACTGTGCCCAAAAATGTAGCTCACTGTGCCCACAAATACTGCTCACTGTGCCCACAAATACTGCTCATTGTGCCCACAAATACTGCTCACTGTGCCCTTAAATGTAGCCTCACTGCGCCCATCATCGATACAGACTCACCATGGTATGTGTCATGGAGCCGGGTCTGTGTTTGGCGGAGGCGTAGCAAGGTCCCGCCTCCCTAGACCGGCTCATGTGATAGGCGGATTACTGATTTAATCTACTACCACACGAGCCGGTCTAGGGGGTGGGACCTTGCTACGCCTCTGCCGAACACAGACCTGGCTCTGTAACACACAGCCTGCATCTCTGTGACACACAAGAGGAGGAGAGAGGGAGGGGAATGCAGCAGCCTCCGCTCAAAGCGGCCCCAGTTCAGTCCGGTCCTGCCGCTCTGTGTCCTCCAGCTGATCGCTTCTGGCAGCGATGCAGGCGTTTTTTTTTTACAGAACATCAGAGCGGCACGGAGGGGGGATTCCCTGACCCCCCCCCCCCCCCCCCCCCCCCGCCGCTCTGATGTCCTGTAATAAAGCCTGCACCGCTTCTGCCAGAAGCGATCAGCTGGAGGACACAGAGCGGCAGGACCGGACTGAACTGGGGCCGCTTTGAGCGGAGGCTGCTGCATTCCCCTCCCTCCCTCTCTCCTCCTCTTGTGTGTTACAGAGCCAGGTTGTGTTCCGCGGCGCCTGGAAGCTGTCAGCCTTGTCCACCCCTGCTCCTCACTCGCCCTGCCCTAAATTCCACTCGCAAAATGCGAGCAGGCGAGTGGAATTTTTGAGGGCTGATCTAGTCAGTGGGCACACCGGGCAGTGGCGGGGATTAGGCATCGGTGGGCACATCAGGCTTCGGCGGACATCAGGCAGCGGATCCTGTGTCTTCTCCTTGCTTCCTCCGTGCATCTTCTCCCCTCCTCCTAGGCATCCAATAGGATCGCCTGTCCTTTCAGCAATCGGGTGACGGGTATCAGACCCACTTCCCAATTGGCCGGGTGGCCAATTCACTGTTGCAAAACAACTGGGTGGGCCAGACGCAATGCTCTGCGCCCCAAAACCTACCCTATTTTGAAACCTATTAGAGCCTATTAGAGCCTCTGGCTCTAATCAGGTGCTTCAAAAAACACACCCCCGCCCACCCCTGCCGGGCACATCAATAGGGGAGGGGGCAACCGTGCGCCCACAATGGACGAGCAGTACCTACCTGTCATTGCTATTGCCGTCAAAAGGGATGTTGACAGCAATAAAAGTGATAAAAAATAAATAAATTTAAAATCCTGCAAAAATAATAATAAAATGTAAACACCCCCGCCACCCCGTGCTTTCACACATCGGCGAACGCACCCGATCGGTCCCACACGCATGTGTAAACAGTGATCGCAACACACATGTGAGGTATCACTGCGATCGTCAGATCGAGAGCAATAATTCTAGCACCAGACCTCCTCTGACTCTAAACTGGTAACCTGCAAAGACTTTTAAAGCGTCACCTATGGATAATTCAAATTACCGTAGTTTGTCGTCATTCCACGAGCGTGTGGAATTTTAAAGCTTGACAGCTTGGGTATCTATTTACACTGCGTTCGAAAGACCGCTGCGCAAATACCGTGTGACTCAAAATATTTAAATGACCACCATTTTATTCTCTAGGGTCACTGCTTAAAAAAATATTTATATGGGTTGGGGGTTCTAAGTAATTTTCTAGTAAAAAAAAGTAGATTTTTAAATGTATATGATAAATGTCAGAATTCGCCCGGTATTAAGTGGGACATATGGAGCAATAAAGAAAAATGTAATTAGAATGGGCAGTTTCTCCTTAGTTCCTAGTCAGATGACAGGTGTCAGACAAAACAGGAAGTGAGGGAACCCCCCCCCCCCCCCAAAGGGAACAAAAACAGCAGGTAATATAATCCAAAACAAAAAAGAAATAAATGATTTGTCTGAGTTGGGCTTTAATATATGTGACTAAAGGAACATGAAAAATTACTGTAACGAAAATGTGACCATGACATGACTTGCCTGCATCCATAAGGGTTCTAGCATTTCCTGCAATTGGCTGGGTAATATTTGATACAGATTGAGAGCTGCAGGTCTGTAAGGAAATAAAAGTAATTCAACAGAAAATTCCAGACAAGTGAAATCGATGAAGAAACAGCAAATTGTTTCCAAGAAACACCCCAACTATGCTAAAGTCACATCCTCCACGTTCCTTTATCTGTGTAATCCCCACAAAGGAAACAGTGGAGAATGCGGGCACACCAGGTTATTACATCACTCCAATGGTGAGACTTCCCTGGAATAGTTTACATTTCCCTCTCCACATTGGAGATCCCTGGGAGAGACTGAAACCAAACTATGGCCCTCTAGATGTTGTGGAACTACATGTCCCATGAAGCATTGTAAAACTCTGACATTTACAGACATGACTAGGAATGATGGGAATTGTAGTTCCTGAACAACTGGAGGGCCATAATTTGGAGACCACTGCGTCCAAGCCATATTCCCCAATGACCTATTTATTCTACATTGTATCGGGGCAGCACAACACCATCGATTGTTGTTATTAAGATTGAGTATGACACCATCAATTGTCTTTGTTAGAGTTGAGTATGACACCATCAATTGTCTTTGTTAGGGTTGAGTATGATACCATCAATTGTCTTTGTTAGAGTTGAGTATGACTCCATCAATTGTCTTTGTTAGAGTTGAGTATGACTCCATCAATTGTCTTTGTTAGAGTTGATTATGACACCATCAATTGTCTTTGTTAGAGTTGAGTATGATACCATCAATTGTCTTTGTTAGAGTTGAGTATGACTCCATCAATTGTCTTTGTTAGAGTTGAGTATGACACCATCAATTGTCTTTGTTAGAGTTGAGTATGACACCATCAATTGTCTTTGTTAGAGTTGAGTATGACACCATCAATTGTCTTTGTTAGAGTTGAGTATGATACCATCAATTGTCTTTGTTAGAGTTGAGTATGACTCCATCAATTGTCTTTGTTAGAGTTGAGTATGACACCATCAATTGTCTTTGTTAGAGTTGAGTATGACACCATCAATTGTCTTTGTTAGGGTTGAGTATGACACCATCAATTGTCTTTGTTAGGGTTGAGTATGACACATCAATTGTCTTTGTTAGAGGTAAGACTGGGTTTGTGTCCATGTTATGGCTGCAGATGGGCAGAACTGTGAATTCTGGTGGTGGTATCTCAAAATCAGAAACCAGCCTATGAATTTATTCATCCGTTTTGTGTAGAGCCATTAATTCAGCTTTCATGCCCATCGCGCGTTTGGTTTGCATAAACAGCAGAAGATTAGGGGGGAAGCTGGCATCTTTATGCTCAGTGGTGTGCATTCCCTTCCCTGAATAAATGAGTTTTCAGGGATCTCTTAAAGGTGGACAGGGTAGGGGCTGATCTGACATAATGGGGCAGGGAGTTCCAGAGGATGGGAGAGGCTCTGGAGAAGTCCTGAAGGCGAACATGGGAGGAGGTAACAAGGGAGCTGGAGAGCAGGAGGTCCTGGGAGGAGTGGAGGGGACGGTTTGGGCGAAATCTGCAGATGAAGTTGGTGATGTAGATGGGGGGCGATGTTGTGAATGGCCTTGTATGTTATAGTTAGCATTTTGAATTTTATACGGTGGGGTAGGGGAAGCCAGTGAAGTGAGTTTGTATGTTCTACTTGTGTTTGTTTCCTCCAAGGACATGCTGGTAGAAAAAATTGGCTCCTGTCTAAATTAGTCCTAGTTTGTGTGCATATAAGATAGGGACCTTAGATTGTAAGCTCCTTGAGGGCAGGGACTGCTGTAAATGTATAGTATGGAAAGCGCTGTATATATTGTTGGCACCAGGTCGCTGGGATCTGAGGTCTGGTTATCAGGAGAAAGGTGAGATTGTTATACATACTTCACTAAAGTTTAAAATAAATGCTTTTCCCAACCGCCAAACCTGTCACCCGGGGGCTAGTGGAAGCTCATCCAGAGAAAGAAAATGCCTGGGGCTTTGAGGGCCTCTTGGATCAGTGGGCCAAATTGGGCAGCTGACTGCCGATATGGCTAAATAATCTCTAAATGCTTCTTTAGGCACAGAAATCACAGAAAACCCTGTTGTATGTGTATGTTGAGTCTTACCGAATTACAATCAGTAGTGCAGAGTGAAAGATCGGCATAGAGATATATGGTGTTAGAATTGGTAATCTTGAAGACTTTCATAGCAAACCAAGCTTCACTGCTGACTCCATTGATTCCCACTGTTAGCTCGTCAGCAGATACATCACTAGATGGGCACCTGAATACAGAAACCTTTCATCAGCTTTCAGTTACTGTAATCTAAAGATTAGCAAACAATAGTGATAAATACTATTACAACTGAACAATATAAGGGCTGCGTTCGTCATTTATATATATTGTGACACGTCTGGGTTTCTTTGCTCAATGGTAGTGCCAAAACAGTAAGTTAACTCTACGCCAGATATCGTTTTCAGCAGAGGCGGCTCTTTAATTAGGCAAAGTAGGCGGTCGCCTAAGGCCTCGCACTCACAGGGGCCTCGCGGCCACCTAATTTACCTGTGGTCAATCACCAGGGTTGCGTTCCACTATTTCCGGTGCTGCCCTATGCTTTCTGATAATCGCTGTCACTTCTGAATACAGAAGCCCAGCTTCTGCAGAAGTGACAGCACAACTCTCCGGGCGGCTGCACTGAACTCTCTGACATCGCTAGTGCCAGGCATCCATCCAGACACTTTATTTGCAAGTTGCTGGTGCCCGCAGCATCTCCCACGCCACGTTGTTGCAGTTGTTGTCTGCCAGCCCAGAGTAACAGAGCTGAGGGCGCTTTTCCCAGGCGCCTCCTCGGCTCTGACGTTTCTAATGACAGACCACATGAGGAGGAACCTGGGAGAAAGAACATCGTTCCTGCTGACCCTCCGCTCCTATTCATCCCATGTGATTGGCGCAGTACACATTCCTGATCCACACAAGCAACAGCAGTAATAACATGCTCCATTTCAGGGGCTTTCCTTAACCCCTGTAAAGGGCGTGAGTGGGGCCTCGTGTTTAAATTTTGCCTAAGGCCTTACAAAGCCTAGAGCCGCCTTTGGTTTTCAGGGCTTTCCTGACCATTTTTATTGAATAGAACATCAACACTTCCCACAGCGTTGTCTTCCCACGCAGGGGGTTCTTACCACCACAGCAAAAACACATCATTCAACCTCCTGGCTCTTACGGCAGCTTTACAGCTCTGTTCCCTGTATACACTTTATAATGATAAATATGGTCCCACAAGTTAGCTTGACAAAGGAGCGCGGCTGCCGTGTCATCCGCAGCGCGCATGCTTGTGAAACTCGGTGACGTCGTCCTCCCTCGCCTCTTCACCAACAGCCTCGTTTTGAGTTTTCCTCCACCGCTTGCCGGCTTTCCACACAGTGGTGTACAGTGAGTATAAGCTGAGAATCTCAGGATAAGATTGTCTGCCGATGACCCTCTCCCCTTGCTGGGACCTTCCTTTATGTGCCTGTTATACACTTCCTAAATGTGAGTTGCCATTTTTCTGAAGTGCTTATTAAAAATGGTCACAAATCTACACCCAGAGGCGCCTCTCTCCTTGTCTCTTTCAGTACCGGGCACGTTCACCCCCTTCCTGCCCAGGCCAATTTTCAGCGCTGTCACACTTCTAATGACAATTGCGCGGTCATGTAACACTGTAACCATGTGACTTTTTTAATCATTTTCTTCACACAAACAGAGCTTTCTTTTGGTGGTATTTTGTTTATTACAAAAAAAGACAAAATAATTTGAAAAAATAAAAAAGTTTCTGTCAGTAAATTTTGTAAATAAGTAATTTTGCTCTTTCACTGAGGAGGTGGCACTTAGTGGCACTGGTGAGGAGGCACTATTATGATGCACTGATAGGTGGCACTGATGGACACTGATAGGCGGCACTGATGGGCACTGATAGGTGGCACTGATGGGCACTGATAGGTGGCACTGATAGGCGGCACTGGTGGGCCCTAAAAGGCAGCACTGGTGGGCACTGATAGGCAGCATGGATAGGCAGCACTGATGGGCGGCAAATGGTTAATGTGATGACCAATCATAGGGATCACATGGTACCCAGTCCCTTGGATCAGCTGGATACAGTATCTCTAATGATCTTCCTCCTGATGGCTGTTTACCCAGTGCCACTTAAATGGCCCAGAATAAATAAAAGGTTGCCAGTCTGCCATTGATAAACGGTACGGTGGTACATATGTGGTTAAGGTGATATATTGTTTTGGGCATTTAGTGAATTATTTCTGTAGTCAAAGTTTACAAAGAACACGCAGAATTGCTACCCAGTGCACACCTCCCAACATTTTGAGATTGGAATGAGGGACACCTATCAGCAAAAGTATGCAGGCATAGGACACACCCCTTGCCACTCCCCCTTAAAGGGGAATTGTACAAAAGACAAGATTGGTTAAACCCACAAGTGCTTTTTTTTACCACTACTATTCCTTTATATTGGCTTTTGGAATTTACAAATACAGCAATTTAGAAATCAGATGAAAGGTTCAGCACTGGGAAACACTTTTTGATAGATAAAAAGCATTTTATATAAACTATATAGATCAGACCAAAATGAGGGACAAATGAGGAGGAATGAGGAACAGAGGGACATTGCTCCAAATCAGGGACAGTCCCTCAAAATCAGGGACAGTTGGGAGCTATGCCCAGTATATTGTGTACTTACCCGTCCAGAAGAAGATAGTACTTTTGGTCGCTTGAATTGTCAGGAGAGGCATAAATATTCACCACTTTGAGATGGAAGGTGTTGGCATACAGAGCTGGTATGAACACTGCAATGTAGATAGTATCTCCTTCATACAGGGTGTCGGAGTCTGAGAGCTGGGTCATAAATTGGTTATCTTTATAGGCCATCATGTAGACCGAATAACTTCCATCTGCTATAAGGTAATTCTTTTCTGGGATCCTGGAGAAAAATACACAGAAGGTTACCTACCTAGAAACCCTTGTAGGGATGTGGCCATGCTATGTTATTATAAAGAGTGTACCCAGAACTGAGATATTTTTCCCTGTGGATCAAGAAAGAGCAAATCTATTAGATCTCTTCTTCAGCTCTGTGTATACTGGTGGGGGAGGTGAAGCTGATATACAAAATGAGGATTTCCAATGCACCACAAAGGTTTCAAATGTACAGTGGAACTTCAGATTAGGAGCACAATCCGTTCCAGGAGAATGCTCGTAATCCAAAGTACTCGCATATCAAAGCAAGTTTTCCCATTGAAGTCAATGTAAAAGAAAATAATTAGTTCCGCATTGACTTCAATGGGATGCAATACCGCATGTGGCCAGAGGTGGGGGGCGCCGGAGAGCCTCGGAAACGGCTGAAAAGGCCCGAGCACACTTCGGCTGACCTCGGCAAACCTCAGAAAGACTCCGTTCACAAGCCTTTCCAAGGTTTGCCAAGGTCAGACGAACTGACCTAGGGCCTTTCTGTGCATTTCCGAACGCCGACGATCGGCGCTGTTCGGCTCCGGCACCCCCACCTCAGGCCAAAAGCTATACTGCACACCGCTTTTGGCCTGAATCCTGCTCGTGTTGCGAGACAACACTCACAAACCGAGTTAGGATTTTTAGAAATACAGCGCTCATTTTGCGAAGCGCTCGTTAACCGCGTTACTCGACATCCCTGCAATGGAAGAGTTTTCATACTCACCTCTTAGATGGCCCATATCTCCTACCTTTCCTCTGTTCCTGTGCTGCAGCCTCCACCAGACTCTTCTGTATTCTATACATGCCATGGTTCCTTCCTCTGCCCCCGATGTCACTACAGGACTCAGCAGAGAGTGTTAGAATGATTTTAATCTTCCGTTCACAATGAGATGGGATCAGAAGCAAATTTCATTTTTGTACTTGGGAATTCTTGTACAGACTGACCATACTTTGGGCTCCACACTTCATAAGACCACGAGATCATGCAATGTTGAGAGCCAACAGTGGTCACAGCAATGGTGGCTGGTGTTTTTTTTTTTGGGGGGGGGGGGCGGCAAACAATCGACCCGCCACCACTAACCCCCACCCCGACCCTCCGGGTCACAGGCGGCACCCCCAGGTCAGTCAGTCAGTAGTCGGTGGCCCTGCACTTACCCCATCTCACGGGCAGTGCTGTGGCCGGCCGCGACTTCTCTACGGGCTGCTTCCTCGCTTCCCCTGCACCTTCTCCCTCCTCCTCCTGGCAGCCAATATGATTGGATCTCCTTTCGGGCAATAGGGTGACGGGTCTCAGGACCCACTTCCTGATTGGCCGGGAGGAGAATCAGTGTTACAATAGCGAATATTAATTCTCTATTGTCACATGACTGGGTGGGCTTTAGGCACAGTGCTCTGCGCCCCAAGATCTCCCTTTTTTATAGCCTATTATTCCCTCTGGCTCTAATCACGTGCTTAAAAAAAACAAACACCCCCCCCCCCCCCATTGGAATCCATGTGCCTGGTGCACTGCATGTAGATCAGGGGGCCGGACGCATGGATAGGGGGTTGGTTACCTTGCGCCCCCTATGGACGGGCCGCCACTGGGTCACAGCCTGATTAGGACAATACCTTATAGTCAGTATTCACACTTTAGACAAAACTGTTCTAATCATGAGGACTTTAACCACTTGCCAACCGCTGCAAGCCGATATATGTCGGCACAATGGCAGCGGTGGGCAAATGGGCTTACCTGTACGTCCCCTTTAATTGGCGGGGTTAGCGGGCATGCCTGCTGCGTACATCGTGACGGCGCCCGCGAGACCCGTGGACTCGATGTCCGCCGATCTCCCAGCAATCACGGAGCCACAGAACGGGGAAGTGCACAACACAAAACAAGGCATTTCCCAGTTCTGCCTAGTGACATGTCAGAGATCACAGCTCCCTGTCAACGTGAGTTGTAGCCCACCCCCCCCACAATTAGAATTACTCCCTAGGACACACTTAACCCCTTCATCGCCCCCTAGTGGTTAACCCCTTCCCTGCCAGTGTCATTTACACAGTAATCAGTGCATTTTTTATAGAACTAATCGCTGTATTAATGCCAATGCACAATAAAAAATCGCAGATCACCGCCATTACTAATAAAAAAAAAAAAATTTATAATAAAAATGCCATAAAACTATCCCCTATTTTGTAGACGCTATAAATTTTGCGCAAACCAATCAATATACGCTTATTGCGATTTTTTTTTACCAAAAATATGTAGAAGAATACTTATCAGCCTAAACTTTTTTTATATTATTTTGGGGGATATTTATTATAGCAAAAAGTAAAAAGCAAAAGCAAAACATTTCACAATTGTCGCTCTTTTTTTGTTTATAGCGCAAAAAATAAAAACCGCAGAGGTGATCAAATAGCACCAAAAGAAAGCTCTATTTGTGGGGAAAAAAGGACGTCAACTTTGCTTGGGAGCCATGTCGCACGACCGCGCAATTGTCAGTTAAAGCGGCGCAGTGCCGAATCTCAGAAAGTGCTCTGGTCAGGAAGGGGGTAAATTCTTCCAGGGCTGAATCGGTTAAGCGTGGCGCTAACGCTTTGAGAGACAGATTATTTGCTTGTGGATATTCTAGGAAGACTCAGGAAAAGGAATATCACCGGGGCAAACAACAATCTCATACTGACTTAATTTTTCAGACATCACGTCCTCCTCACCGGGATATATACGCCACTACCAAATCGATCATCCAATATAACAGGTATCGAAAAACACATTTGTCATGTTATAAATGAATATTGGTATCCCTTATGTGCCGATCCTGTGGCGGCTACATGCGTTGGGGATAAGGCTGAAATTGTATATCACCGTTATACAATTACACATTGCATTCTAAGCCCCGTTTGGGCAAAGCTTTGCCCAATCAGGGCGCAGCGAAAAGCTGGTTGTTAAGGAGCGGGGCCGGGAAGCCGACCGATGTGTCCTTAACAACCGATGATTCATCAGATGTCAATGGGCTTCCCCGCTGACAGCTGAATAAAAAAAACAAAAAAAAACATTGCCGGAAATAAAAAAGTGCAAAAAAGAAAAAAACAACAAAGGGGGGGGGGGGGGGGGGGGCGGGTGGGGGGGGGGGGGCGGGGGGGGGGTGGGGAGCAGGCGGGGGGGGTGGGGGGGGGGGGGGGGTGGGGGGGGGGGTGGGGGGGGGGGGTGGGGTGGGGCGGGGGGGGGGGGTGGGGGGTGGGGGGGGTGGGGGGGGGTGTGGGGGGTGCGGGGGGGGGGTGGGGGTGGGGTGGGGGGGGGGGGGGGGGGGGGGGGGGGGGGGGGGGGGGGGGGGGGGGGGGTGGGGGGGGGGGGGGGGGGGGGGGGGGGGGGGGGTGGGGGGGGGGGGGGTGGGGGGGGGGGGGGGGGGGGGGGGGGGGGTCCCCCCAAGTCCATACTGGGCCCTTCGGGTCTGGTATGGATTTTAAGGGTAACCCTACGACAAAAAAAAAAAAAAAACGGCGTGGGAATTCAAATTTATTTTATTTGAATTTGAATTTATTCTATTCAAAATTTGAATTCCGGAAGATGGTTTTATTCTATTTTATTCAATTCTATTGTTTTTTTCTATTCTATTCTTTTCTAGTCTATTCTATTCCAATTCAATTCAGAACACCTTTGTGATGAATTCGAGCGGGGACGGCGAGCCAGGCCTTCTCGTCCAACATCAGTGCCTGACCTCACAAATGCTCTTCTGGAAGAATGGTCAAACATTCCCATAGACACCCTCCTAAACCTTGTGGACGGCCTTCCCAGAAGAGATGAAGCTGTTATAGCTGCAAAGGGCGGGGCCAACTCAATATTTAACCCTCCGGACTAAAGCCCCGTACACACGGTCGGACTTTTTGACAACCAACATGCAAATTAGGTGGTTTGGACCAACATCCGACCGTGTGTACGCTCCATCGGACCAACTTTTTCCAGGTTGCATCGGACTTTTGTTGGCTGTGCGAACGGACCAACTTTCTGCCAACAAAAGTCCGAAGGACCAAAGTCCGAACGTGTGTATGCAGTACCAACTGACTTTTGTCCACAGTACAAACACGCATGCTCAGAACCAATGCAAAAGATCAGACAACAATATAGAAGTTGACCAAAGGTGGCGCTGGAGTATTCGAACGTCCTCTTTTGAAGTGTCGTCAGTACGTTGAAACGTCACTACGTTCGTGTTGGTTGTCTCAAAAGTCCGATCGTGTGTATGCAGTACCAACTTGAGGGCCAACGCCCTTTGGACAAAAGTCCAAGGGAAAGTTGGTCCACGGTCCGACCGTGTGTATGGGGCTTAAGACTGAGATGCCATTGAAATTCAACATTCGTGTAAAGGCAGGTGTCCCAATACTTTTGGTAATCTGGTGTATTAAGTGATAGTCAGCATGGATTTCTAAAAGACTATAAAGGCCCGTACACACGGTCGGACTTTTTGACAACCAACATGCAAATTAGCTGTTTTGGACCAACATCCAGCCGTGTGTACGCTCCATCGGACCAACTTTTTCCAGGTTTCATCGAACTTTTGTTGGCTGTGCGAACGGACCAACTTTCTGCCAACAAAAGTCCGATGGACCAAAGTCCGACCGTGTGTACACAAAACCAACGGACTTTTGTACAAACCAATGCAGAACCAATGCAAAAGATCAGACAACAATACAGAAGTTGACCAAAGGTGGCGGTAAAGAGCAGAAAAACCAAGTGATTTGGTGAAAGTTGGCTGAAAAAGTCCTGCCGTGTGTATGCAATACCAACTTGGGGCCAACGCCCTTTGGACAAAAATCCACGGGAAAGTTGGTCCATGGTCCGATCGTGTGTATGAGGCTTAAGAATTACCAAAGTATTGGGTGCAGCACCACATCAAGACTGGCAGCCATATACAGCGGGTAAGTGCAGGAAATATTCATGACAACGTCATTTGTAATTCGGATTGGATCCGTCTGAGCAAAAATATACAGCTGGTTTGTGTATATGATGTGGGTTTCATTTACCTGTAGAGAGAAGAAGCACAGAAGTCATTAGACAGGGTCAGAAAAAAACTTACCACCATACAGTAATCTGTACATTAGCAAACAATTACTATCAATGTCAGTGTATTCTCTCGCAGGTCAAAAACAAAGTCTCCAGCTTTGTTAAAGCCAAAAACAACCAGATAAATATGAATAGCCCATCAAAAAATAAAAAAGCAACTTTTGCTCCAATATTCAGCTTCATTCCAGAGGTTTACTCAGCAATACTTTTTTTTAACCAATAGATGTCCTCAGTCTGGGGGTCAGCATTATTCAACGCATTTTCTCTGATTCCAGGTCATGCTGGACCCACCCCCCCCCATACTTTAGAAATGGTCAATACGGCTAGATTTGTATCAACTTTTAACATTAAAAATAGAGCCATTTCTAAAATAGTATATAAACATTATGATATTTTAAAACTTGATCATATTTTGGCTCCTGTACTTCCTCCTTTAGACGCTTTCGTACGGATAGAAATATCATTGCCCCTAGTAAGTTGACAAAATCTAAGAGTGGACCTTGGTTTGATATTAGAACTTATAAAGGGAGGCAGGGCTGGTGAAAGGGGTTTTGACACCCTAGGCGAAACATAATTTTGCCGCCCCCCTTGGCTCCACCCCTGACTCCACCCCTTCATGTATACCCCATGTATACCCCAGCTTTTTAATGAAGCACCCATCAAATGCAGCCTCACCAGCGCCCATCAAATGCAGCTTTACCAGCGCTCCATCAAATGCAGCCTCACCAACGTCCATCAAATGCAGCCTCACCAGCGCTTCATCAAATGCAGCCTCACCAGTGTCCATCAAATGCAGCCTCACCAGCACTCCATCAAATGCAGCCTCACCAACGTCCATCAAATGCAGCCTCACCAGCGCTCCATCAAATGCAGCCTCACCAGCGCCCATCAAATGCAGCCTCACCAGTGTCCATCAAATGCAGCCTCACCAGCGCCCATCAAATGCAGCCTCACCAGCGCCCATCAAATGCAGCCTCACCAGCGCCCATCAAATGCAGCCTCACCAGCGCTCCATCAAATGCAGCCTCACCAGCGTCCATCAAATGCAGCCTCACCAGTGTCCATCAAATGCAGCCTCACCAGCGCTCCATCAAATGCAGCCTCACCAGCGCCCATCAAATGCAGCCTCACCAGCTTCCATCAAATGCAGCCTCACCAACGCCCATCAAATGTAGCCTCACCAGTGCCCATCAAATGCAGCCTCACCAGTGCTCCATCAAATGCAGCCTCACCAGTGCTCCATCAAATGCAGCCTCACCAGTGCTCCATCAAATGTAGCCTCACCAGTGCCCATCAAATGCAGCCTCACCAGCGCCCATCAAATGCAGCCTCACCAGCGCCCATCAAACGCAGCCTCACCAGCGCCCATCAAACGCAGCCTCACCAGCGCCCATCAAACGCAGCCTCACCAGCGCCCATCAAATGCAGCCTCACCAGCGCCCATCAAATGCAGCCTCACCAGCGCTCATCAAATGCAGCCTCACCAGCGCCCATCAAATGCAGCCTCACCAGCGCCCATCAATGAATGTTTTTTTGCTTCCATTCATTTGGGAATCAGGCACAGTCCTCCACCACCGCTGCGCCTCTGACACTATGTGTGAACGGAGCGGCAGCTGCCTGCCGATGCTGAGACTTAGTTGCTTGCTGCAGAGAGAAAAGAGTAGGAACACCAGTGGCCGGGCGCCCTAGGCAGCAGTGTGCCCTAGGCGGCTGCCTAGTTTGCCTAGTGGTAGAACCAATCCTGAAGGGAGGTGAAGTAGATGTGGCGCTGTTCTAGTTCCTAATCAGAAACCTAATGTGACAGGTGATTGATTCTGTGACTCGGTCAAACGTGTAATAGTACCCCTAAATGTGCTGCCTAAATCATTAGTGCTCATGAAGACACTCATTTAGATGATAGAAACAATTAATTTCAAATAAGTAGAAATTAAAAAATATTGACAATAATAAAATAAAGATGTGTGAATACATACGGTGATCATATATCCCAAAAACTAAAACTCCAGTGAATATACACAGTGATCTTGTATCCTAAAAAAATTTATAACTGAAAAATCCAGATAAAAATATGCATACAAAATGTGATAAATGTGATGGCCAAAAGACAAACAAACCCAATATATATGTATAATTTGGCAAACCAATACTTCAATAATGAGCTAAGGTTAGGCACATTCGACCACAGGTTTGATGGACACAGATCACTATTGTCAGCGTCATGTCGAATCTCCTATCTCTAACGAACTGTTGCAACGAAAACGAAAATAAAGCATTTGTTTGTCAGATCTTTCGGTTTTCGGATTCTGCACGTTCCTTATCGTTTGTTAAAACTATAATGAAAATACCTGAAATTCGGACGAAAACGAATGCACATGTCTACCCCAAAGTCGGTTCGGAAAATGTCATTCTCTGCTGCAGAAAAGTGCTTGACCCGAGGGGGGCATTTTCAGCACAAAAAAATGTGCTGAAAAACTCGGCCTATACTCGAGTATATACTGTACAGGACGCCAAGGTTGGGTCCTGGACGGGTGCTATATAGCACCAGTATTTGGGCTGTGGTCCCTTTAAAGGAGTCGCAGCGTTGCTCAGGGGGTCACTCGCAGTCCTCTCTATGTTAATAATAAGTTATTTGGGACCCGGAATTTGGGAGGCTCTGAAGAGATATTCGGGTGGGAAAGAGCCTCCCTCCCTGACCACAGGGATTCAGCGCACAGGGGGTTAAGGGCCTCCAGGAAGATAGCTCATAAGACAGGAAGTAGGGAAGAGTTGTTGGTGTGAGGAAGAGTAGGTGATTACACCTGTCGGTTGAGCTGTGTGGATGTCTGGAGGCTGCTAAAGAACCTGCTGCAAAACTGTATGTGTTTTGCTTAAACTTTGTTTTTGTGCTGAAGATAAGCTGATTTTCTGTTATGCTGAAGATAAGCGGACTTTGTTTTTGTATTTTGCCTGTGCGCTGAAGAAAGCCTTATTTTTGATTTTTTTTTACAAATAAATGTCTTTTATTATAAATCTGACGGTTTATGCACTTAATCCCGTGGAGCTATTGTCCCCAAAGTTCACAATACGTATACATTTTTTGGGATACAAGATCACCGTATATACACTGGATTTTTTGTTTTTGGGATATATGATCACCGTATATATTCACACATCTGTATTTTATTATTGTCAATATTTTTTAATTTCTACTTATTTAAAATTAATTGTTTATGTATCATCTAAATGAGTGTCTTCATGAGCACTAATGATTAGGCAGTACATTTAGGGGTACTATTACACGTTTGACCAAGTCACAGAATCAATCACCTGTCACATAAGGTTTCTGATTAGGAACTAGAACAGCGCCACATCTACCTCACCTCCCTTTATATTATCTACTCCACTCAGGCGGCAGTAATTAGTAGCAGTTCTCATATATTTTTATATATTTTTCTTCTTTTTTTCCTGCTGGTATATTTTTTTCCTTGCGTGGAATCATCTATACTTATTTGATATTAGAACTTACCTTGATAGTAGGACTGGGATTTTCTAATGCCGGAAGAGAGGATGTCTCACTTGCCAAGCCATTCCCCATGGCTGCTCAGAGATAGTAACTAATAGAGGCAAGTCTTTTCAAATTAAACAATTTATTACTTGTTCCACAAAGTTTGTTATTTATGTTTTGTGTTGCCCATGTGGTCTTTTATACGTGGGGCGCGCGATACGCACCCTGCGTACTAGAGTGGGGGGAACATCGCAGACTGACCAAGAAGGGATGTGTTAACCACTTAAGGCACTTAAACCCCCTTCCTAACCAGACCAGTTTTCAGCTTTCGGTGCGCTCACAGTTTGAATGACAATTACTTAGTCATGCAACACTGACCCATATGAAATTTCTTTTCCTTTTTTTCACACAAATAGAGCTTTCTTTTGGTGGTATTTAATCACCGCTGGGTTTTTTATTTTTTGCGGTAAAAAATAAATCCTTTGTTTCTGTTAAAATTTATTGCAGAGTATTTGAGAGTATTGGCGAGTATTGTCAGAGTATCGGAGTGTTGCATAGTATTGCAAAGTGTTGCAGAATATTGCACAGTGTTGCATAGTATTGGCAGAGTATTGCACAGTGTTGCAGAGTATTGTCAGAGTATTGTCAGAGTATTGCAGAGTATTGTCAGAGTATTGCACAGTGTTGCAGAGTATTGGCAGAGTATTGCAGAGTATTGCAGAGTATTGGCAGAGTATTGGCAGAGTATGTCAGAGTATTGCAGAGTATTGGCAGAGTATTGGCAGAGTGTTGCACAGTATTGCACAGTGTTGCAGAGTATTGGCAGAGTATTGCACAGTGTTGCAGTGTATTGGCAAAGTATTGGCAGAGTATTGGCACAGTGTTGCAGAGTATTGGCAGAGTATTGGCACAGTGTTGCAGAGTATTGGCAGAGTGTTGCAGAGTATTGCACAGTGTTGCAGAGTATTGGCAGAGTATTGCACAGTGTTGCAGAGTATTGGCAGAGTGTTGGCAGAGTGTTGCAGAGTATTGCACAGTGTTGCAGAGTATTGGCAGAGTATTGCACAGTGTTGCAGAGTATTGGCAGAGTATTGCACAGTGTTGCAGAGTATTGCACAGTGTTGCAGAGTATTGGCAGAGTATTGTCACAGAGCAGCGCTGTGGGCACTACACATCTAGCCAGATGTATCTGCTGCAATACCGATCGGTACAGAGAGGGGAGGGAGGAACTGGCGTCATGACGTGACGTTGGTTTGTTTACAAGTGATCGCTCCCTCATTTGACGGAGCGATCACATGTTAAACGGCGGCTATCAGCGGCCGTTTACCGTGATCCGTAAGTCACGGATGTTCCCGAGTGCGCGCCCCAGGGGCACGCGGGAGCAAGATTCTGGGAGGACATCCCACGGACATCCACCCAGAATAAGCCGACCACACTGTGGCCGTCTTTCGGCTATGGCCCCATCGGCAAGTGGTTAAACATAGCATCCCGCGTCACTGTCACCATGTACATAATAAGGATTTTGGTCAAATAGAAGTACGAGCAATTGAGGCCGTCCCTAGGGGTACCCTAACTGATAATGAAAGGTTCTCCCTTCTTTGCCGAAAAGAGACTTTTTGGATTTATCATTTGGGTTCTCTTTCACCTGAGGGCCTCAATGAGGAAATTGATGTCCTCAATGTGATCCAATAGTACATCTTTCAGTTCTGACTGGTAATATCCATGTACGTAATTTTAGGGATATTATGTAGCCAGAGACAGAAGGTCATTACAATCCACATCGTTTTTTGTTTCTGTGGATTTACTTTTGGCACTTAATATAATATATATTTTATATATATATATATATATATATAATATATATATATATATATATATATATATATATATATACACACACACACACACACATTATTAATTTCTGTCCATTTTTATAATATTTTAATCTTTATTTAATCATTTAATAATTAATTTATAATTTTTTTAGAAACATGACAATATTGGCACATGTAGCCTTTATATAGATAATTAATTTCATTGTATTATTGTATTATTATGACATATTATAGGTTATACTGTATACTGATAATTCATTTTGGTGCTATTTATTTATTTATATTTATTTATTTTTTCATTTAGTTTTCATTTATTTTTCAATATACCAAGTTGCTAGCGTTATTGTATTTGAATCAGTTTTTTTAATGCAGTGTGTATGTACTAGTTTACTACAATAATGTATACAAGTGGTTAATATCACAAGATTTGTCAGCTTTTCCCCCTTTTACGTTTACATGCCCATAAATCCGTATGTTGCCGCTGGCTCCCGTGACAAAGCCCAGGCGCGTGAAACATGTAAGTCACGGTCGCCACGGCAACATCGAGCTTGCGTGCCGCCTAGCATCTCGTGACCTCCTGTATCTGGCTCTGACCCTGCCTTCCGGCTTTTGGATCTAGCTCTCGCGATTCAGAGTGCCCCTAGGGTTGCCACTTTTACCTCAAGTCAAACCCAAACACGTTAGCGGCGCGCAGCAAATTTTTTTAGCGTGCATCTAATTAAATGAACTTGGATCAACATATAATTTATAATGGTTCCTTTATTTTTCTGGTCCCATTGAGCGCTATTTTTTTTTTTTTTGTGTATTTTGGACCCACCTGTATTTTCCATAAACAAAAAATGCTGTGTGACTGGCTGTGCAGCCATGGGGAACCCTGACATCTGCAACTCTTATGGGGGTTGTGCTACACATACTTTTTTGTATCTGTTTTTACTTCTCTTGTATAACAAAACAGTCATATAGTGTCAGGAGAACTTACCACAGCTTCAGTGTTACAGTCAGAGGTTACCAATGGACGGTAAATGGTCATCTCCGATGTTCCATCCACAACCTCCTTTACTGTGAGACACTCGGGGTTGGTGCTGTTCAGCCTTATATCGGACGTATTATAACTGTTTGCTTCCAACCAACATTTTGACACTTGTATATTGAACTTTGCTCCAGTACAAGTAAAATTTGGAGATGGAAGGCTTCCTGAAAAAAAGAGTAAATTCATTCAGCATTTCTGAGATGGGAAGGTGACATCATGCTTCATGTACATTATCCACTTAAGCCCTGGACCATTTGGCTGGCCAAAGACCAGATCGCTTTTTGCGATTCGGCACTGCGTCGTTTTAACTGACAATTGTGCGGTCGTGCGACGTGGCTCCCAAGCAAAATTGACGTCCTTTTTTCCCCACAAATAGAGCTTTCCTCCTCAGTTTAGGCCGATACGTATTCTTCTACATATTTTTACAAAAATCGCAATAAGCGTTCATTGATTGGTTTCCACAAAAGTTATAGCGTCTACAAAATAGGGGATAGTTTATGGCATTTTTATTAAAAAACATTTTTTTTTTTTACTAGTAATGGCGGCAACCTTTATCATGACTGCGACATTATGGCGGACACATCGGACAATTTTGACTCATTTTTGGGACCATTGTCATTTATACAGCGATCAATGCTATAAAATTGCTATAAGAGGTTAACCACTAAGGGGCGGGGAGGGGTTAAGTGTGTCCTAGGGAGTGATTCTAACTGTCTGGTGGATGGGCTAGCAGTGACACGACACTGATTACCGCTCCCGATGAGAGGGAGCAGACGATCAGTGTCCTGTCACTAGGCAGAACAGGGAGATGCTGTGTTTACATCGGCATCTCTCCGTTCTTCAGCTCCGTGACACGATTGTGGGCACCCGGCAAACATTGAATCCACGGGTCCCGCGGGCACGGTCTTGGAGCTTGCGGCAGGCGTGCGCGCGGCGGGAAATTCAAAGTAACGTACAGGTATGTTACTTTGCCCAGCCGTGCCATTCTGCCAACGTAAATGGAGGCGGTCGGCAAGCGGTTAAACACTAAGGGTATAGCACTATAGCAGTGCGACCTGCTATGAGTCTGCCCACTCCCCCCCGCCAGTCTAATGTAAACATCGGGTGGGCTGTGGGTATCTGATCCAGCTCTGCGTTCCCCTCATCCGCCCCTCTCCCACTGTTCAGTCACCAGCGCTCTTCTTAGCCGATTGGATATCTGCAGGCTGAGTGTCTGAGCGTGTGCAGACTCCTCTCCCGCTCACCCCCCCCCCCGCCCCTTTGGGATCTGTGTGACAAAAGTCAGCTCAGTGTAAATTTCCTGCTCACTTTTCTCTCCCCCTCCCCCTCCTTGCAGAACAGGGTTGGATCCCATCAGGGGCAGGAGAGCCAATGGCAGAATCAGAGAAGACTCACTGTGCAGGCGCTATGGATGATGGGAATCGTAGTTCTTAAAGGGGTGCTGGACAATGGTAGTTAATGAAGACAGACAGGCTGTGGACTGTAATTCCCATGGATCCCTGCACCTGGGAGGAGGAGGGTTTCACTGCCTTCTTGGGCAAATCAGCAAAGAGCTGGGGCAGTCCAGGGGGAGAAAGACAGGAACACATCTGTTGTGAGGGTCTGTGCCCCATGTTTGAGGGACCAGAGCCATTAGAAAAGAGTTAAGAGGACCTGTTCCTGTCCTGTTCCCCCACATCAGGAGAGGGGGCAGACATGCACCTGAGCTGCCGTCAGAGACTAAGTAGAGGGAGAGAGTTGCTGTGTCTTCAGGATCTGAGGTCAGAGTCTGCGGCCTGTGAGGATCCGGGGCCTGACCATAGGCCTGCACAGGAGGCATGCCACGTGGGCATGCCCTAATCACTCTGATGATCAGTGGTGGGAAGCAGAGGGTGAGTGGATGCACCAATCTTCCTGCTGCAGTGGTGCAGGTGCTGTGCGGTGGGTGGTGCTGCGCTGTTTCTGGGTGTCCTCAGTACCAGTCTCAGGCTCAGATCACCACTGGTATGATCTCAGCTGGCAGGAAAATATTCAGACAGAGCTGTTCTCTCTCTCTAACTCCCTCAGTGCCAAGAGGAAGGACTTTACAGAGCAATTTAAAAAAATGATCTCTGCACTCCTCCCAATGCACAGTACCGCCCGGTGCTGACTCCCCCTACTGCCCGGGCTTCCCCCCGTGTTGCTCCCACCACCCAGAGTTCTGCCGGCTTCTCTCCTCTCGCCCCACCTGCTACAGAGGATGTTCCAGGATAAAGCGTGGGGGAACGGGCTAATCAATATGTTATTTACCAGCCCCTTCCTTTTCAAAATGAACACAGTAAACACACTCACTCACTGTGTTCAATCACAACTGAAGAATAGTAAACTGTTTACTATGCTTTAGTTTGTGAATGAGCAGGAAGTCACTCAGCACAGAGCACTTCTTATTATTTCACTGTCCAGTGCAGCTGAGGCTGCAGAGAAGGCAATGTGTGTTTGAGCTTCGGGTTCACACCCTAATGTAATAGGCTGCGCACACCTATGTGCCTGATTGATGGAAATCTGCTGATCGCTAAGTCATTAGGACCAGATTAGCCACCTGCCAGGAAGTAGTGAACTGGACTGCACATCCTAAATGCCAGCCACACACACCTAGTCCAGACCGAGACTGCCTTACTTAGCAACCTTCCCTTACTGCCTAACAGTTATAGTGGGTGCTGTTCAGCCTGATATCAGACGTATTCTAACCATGTTCTTCCAACCAACATTTTGACAGTGTAGTGTCCCCTTACATTGGTGGTCAGTGTAATGCGCATTTGCAATGGTTTCCTGTGTAGTGCCCCCTTACATTGGTGATCAGTGTAGTGCCCCCTTACATTGATGGTCAGTGTAGTGCCCCCTTACATTGATGATCAGTGTAGTGCCCCCTTACATTGATGATCAGTGTAGTGCCCCCTTACATTGATGTGTGTTACATGTACTTCATATGGTTTATGGGAAAATTCAATATTTAGTTTTAAGTAGCACGAGACCCATGATACTATACCTCGTATGAATGCATAGAAAGTTGTATTGCACTGGCAGACATTAGTAGCACTGTTACAAATCTCATCATCAGCACAGGATTCACTTCCACAAAATGCAGGCGCTGGAGAGACACAAAAACACAATAAAGTCCATTCTTTTGGATTTCTCATACAATAGTCACATTCTCTGTAGGGTGAAATAATTGTGTAGTGATCACCGTAGAAGTTAAAGTGTTTGTAATCCCTGACAATAATCCCTAACAATGGGCAATTTACTGCCTTATTGGTCTGTTAAATATACAGGACAGACTAAGGCAATAAAGGCAATTTTTAGTAGAACGGTGAATGGTTAGAACCTCTGCAGATTTGTTATTGGGATATTTCTCCTTACTTCCTGGTCAGGTGTCAGACAGAACAGGAAGTGAGGGAAAATCCCCCCAAAGTGAACAAAGACCAAAGACGGCATTTAAATCTTGACAGAAGCGTTAGCCCTTTCTTACTTTATCCAAAACAAGAATATATTTTGTCTGGAGCCGGGATGTTAATATCTGTGACTGAAGGAACATGGAAAATCACTGTAACAAAGTGTGAACCTGAGATGACTTACCGAAAAAGGTTCCAGTGTTTCCTGCAATTGGCTGGGTGATCAGTGATCTGGATTGAGGGCTGCAGGTCTGTAAGGAAATAAAAGTAATTCAATAGAAATTCCAGACAAGTGAATTTGTTGAACGAACTTCAGATTGTATCCAAGAAACACCCCAGCTATGATAAAGTCACAACGTCCACTTCATGTTCTTCTATCTGTGTTATCCCCACTATGGAAACAGTGGAGAATGCGGGCACACCAGGTTCTTCCATCACTCCAATGGTGAGGCTTCCCTGGAATAGTTTACATTCCCCCTCCACATTGATTTTAGTCTCTTTAAGCCATATTCCCCAATCACCTATTTATCCTACATTGTATCGGGGCAGCATGACACCATCAACTGTCTTTGTTAGGGAAGAGATTGGGTTTTAGCCAAACCCAAGTTCATCCCTAGTCCATGTTATGACTACAGAAGATGGGCAGAACTGTGAATTCTGACGGTGGCATTTCAGTATCAGTATAATTTTAAAGAGGATGGCCACCTTAACCAAAAAAAATTTAAAGTCAGCAGCTACAAATACTGCAGCTGCTGACTTTTAATAAATGGACACTTACTTGTTCCAGGTTCCAGCGATGTCGGCAGCAGATGATGAGCAATCGCTCGTCTCTCGGCTACCCCCGCCGCCATCCTCTGTCAGGGAATCGGGAAGTGAAGCGTTGCGGCCCGGTTCCCTAATGCGCATGCGCAAGTCGCATCTTTACTGGTCCCCATTGTGTCCTGGGAACTGTGTGTTTCCCAGGACACAGCGGGGGGGGGGGGGGGGCGGGGCATCTGCGGCTAGCTGCGGCTAGCTAGTCCCGGAAGTGGGTGCAGACACCTGGATTATACAGGTATCTGCACCCCCCTGAAAGGCGCCAATTGTGGCACCGGAGGGGGGGAGGAATCCGATGAGCGGAAGTTCCACTTTAGGGTGAAACTCCACTTTAATTCACCAATTTTGTGTGGAGTCGGCCATTAATTCAGCTTTCACGCTCATCACACACAGCAATGTTCTACCTGCTTGGTTTGCAAAAACAGCAGAAAATTGGGATGGAAACTGACATCTTTAAAGCAAAACTTCACCCAAAAGAAGAAGTTCGACTCACTTTCCACCCCCCCCCCTTCCATATTTGTAACTTTGTCTTGGGGGGGCAGATACCTAGTTTTAACAGGTACCCTCTCCCACTTCCTAGGTAACCCAAGTGTAAGTTCTCTCTACCTCCCTCCTGCCAACCTCCTGGGACACGTCATGGGTTCCAGAAGGCCGTGGGACCATTTACAAAGTGCAGCGTGGCTTGCCCATGCACAGTGGGCAGCCTGCTGTGAAGCCACATGGAGTCACAGCCAGCTGCCCACAGTTGGCCACATGCTGGTGCCAAGGACTGAAAACCGGCGAAGAAACTGGCCCTGGTGAGGACAGTACTGGATCCCTGAACAGGTCAGTGTCTGTTTATTAAAAAAAGATGGTCGGAGGTGTTAATGGACTGGGGAAAAAATGCACACCACCAAGCTTAAAGTGGCTCTTCCATAAATTCTTTAAAAATTAAAGTGGTAGTAACCTCTTTTGTGCAATATTTACCTACAGGTGAGCTTATGATAAGGCTTACCTGTAGGTAAAATGGATATCTCCTAAACATGCACCGTTTAGGAGATATTTAAACAAGTAACAGGTGATGACTTCACCGGCGCATTCTCCCCGAAGGAATGGCATACCCGTGCCGTTCCTTCAGAGTTTTCTGCCATGCCTGGGGTTCTCATGCACTTGCACAGGAGTGACGTCATTGTGGCTCAGCCAGTCAGACAGCTGGAGCTCAAGAACTCAGAAGGAAGATCTGGTAAAGATGAAATCCCTGTCAGCGGTGACAGTATGCCACTGGAAGTCTTTGTTTTGAGGTAAGCATTTCATAATCTGCTAGTATGCGATGCATACTAGCACATTATAATATTATATAATATTATAGTATTACTTTGCAGGGGGCAACTTTTTTTTTTTTTACAGACTTTACTACCGCATTAAAAGTCAGCAGCTACAAAAACTGTAGCTGGGCATGGGGTTTATACTGTATGGTCTGCTTGTGTTTATTTCCTCCAGTGACATGATGGTAGAAATAAATAGCTTCCTGTCTAAATTGGCCCTAGTATGTGTGCATGCATGTAAGATAGGGACCTTAGATTGTAAGCTCCTTGGGTATGAGGACTGCTGTAAATGTAAAGTATGGAAAGCAACTGCGTAAATTGTTGGCACCAGGTTGCTGAGATCTGAGGTCTGGTTATCAGAAGGAAAGATTGTTATATACACTTCACTGAAGTTTAAAAATAATGATTTTCCTCACCACTAAAATGACCACCCTCAGGCTAGCGGCAGCTCATTCAAGGCAAAAAAATGCCTGGGATTTTGGGGGCCGTAGAATTCGATAATAATTGTAGGAACCGATATACCAATACAGCCTATATATTATCTCATCTATGTATCAATTACTTTGTCTAGTCCCTGTAGATTAGTCTGTTAAAACTATGAGCGCATGCTACTGTTGGTATCACAATAATACATTTAGTTATGAAACCAAACACACGGCTTAAGAATAATCAAATCTCATTTATTTCCCAAGGAAATAAGAAAGCTAACATGTATTAAAGGGGGGTTACAAACTTACATAGCATACAGCAAGACTACAATACAATGATATACTGTACAGTTACAATACAATGGTCCTGGTTGGTCTCTTGATGGAAAAAAAGAGAATCAGTTGGGTGTGAAATTCCCTTTTGTCAAACACACCTCAAGCTTAGCACCTCCTATTGCCCGCCCATCTTCCTCCTTGTAGACCCCTTCATTAATTCTGATCGCCCTGCCACAAGTGGTCTCTGGGGGGCAGTATCCGTCCAGAATTGCACTTATTCCGACTGTTGTCTAACCTTGGAATTTTGATCTCTGGTAGCCCACCCCCTATTAGGTTGGCCTTTTGTCCAGCACAGACAGACCGGAGCCGGCATTCATCACGCAGAATAGCCCTAGCCTAATGAAAATAGGAGGTATGACTGGCTACATTCCACAGAGGGGGGGGGGGGTGCATCTTGTTCTCCGGGACACTGTCCATATATGGATCCCAGCATATTGAATCCAACAGGGGCCCCTTGGACCAGTAGGACAATTGGGCAGTTGACTGTTTGCCAATATGGCTAAAGAATCCCTGACTGCTTCTTCAGGCACAGAAAACGCAGAACATCCTCTATGTGTATGTTGAGTCTTACCGTGGTACAATCAGTAGTGCAGAGTGTAAGTTCCGCATAGAGATACAGGATGTTAGAATCAGTAATCTGGAAGACTTTCATAGGAAACCGAGATTCAGTGCTGACTCCATTCATTTCCACTGTTAGCTCATCAGCAGATACAACGCTAGCTGGGCACCTGCATACAGAAACCTTTCATTGGTTTTCAGTTACTGTAATCTAAAGATTAGACACAATTCTGGCACATACTATTAGAGCTGAACATTACATGGCATATATATATATATAATTACAGTGCTGTGAAAAAGTATTTGCCCCTTCCAGTTTTTTGGGAGGATATTTCTCACACTTAAATTATTCAGATCAAACAAATTTTAATCTTACACAAAGATAACCCGAGTAAATCCAAGATGCAAATGATAATGTGCCGCTTGCTAAATCATGACACTAAATCGTACACCAATTAAATGAACACCAATCCTTTGGAAGATTCTAAAAGGACAGATCCAAGCAGCGTCCTTATGTTAATTTCTTCAATACAATTGCACAGAAAAAGAGATAGTTCAATCAGTGCTATAGCAATAGTAAGAATCAGTATCTATTACATAACAGGTAAATGGCTGCAATCCTCAAATTTAAATAACATGTAAGAAATTGCGTGCAAATAAGCAAAATTAGCAAATAATAAAGTGCAGTTGAATAATCACATATAAATCATCTGTGCAAAATAACAAAGCAATAATAAATATAAGTGCAAAGAATTGTGCAAAAAATATCAATCTGTGCAAAATAGCAATAATAAAGTGCACCAAAATAATGCAGCAATGATAATGCAAAGAACGAGGAAGACTGTGCAAAAATGCCTGTGCAGATAATTGCCTAATAATGCCTGTGCAAAAAAATGCCTGTAAATGTGCAAAAAATAGCAAGCAATTAATGATAGCGAAAGTAGTCCATATAAGTGCTTCAATAAAAAGTCTTTGTATAAATAATATAAACTCTAGTGCATAAACCAGATCCCATACATAGTGCAATCACAATATACATTTTCTGTGTCTGAACTCCTTTTGGAATGCAGTAAAGTTCATCAGCTGCAGCAAGTGATCCCATCCATGCACTCTCTGGTGTAGTGATAGCAAGTGTTTCCCACAGCCTCTCACCTTAATGTAAGGAAAAAACAACCTTACAACCAATGGCCGATCCTGTTCCCAGACTTCCCCTGCTAGCGCTGTTCCTCTGTATCTCTGTCCTCGTTTGGGTCAGACCAAGTCCACCAGGCACTCAATCAGATAAAGGAAGAGAAAGGGAAGGACTCCTTAGTGTAGTAAGATAAACAACCAATTTAAATGAAAAGTAGAAAACTTACAATTTAGCAGTAAAACACAAGCAGCGGTAATAATTGTAACCGATCCTGGCCCAGATCGGAAACACAACGTCACCCGACTCACTATCCTGACGCGTTGCGTCACTGTCCACGTGACTTTATCAAAGGTACCTTTAAAATCGTTTGTTTATCTTACTACACTATGGAGTCCTTCCCTTTCTCTGCCTTTATCTGATTGAGTACCTGGTGAACTTGGGAAAAAAGCTGTTCAAACCTGCCTGGCCCTAGGTGAAAAAGTAATTGCCCCTTCCCATACTGAATCATGAATGAAGTGTGATTAACCACAATTTTTGGAAAAGCTGAGTTAATTTTCACTTGCCAGTTGCCACACCCAGGCCTGATTACTGTCAGACCTGCTGAATCAAGAAATCACATAAGTAGAAGCTGTCTGACAAAGTGAAGCACGCTAACAGATCACAAAAATCCACACATCATGCAACAATCTAAAAAAATTCAAGAACAGATGAGAAACAAAGTAATGTACATGGATCGGTCTAGGAAGGGTTTCAAAGCCATTTCTAAGGCTTTGGAACTCCAGTGAACCACGGGGAGAGCCATTATCCACAAATTGAGATAACTAGGAACAGTGGTGAACCTTCCCAGGAGTGGCCGGCCTACAAAATGACTCCAAGAGCATGACCTTGACTCATCCAGGAGGTCATAAAAGAACCCAGAACAAGATCTAAAGAACTTCCGGCCTCACTTGCCTCAGATAAGATCGGTGTTCATGATTCAACAATAAGAAAGAGACCAGGCAAAAATGGCGTCCATGGGAGAGTTCCAAGGCCAAAGCCACTGCTGACCAAAAAGAACACAAAGGCTCATCTCACATTTACCAAAAAAAGATCTTGATTATCCCCAAGACTTTTAGGCAAATATTCTGTGGACCAATGAGACCAAAATTTAACTTTTTGGAAGGTGTGCGTCCCGTTACATCTGGCATAAAACGAATACAGCATTTCATAACAAGAACATCATACCAACAGTCAGACATGGTGGTGGTAGGGGGATGGTCTGGGACTGCTTTGCAGCTTCAGAACCTGGACGACTTACCATAATTGATGGAACCATGAATTCTGAGCTCTACCAGAATATCCTAAAGGAGAATGTCCGGCCATCAGTTCGTGACCTCAAGCTCAAGTGCACTTGGGTTATGCAACAGGACAATGATCCGAAACACAACAGCAAGTCCATCTCCGAATGGTTCAAACAAAGCAAAGTTTAGGTTTTGGGGTGGCCTTGTCAAAGCCCGGACTTAAATCCAATTGAGATGCTTTATCATGACCTTACACAGGCCCTTCATGCTGGAAAACCCTCCAATGTGGCTAAAAATAAAACAATTCTGCAAAGAAGAGTGGGACAAAATTGCTCCACAGCAATGTGAAAGACTCATTGCCAGTTATCGCAAATGCTTGATTGCAGTTGTTGCCGCCAAGGGTGGCACAACCAGTTATTAGGTGTAGGGGGCAATTACTTTTTCACATAAAGCCAGGCAGGGTTGGACAGCTTTTTTGCTTTAATAAATGAAACCATCATTTAAAAACTGCATTTTGTATTTACTCTGGTTACCTTTGTGTAATAAAAAAATATTTTTTGATGATCTGATTCATTAAAGTGTGACAAATATGCAAAAAAAAAAAATCAATAAGGGGGCAAATACTTTTTACAGCATTGTATATACAGTGGTGTGAAAAAGTGTTTGCCCCCTTCCTCATTTCCTGTTCCTTTGCATGTTTGTCACACTTAAGTGTTTCGGAACATCAAACCAATTTAAACAATAGTCAAGGACAAGACAAGTAAACACAAATGCAATTTGTAAATGAAGGTGTTTATTATTAAAGGTGAAAAAAAATCTAAACCATCATGGCCCTGTGTGAAAAAGTGATTGCCCCCCTTGTTAAAACATACTATAACTGTGGTTGTCCACACCTGAGTTCAATTTCTCTAGCCACACCCAGGCCTGATTATTGCCACACCTGTTCACAATCAAGGCATCACTTAAATAGGAGCTGCTTGACACAGTAAGGTCCACCAGAAGATCCTTAAAAGCTACACATCATGCCGAGACCCAAAGAAATTCAGGAACAATTGAGAAAGAAAGTAATTGAGATCTATCAGTCTGGAAAGGGTTATAAAGCCATTTCCAAAGCTTTGGGAATCCAGCGAACCACAATGAGAGCCATTATCCACAAATAGCGAAGACATGGAACAGTGGTGAACCTTCCCAGGAGTGGCCGGCCGCCCAAAATTACCCCAAGAGCGCAGCGACGACTCATCCAAGAGGTCACAAAAGACCCCACAACAACGTCCAAGGAACTGCAGGCCTCACTTGCCTCAGTTAAGGTCAGCGTTCATGCCTCCACCATCAGGAAAAGACTGGGCAAAAATGGCCTGCATGGCAGAGTTCCAAGGAGAAAACCACTGCTGAGCAAAAAGAACATCAAAGCTCGTCTCAATTTCTCCACAACACATCTTGATGATCCCCAAGACTTTTGGGACAACATTCTGTGGACCGATGAGACAAAAGTGGAACTCTTTGGAAGGTGTGTGTCCAAGTATATCTGGCGTAGAAGGAACACTGCATTTCAGAAAAAGAACATTATACCAACAGTAAAATATGGTGGTGGTAGTGTGATGGTCTGGGGCTGTTTTGCTGCTTCAGGACCTGGAAGACTTGCCGTGATAAAAGGAACTATGAATTCTGCTGTCTACCAAGAGATCCTGAAGGAGAATGTCCGACCATCTGTTTGTGTACTCAAGCTGAAATGAACTTGGGTTCTGCAGCAGGACAATGATCCTAAACACACCAGCAAGTCCACCACCGAATGGCTGAAGAAAAACAAAATGAAGACTTTGGAGTGGCCTAGCCAAAGTCCTGACCTGAATCCTATTGAGATGTTGTGGTATGACCTTAAAAAGGCCGTTCATGCTCGAAAACCCTCTAATGTAACTGAATTAGGACAATTCTGCAAAGATGAGTGGGCCAAAATTCCTCCAGGACGCTGTAAAAGCCTCATTGCACGTTATCGCAAACGCTTGGTTGCAGTTGTTGCTGCTAAGGGTGGCCCAACCAGTTATTAGGTTTAGGGGGCAATCACTTTTTCACACAGGGCCATGATGGTTTGGATTTTTTTTCACCTTTAATAATAAACACCTTCATTTACAAATTGCATTTTGTGTTTACTTGTGTTGTCCTTGACTATTGTTTAAATTGGTTTGATGTTCCGAAACACTTAAGTGTGACAAACATGCAAAGGAACAGGAAATGAGGAAGGGGCAAACACTTTTTCACACCACTGTATATATATATATATTTGCATAGGTGAACAATACATAACATGCATTAATTTTGTTCATTTTACACATGTCCTTCCGCATTGCCCGCTTGTGCCTGCTCTCTAGAGTGTGCAGTGACGGGATCTGTGACCTGATTTGCCCAATGGACACAATTGATCACCAATCATTGCTGGGAGCACATGAACAGTAGTAAACAATGATGTCATTGTTTTACTACTGTGTGAGCTTTGTGATTGGTCACAGCGATCACATGGTATCCGGGTCAATCACAGCATCCCCACACCATGTGATAGCTGTGACCAATCACAGCATCACGCTAGTACACAAGGTTTTATGAATGAAACCTTTACACAGTCTTTTATTGATTACTTATTATAATGATCATCATCGTAAAAAGTAATCACTGTAAAAAAATATTATTTTTATATAATATGTCTTTTTTTATTTAAATTGTAATAAGAAATTGTGTATATATATATATATATATATATATATATATATATATATATATATATATAAAGTATATTTTTTACATACTCTCACCAGTCAGTGTCCCTGATCACTGCCACACCAGTCACATTGTCGCTAACCACTGCCACACCAGTTACAGTGTCTCTGATCACCACCACACGATTCCCACTGCCCCTGATCTCCGCCACACCAGTCCCAGTATCCCTGATCTCACCAGTCATATTGTCCCCGATGATTACTGAAGCATCAGTCATATTGTCCCTGATCACCACCACACCAGTCCCTGTGTCCCTAATCTCAAGAGTCATATTGTCCCCTGATGATCATCAAAGCATCAGTCATATTCTCCCTGATCACTGCCAAACCAGTCCTAGTGTCCCATGATCACCATCACACCAGTCATAGTGTCCCTGATCTCACCAGTCATATTGTCCCCTGATGATCACCGAAGCATCAGTCACCACCACACGAGTCCCACTGCTCTTGATCACTGCCACACCATTCCAACTGCTCTTGATCATGGCCACACCAGATCACTGCCACATCACTCATATTGTCCCTGATCACCGCTACATCAGTTACAGTGTCACTGAACACCACCACACCAGTTATGTCCCTGATCATTATTAGATGTGTAATTTAAGCCCATAGATAGCCTTAAGCTAATTACCTTGGTGCTCCTTGGATTCTGGGCCTCTCTCTGTTTCTAGGCTCTGAAAAAAGTCCCACGAGTGTGGTGTCCCCATACTCAAAAGAAGTAGCAGAATGTGTTTTGGGGTATAAATCTAAGTATGCCTATGATGTGTGTTAGAAATATCTTATTAATTGACAACTTTGTGTAAAGAAAATACAATTTCATTTTTTTACTGCATTTTCCAAAAACTTGTAATAAAATAAATTTTCCAAAGACTCACTATGCCTTTCATAAAATACCTTGGAGTGTTTACTTTCTAAAATGAGGTAATTTTGTGGATTTTTTATTGTCCTGATGCTTCAGGGCCTTCAAAACTGCTATAGGTAGTCTGGAAATGTATGCAATTAGAAAGCCTGAAAATGCTCCTTAGATTTTGGGCCCATCTGTGTGGGTATGACTGGAAAAAAGTCTCACACATGCGGTAGCAGCATGTGTTTCGGTGTGTAATTTTGAGTATGCCTATGCTATGTGTGAGAAATAACTTGTTAAAAATGACCTGGTAGGGAAAACAAATATTTTACAAAAAATTGTGACAAAAAAATTATAAATTAAAAAAACTCAACATGCCTCATACTAATGTAGCATCCCCTAGTGTACATAGGTAAATTTAGTTTAGTTTACAAGTAGCTAAAATGAGCATGTCTATGGGGTTCAAGCTCAGGTCAGGCTGGAGGGCTCCGCAGGTCAGGCCTTTGTCGCCTCCCCCTGGTTCTGGAAGTTTCCAGAAAAATTGGGTCTTAGGCAGTGGTAGTGGTGCCACGACACTGTAACCCCTCACAGATTCTGTTGTTGAGCGCAGAAATGGGCCCTGCTGTGAAATATTAGAGCAAATATTGTAATTACATGCCCCTGTTGAACAGGGGCAGAAAAATTGGGCCTTAGGCACTGGTGGTGGTGCCACAACACTGCAACCCCTCACAGATACTCTAGTTGAGCGCAGGAACGAGCCCTGCTGTGAAATATTACAGCAAAAATTGTAATTATACGCCCCTTTGGCAGCTGCATTGGCAGGCAAACTACTCTGAGACTGGGTGACAGAGGATGAGGAGTATGAGGGCGGCTTAGTTATCCACTCTACCAACTCTTCTGCATGTTGTGGTTCAACACGGCCAGCTGCCGAAAAAAAGGACAAGCGTGCCCCACGGCCACATGCTGAGGATGCACCGTGTCCATGACCAGCACTGTTGGCTGTAGACACAGAGCCTGCTTGCCCTCTTTTAGTGGCCTGTGAGCGTCTGGCTCTCCTTGGTGGCCTTCCAGACAGGCTGTAAAATTTTATTAGCAAAACACCACCTGAACTTTACTAGAAAAAGTACACCAGGAATGGCCTGCAGTCAGATATAGGCTTGGCTAGACTACAATGCAGTGGATATATATATGTAGGAGACTGTATATATATTTAATGCACTGCAGATCACTGAATCACCTGCCTGCCTGAATTATATTAGAAAGAGTCCACCAGGAATGGACTGCAGTCAGATCTAGCTCAACTGGATACAGTGGATATATATATATATATATATATATATATATATATATATATATATATATACATATACAGGCCTGGGTGTATATATATATATATATATATATATATATATATATATATAATAAATATACTGCAGCTAACTGAAACGCCTGCCTGCTCAATCTAAATGAAATGACACTCTCTCGGTCAACACCAGCAACACACTACACAGGGCTGACGTGCCGGCGGCCTTATATAGTGGCATCCTGCCTTTGGCCAATTATGGCTCTCTTTGCTGAAGGCGCTGTGATTGGCCAAAGCATGCGGGTCATAGTGCATGCTTGGCCAATCATCAGACAGCAATGCACTGCACTCATGTTCGACCCGAACAGAAAGCTCATCCCTCATCAGGACTAATTGATTTTCAAATATATATCCCATAGCTAGACTCTATAACTTTCACACAGACTAAATAATATAAACTGATTTGGGTTATGTTTACCAAAGAAACGTAACAGAATACATTTTGGCCAAAATTTATGAAGAAAGATTATTTATTTGCAAAATTTAGTATGGGAAACTAAGAAAAAAATATTTTTTTTTCTAAATTTTCAGTCTTTGTTTATATAGCATAAAAATGAAAAACCCAGTGGTGTTTAAATACCACCAAAGGAAAGCTCTATCTATCTCAAAATAATGATACAAAATTGAATTTGGGTACAGTGTTGCATGACTGAGTAATTGTCATTCAAAGGGTGAACTGGAAGGGAGTGAAAGTGTCTGGACTAGAGGAGGATAATAACTTTTTTCTTTTTACTTTGAGGCTGAGTTCTCCGCATCCAATTCACAATAGCAGGAGATTTTGACCGGCTCTCAATTGAGCTGGTTCACATATCTCTGGAGCAGCTCCGGTGCAAATTTGCACAGGGGGTCCTTCTTTTGGTCCATTTCAGGTCCAAATTCAGCCAAAAATTCAGGTAAAATTCAGGTAAAAGGGGACGCACAGGACCCCCTGCTGGGATCCGCATCGGTATTAGGTGTGATATCAAAGAAATAGTGCAGCGCTAAAGCAATAAATGCCTAAACAGAGAAAATGGAACGGTGACAACTTGCAGAGCCTCCACCTTTGGTGTCGCTAGCCGCTCACCTCAAAACGTGGACCCTCTGAATGAACAGATGGGTCAGTTGCACCTTGCCATAAAGGGTAAATATCCGCATCGACCAATGAGGTAACCACCAGCAGTGACGAGGGCGTAGGTCTGATAATCCAAGTCCTGATTAGACATGGGAACCGTCAAAAAATTTGTTTCCTTTTGTTCCGTTTCGTAAAAAAAAAAAATCGTAATTCGTGTACGAATTCCATTCGAATTCATACGAAATATGAATTTCATACGAACCGTTAATAAAATTTCGAATCGTTTCGAATCGTTAGGAATCGTTACGAATCGTTAGTAATCACTCACGGCTAATGAATTGCTGGTTCCTGTAATCCAACTACCAAATATCAAATTTCAACTAATACGACAGAAATTATTATAGCGGATATAACGAATGATTCGAATGATTCGAATGAATTCGAGATTCAGTATATCTAATATCGAGAACTGTCCCTGCAGTGCCTGCACAAAGTGTAATTTTTGCAGGAAAAAAAGCTATTTAAAATCGCGGCTAATGAATTTTCGGCTCCCGTAACACAGAGAACAGTCATTCATTGAAAGTCATTGATAAAAAAATAAATAAAAAGCGTGGGGGTCCCCCCAAATTCAATAACCAGGCCCTTCAGGTCTGGGATGGATTTTAAGGGGAACCCCGGACAAAAAAAAAAAAAATGGCGTGGGGTCCCCCTCAAAATCCATACCCAGACCCTTATCCGAGCACGCAACCTGGCATGCCGCAGGATAAGAGAGGGGGGGACACGATTTTTTTCTTGCAAAAATTACACTTTGTCATTCGAATTCATTCGAATTCATTCAAATCATTCGTTATATCCGCTATAATAATTTCTTTCGTATTAGTTGAAATTCGATATTTGGCAGTTGGATTCGAATAATTCGGAGCCGAAATTCGTAAACGGAATTTCGTATTCCGTACAGAATTCGTATTCGAAAAAAATCGTACTACGGATTCGTACGAATGAAACTAATCGCACATGTCTAGTCCTGATCTCCTTATGGCAACCAGATCTTCAAACTAGTGCCACTTCTAAGTTTTATTCTGATTTCTTCCAATAAAATACGTTTGATACAGAGAGCACTAGATATCTCCCTTTGTTACATGTGCCTTAACCGTTTGGAGATTCAAGTGTGAATGGGGCCTTAGTGAATTTTTTCTGTAGTCAAAGTGTACAAAGAACAAACAGAATTGCTAACCCAGTGCACTGTGTACTTACCCGTCCTGAAGAAGATAGAACTTTTGGTCGCTTACATTGGTAGGAGAGGCATAAATATTCGCCACTTTCAGATGGAAGGTGTTGGCATCCAGATTTGGTATGACCACTGAGATGTAGAGAGTATCTTCCACTGTCAGGATGTCATTCTCTTGGACAGGGGTCGTATATGCGCTGTCTTTAAAGGCCACCATTTGGGCTGCATAACTTGCATTTACTGTAAAGCCATTTATTACAGTGGTCCTGAAAAATAAACACACAAGAAAAGGTCACCTACCTAGGAACCCTTGTAGGCATGTGGCCATGCAGGTATGTTATTATACAGAGTGTACGCAGAGCTGAAATATTTGCACTGAGGATAAAGAAAGAGCAAACCTATTAGATCTCTTCTTCTGCTCTGTGTATACTGGTGGGGGAGGTGACGCTGATATACAAAACTAGGGTTTCAAATGCACCACGAGAGGTATCAAATTAAGATGTACAGTATATTAAAAAAGGGGGAAAATAAGTAATTTAACCACTTCCCACCCAGCCAATGTACATATACGGCCGGGTGGGAGCCGTCTACTTCTGATCGGACGTTCTGGAACGTCCTTCAGAAGTAGAGGGATCGCGCGCGCGCACGTGCCCGCGAAGCAGCGCGATCCCGATGCGGCCGTGTCACCCGGACACGGCGCATCTCGGATCGGCAGGAGGGCTCGCTGATTGGCCCTCCTGATCACATGACGGCCGTGTCGAATCACAGCCGTCATGTGATGTAAACAAACAGCCGTTTGCTAGGCAATCGGCTCTCCTCTCCTCACATGGAAGTCGTCGCTGAGGAGAGGAGAGCGGATTGCTGCAGCCGGCTGGTGATCAGTGAGTATGAGCTGTTTTTTTTTACTCACTGATCACCAGTAGTGTCCACAAAGTAAAACACACCTGTCCCCACACATGTCCCCAAAACACACATGTCCCCAAATAAAAATACATGTCCCCAAATAATAAAAAACACATGTCCCTCACATATGTCCCAGTAAAATAACATGTGCCAATGATTATCTGCACACATATGTCCGTGATCACCTGCACACATCTGTACATGATCATTTGCGTACATATGTCTGTGATCACGCGAACCAATTATTATACACTTAACAGAATTTTTTTTACTAAAAACATGTAGCAGAATACATTTTGGCTTCAATTTATGACAAAATTTGATTTTATTGGATTTCTTTTAAAAATTTCCGCTATATTTTCGCTTATATCGCAAAAAATAAAAAACGGAGTCGCGAATAAATACCACCAAACTAAAGCTCTATTTGTGCGAACAAAATGATAAAACATTCATTTGGTTACAGCATTGCATGACCGCGCAATTGTCATTGAAAGTGTGAGAGCGCTGAAAGCTGAAAATTGGTCTGGGCAGGAAGAGTGTTTAAGTGCCCAGTAAGGCTGCTTTCACACTGGAGCGGTGGGGGCGCTGGCGGTAAAGCGGCGCTATATTTAGCGCCGCTTTACCAGCGTTTTAGCGGCGCATTTCGGCCGCTAGCGGGGTGGTTTTACCCCCCGCGAGCGGCCGAAAAAGGGTCAATACCGCCCGCAAACCGCCACTGCAGCGGCGTTTTGCGGGCGGGTTCGGCGCGCTCCCCCATTGTTTTCAATGGGACCAGGCGCTATAGAAGCGGTAAATATACCGCTCTTATAGCGAGCCAAAGATGCGGCTTGCAGGACATTTTTGAGCGTCTTGCAAGCGCACCACTTCAGTGTGAAAGCCCTCGGGGCTTTCACACTGAAGGAACAGCAACAGCTGTTTCGGGTCGGTTTGCAGGCGCTATTCTTAGCGCAATAACGCCTGCAAACCGCCCCAGTGTGAAAGGGGCCTAAGCAAGTGGTTAAAGCGGATCTTTTCAAAGTTGATCTCACTGCTTTACAAATCTACCAAAGAGTGCTCAATGGACGTTTTTTTATTTTTATTTTTTTAATCGTACCTTGCAATCGGTGGCCCGGTCTATGGACACCATGTTCTGTCTCTGCGGCTGTGGGCGGGGATTTTGCGGGTATCCGCATCATTTCCGGTGATCGCTGCGCTGTCTCCTGGGATCTGGTGTCATTCTTCCCAGGAGTCAGTGCGGAGAGCCGACGCGAAATATCATGCGTGAATTCACGACGTTGCCACCCGTTGTGATGGCAACATAGATGTTTTACGGCGCTCGGCGCAGTTGCCACTGAGCATGCGCGGGAACCAGCAAGGAATGCTGGTATATCCAATGTAATGGAACCAGGAAGTGATTGCTTGTGGGCTTCAAATGCCCACAAGCAAAATGAAAACGAATGTGCAAGATTGTTTATAACTGGCGATTTGAGATAAAAAACGGACCTGAATACCGGAAAGCAATGTTAAAAGTGAGTAGAACGTCACTTTTAATACTAGTAATTTGAAACTTGTGTGCAGATCCGCTTTAAGTGAAAAAAATTGAGAACCGACATCCCTGCAATGGAAGAGTTTTCATACCTCTTAGATCAGGGGTGCCCAACCAGTGGCCCAGGGGCCACATGTGGCCCGCGGTGCCCTCTGATGTGGCCCTCGAACTCCTGCTCTAAGAGGGCAGGTTGGCAAGCCCAGATCACAGGTTGCCGACCCGCCATCCCAGAGCAGCAGTTTTGTGAATGAAGCCGCTGGTAGTGGAAGCAAGTAGACATGTGCACAACAAAAAAAATTTGTTTATTTTCGTTTCGTTTTTTTCGTTTCCGTTGATTCGTAACGATTCGTAAATTCGTAAGTCGTCGGTGTTCGTATTCGTAACGATTCTTATTTTCGTAAGAGTTATTTTTCCGTTGATTCGTTTTTCCGTTTATTCGAAATTCGGACGCATTCGTATTTATTCGTACTTTCGTAACATTCGTAGATTCGTAATCGGAGCATAATTCATCATTTTATGTAATGTGTATGCTATTATTACATTTTAAGAGACACGGAAAATTACGAATCGAAAAAAAAAGTTACGAATGTACGAATTTTTTCGTTCAATCCATTCGAAGCACGTTAAGCAGCGCCATTGTAAGAGACACGGAAAATTACGAATCGCAAAAAAAAAAAAAAAAAAAAAAAAAAAGTTACGAATGTACGAATTTTTTCGTTCGATCCATTCGAGGCACGTTAAGCAGCGCCATTGTAAGGGACACGGAAAATTACCAATTCAACCAAAAAAAAAACGTTACAAATTTTTTCGTTCATTTTGATTTTCGTTGTTCTCGTTTTCCGGATTTTCTTCTTTCGTAGATTTGTTGTTTCTAATTAGTTTTTTTCGTATTTTCGTTGTTTTTTCGGATTCGTTCGATTCGATGATTCGTTATTCGTTAAAAATTTTAGCGAATCATTCGTTCATTCGTACGATAACGAATGAACGAATATAACGAAAAAAAACGAATTGCACATGTCTAGAAGCAAGTAGCTGCGGAGCAGAGCCACATAAGCCAATGCTTCCTGTATAGCGCCCTCTCCTGTCACAGGCGGAGTGATACCAAATATGCTCCGCCTGGGACAGCAACAGCCAGCGATACCAGAATGGAAGACGGTTATTAAAGGTAAGTTTACTACTAAATTCACAGTATATATGGATATATCTGTTTTGCAGCAGTTACTGGGCTGCTTTCAAACTGATCCGCAGCTGCAGGTTACCTGCATCGAGCCGTAGACTTCTGTTATTACCTGCGGGTTTGTTGCGCCTTCAGAAAGTGCGCCACACCTGCAGGATATAATAGAAGTTTACGGCAAAGTGCAGCTAACCCGCAGAAAATCCACAGATTCACTGCGCTGCACCCGCGGTTTGGGCAAATCGCATGCGTCTCAGTGTGAAAGCAGCCTTAGGCCCCTTTCACATGATTGGTCCGACCCAATCGGATTTACTATTCACCTCTATGGAGCAGCAGATATAAACGGACTTGTGTCTGTTTACACACGCCTACCCAAAAAAAAAAAAAATAGAAAGGGATCTGCCCCTTCCGTCTGGGTGAATCGGATTGGATCAGGGGGCCCATAGAGTAGAGTGGGCTGTGTCCGTGGACCTGTCATCCTCCCGCTCCGCTCATTCGCCGCAACCAGTTACCAATTTGCTTAACCACTACAATACCGGGCACTTTCGCCCCCTTCCTTCCCAGCCCAATTTTCAGCTTTCAGCGCTCTCGCACTTTCAATGACAATTGCGCGGTCATGCAACGCTTTACCCAAATTAAATTTTTATCATTTTGTTCGCACAAATAGAGCTTTAGTTTGGTGGTATTTATTCACGACTCCGTTTTTTATTTTTTGCGATATAAGCGAAAAAATAGCGGAAATTTTGAAAAAAAAAACAATATTTTCTCCTTTCTTTTTTAAAAGAAATCCAATACAATCAAATTTTGGCATAAATTTAAGCCAAAATGTATTCTGCTACATGTTTTTAGTAAAAAAAAAAATTTTGTTAAGTGTATAATAATTGGTTCGCGTGATCACGGACATATGTACGCAAATGATCATGTACAGATGTGTGCAGGTGATCACGGACATATGTGTGCAGATAATCATTGGGACATGTTATTTTACTGGGACATATGTGGGGGACATGTGTTTTTATTATTTGGGGACATGTGTTTTTATTATTTGGGGACATGTGTTTTTTTTTTGGGGACATGTGTGTTTTGGGGACATGTATGTTTTAGGGACATGTGTGGTGTGTTGTGTGTTTACACTAGACTGGTGATCAGTGAGTAAAAAGCTGTAAAAAAAACAGCTAATACTCACTGATCACCAGCCGGCTGCAGCGATCCGCTCTCCTCTCCTCACCGACGACTTCCGTGTGAGGAGAGGAGAGCCGATTGCCTAGCAACCGGCTGTTTGCTTACATCACATGACGGCTGTGATTGGACACGGCCGTCATGTGATCAGGAGGGCCAATCACAGAGCCCCTCCTGCCGATCCGAGATGTGACACGAGCGCATCGGGATTGCGCCGCTGCGCGGGCACGCGCGCGCGCGATCCCGCTACTTCTGATGGACGTTCAGGAACGTCCGATCAGAAGTAGACGGCTCCCACCCGGCCGTATATATACAGTGGCCGGGTGGGAAGTAGTTAAGTGGCCCTCGCTCTTCAAAAGGTTGGGCACCCCTGTCTTAGACGGCCCATATCTCCTACCTTTCCTCCGTTCCTGTGCTGCAGCCTCCACCAGACTCTTCAGTACTCTACACTTCCGGAAGTGTGGGATTCCTGTGTCTGCCAGCACATGCCATGGCTCCTTCCTCTGCCCCCGATGTCACTACAGGACTCAGCAGAGACATAGAGGGTGGAAGGAAGGAACCGCACAGCACGGCAGGTGACACTCAGGAGGGTTGAATATCTAAGAGGCTTCTGAAGGCTTCATCACTGAAGCAGAAGGAAGGGAGGCGACACGGGATATAAAAACTCTTCTATTTCAGGGGCCTTTCCTCCCAATCTGCCAGGATCACTTGGAGAGTAGACATGTGCAATTCGTTTCGTTTTTTTTCGTTTTCCGTTAAAATTCGTTATATTCGTTCATTCGGTATCGTACGAATGAACAAATGATTCGCTAAAAATTTTAACGAATAACGAATTATCGGATCGAACGAATATGAAAAACAACGAAAATCCGAAATAACCAAATTAGAAACAACGAAACTACGAAAGAAGAAAATCCGAAAAAACGAAAACAGGAACAACGAAAATCAAAATGAACGAAAAAAATTCGTACATTCGTAACTTTTTTTTTTTTGTTGAATTGGTAATTTTCCGTGTCCCTTACAATGGCGCTGCTTAACGTGCTTCGAATGGATTGAACGAAAAAATTCGTACATTCGTAACTTTTTTTTTTTTTTTTTAGATTCGTAATTTTCCGTGTCTCTTACAATGGCGCTGCTTAACGTGCTTCGAATGGATTGAACGAAAAAATTCGTACAAACTTTTTTTTTTTTTTTTCCGTAATATTCCGTGTCTCTTACAATGGCGCTGCTTAACGTGCTTCGAATGGATTGAACGAAAAAATTCATACATTCGTAACTTATTTTCTTTTTTTTTTAGATTCGTAATTTTCTGTGTCTCTTACAATGGCGCTGCTTAACGTGCTTCGAATGGATTGAACGAAAAAATTCGTACATTTGTAACTTTTTTTTATTTTTTTCGTAATATTCCGTGTCTCTTACCATGGCGCTGCTTAACGTGCTTACAATGGATTGAACGAAAAAATTTGTACATTCGTAACTTTTTTTTTTGTTGAATTGGTAATTTTCCGTGTCCCTTACAATGGCGCTGCTTAACGTGCTTCGAATGGATTGAACGAAAAAATTCGTACATTTGTAACTTTTTTTTTTTTTTTTTTTAGATTAACGTGCTTCGATTGGATTGAACGAAAAAATTCGTACATTTGTAACTTTTTTTTATTTTTCCGTGTCTCTTACCATGGCGCTGCTTAACGTGCTTCGAATGGATTGAACGAAAAAATTTGTACATTCGTAACTTTTTTTTTTGTTGAATTGGTAATTTTTTTTTTTTTTTTTCGATTCGTAATTTTCCGTGTCTCTTACAATGGCGCTGCTTAACGTGCTTCGAATGGATTGAACGAAAAAATTCGTACATTCGTAACTTTTTTTTTCGATTCGTAATTTTCCGTGTCTCTTACAATGTAATAATAGCATACACATTACATAAAATTATGAATTATGCTCCGATTACGAATCTACGAAAACAATGTTACGAAAGTACGAATAAATCAATCTTACGGAAGTACGAATGTAACTAAATCTACAAAAATACGAATGCGTCCGAATTTCGAATAAACGAAAATTAAAAACGGAAAAAAAAAAAAACGAATCAACGAAAAAATAACTCTTACGAAAATACGAATCGTTACAAATACGAACACCGACGACTTACGAATTTACGAATCGTTACGAATCAACGGAAACGAACAAAAACGAAACGAAAAAACTAATTTTTCTATTGTGCACATGTCTACTTTAAATAGAACACCACTCTCACCAAGAATTTTCTGAAGAATTGTTTGAAATTTATTTATTTATTATTGAATAAAATAGTATCAAAATCATACATGTATCCAATAGCAGGGTGCACAATACATACTACAATGCATGACAATATAAAACACATGACAAGAAAAATTTGTACAAAAAATAAATATAATGGTGAAGACAACACTTAACATAAAAATATATATACAAAAAATACGGTACTGATTCTCTCCCGGAGGGTTGGCACCCCCGAATACTCGACGCGTTTCTAGTTGCCCGAATGTGGGAACCTTCGTCAGGAGTATAGAGTAATTCTATTTGGTAAGTACCTATCGCTCTAAGAAATGCAAAAGAGAAAAAGAAGAACTATAAACAGGGGATTCATTTCTTCCACTTGGGCTTACATCAAATTAACATGGGAACCCAAATATCGTAGAAAGTAATAATTTACATACAGAATATTATTATAGTTGATGCATGGAAAACCTTGCATGATACCGCTATATTTCATATAGTGAACCCTCCTAGATATACCATATGAAGTGCCAAAAAAGTATACATTACCACGTACCACGTGTGAGTCAAAATTCGTAAGACATATGAGTTGTATTTAGGCAGAGGAGGGAGGGAGATGCGCCCCCAAGAAAGAGAATGCGGCAACACACACGAAGTTGGATCCTAGTAGGATATTCCTATATTATGGACTATATGTCCAAAAACCAGCCGGGTCTGTATATAATACATATAATGGGAAAGGAAGTATTAGTAGTGTGTCTCCATAAATATACTGTGTTCAAGGAGAGGGAGATGTAGGGTGCTATTCACTAAGGGAGTGAGATATTAATTTAGATAGCAAAAAAGATGGAGAACCAAAGGCAGTAATAGTATCTATCAAATCCCAATAAAGATAGATAGTACACATACATGTGTCCAACAAACAAGTGGAAAGGAGAGAAGGAGACAGAGAGAGGGCCACCATAGTGCCAGGTACATTATTGTGACGTGTGTTTCAGAAGTTAGAGTGGTAAAGGTCCCCATGAAGGAGAAATAAGAATGGCACCTCACCCCAAGAGCAGGGAATGGCACTTATTAAAGTACTTGCAGCTATATGCCGTCTATCCTGAAAGATAAGACTCATCCCCGAGATTAAATGTCCCGATTGAATGGGATGGCATCCCTAATAGGGGATGCTCAAAGCCTAGGGAAGGGTAGAAAAATCCGTAAGTGAAATGCCATAAAAGCGCCATATTAATCTCCTTTATCAGAGACTTACCCTGATCCCTGTGGGGTGTCCCCTGTAAGGAGACGTGTGTCTGTAGTAGCCTGGCCTCCATGTGGTCCTCTGCTGCCCCATTTCAAAAATAGCCTGGAGGGCTCTTTTATAGAGGCCCACGTGCCCGTGACGCCCAGTGATGCGAGAGCGGGAGCCCGCGCGCACCACAAAGCCAACGTGCGCGCGCGGCGCGGTCGTCCGCCGCATCGCGCATGCGCAGAGGCTCAAAGTCTCCTCTAGGCTTAATCTCCCGTCCATCGGGATGTGCGCCTGCGCGCATAGTGGGTAGGTTGTATAGAGAAGGGAATCTTGCCTGGCCCTCATCTCAAGAATAGGTAGATGAAAAAGGCCTGGCTGGGGAATAATCCATAATACAGCGGATCCCTGTAGAGAGTAAAATTACCAGGGAAGGGCTAATAGTGTGTGTGTGATTAACTATGCCACACATAGAGAGGGCGCACCTCCCTTAATGAGGCATATAAAAATAAATGGAAAAAGGGAAAATAAAAATAAAAATGGTAATGTTTTCATGCTGAATTGTACCGAAAAAGGGGGGTTTTTTGTTTCTTAAGTGAGCTAACATGGCATCACTATTGCCCCTTAAAAATAAAAAATAAAAATTGGAACGGTAACGGTGTAAACAGCCTATTATGCACTATAAGTGCCCCATATGTGGATACGTATATATACGCACATTCCTGACACGCACATGGCACGCCAGAAGGGTATCACGTACACATGACACTACAGAGAGATATCACATACATAGCGATAATTTAAGAGAGTTTCATGCATGTTATAACCTATAATAATATAATCAAGAAGCGGACCCATACAAACATCACCACAGAAAAGCCTAATACAAATCAATTGAGTTACCATATGTCAGCAATGGCTAAAATAATCCCTTTAGCCTGGCAAAAATGTATCCCTACATCTCATAATCATTCAGTGGGCTATACCAATGTCGAAATCGGTTGATAACTGTGAATAAACATCAACATAGGAAAAAACAATGATGAACAATGGAATACAAAAATACCATGATAGTAGGCCTGCATTAGCCATGGCCCTCCCAGGTTCCAGATGTAAAACCTTCCAGGAAGGGTTTATAGCTAATGCAGTCATTAAGGCCTGGTGGATCAGTGGCCTTGAGTGCCACAATCCATCTCATCTCATGTTGCAAAACCCCCCTTTTTCGGTACAATTCAGCATGAAAACATTACCATTTTTATTTTTATTTTCCCTTTTTCCATTTATTTTTATATGCCTCATTAAGGGAGGTGCGCCCTCTCTATGTGTGGCATAGTTAATCACACACACACTATTAGCCCTTCCCTGGTAATTTTACTCTCTACAGGGATCCGCTGTATTATGGATTATTCCCCAGCCAGGCCTTTTTCATCTACCTATTCTTGAGATGAGGGCCAGGCAAGATTCCCTTCTCTATACAACCTACAGAGTTTGTTCCATTCAGTGTTGTGCCTGAGTGCTGGGAAGACATCCCTGGTCTCTACTCAGAAGAAGAAGAAGTAGATGTTCCAGAACCAGAGATGTTGCCAGAATGTGTTCCTGAAGAAGTCCCAAGAGAACAGAGATCTCGCAGAGTTGTGAGGCCTCCGAAGAAGTTAACTTACTCCAAGATGGGAAAAAGTTCGGAGGACTCTGTTACCACAGCAAGGAGAAGTGCTGAACGCCCTGACCCATCCACTGTTCATTTGGTGGAGGGCAACCCCAGCTCACTCTCTGGCACAGTTAGACAGGTCGCCCACACTGAAGTGACCTGTAGACAGGACAGCTCCCCATCCTATGCTAATTGGTGGGAGGCTCCTCTGTCTGAATTATGTGAATGTGTTGTCTCAAAGAAAGCTTGTAGATTGAACAATGTCTTTGGGGACCAAAGATTCAAAGTGGGGGGAGTGTGTAGCGGGGTCGTTCCCCTTTTAAGGGAGAAGACTACATTCCCCATAATTCCCCAGGCTCCCGGGAGGCTGTTTGTTTCCGCCTGAGAGGCTGCTGGGGGAGGAGATAAAAGGGAAGAGGAGAGACCGCCTCTTCCTCTTCTGACTGGGCTGGTGACGCAGACACTTCTGAGTGAGGAGACACCTGTGCGCACCGGGACTGCTGAAGGCCTGAAGCCTGGGCCTTGCAGACGGAGAGAGACTCTCACCCCTCACTGTCAGCAGCAGCAGAGCGGAGACTTTTGCCTACACATGGTCGGACGGAGAGAGGACCGGAGCGCAGGGGCTGTGACGGAGGAGGCCGGACGACGCCAGTGGAGGTCCCGGAGCTGAGGACGGTACCCTGGAGTGGTGAGCGAGCTGAAAGGCTCATCATACATTGTCACTTTTCACTTCTATGCCTATTGAACTGCCAAGGCACAATTACCTCAGAGCAGCAGATTGTTCTTTCTGTGGATTACAAACACACCATTTAAAGCTACATGTGCACCACCTCTACAGTTCTCTTGCCGGTGAAGAATACTGTATTTTCTCAAGGACTGAGCTCTATTGCTAGGGATCAGGCCTGATCCATTAGATAGTCGCAGTTAGATTTGTTGCACCTCAGAGGTGCATAGTAGACGGTCGCACTCGTGGCGCTCCGTTCCCCATTGCTATTTTGATACATATATGTGTACATGTTAAAGTGCATATTGCAGGGACCTGCTAATGTGTTGTAAGTCAAATGTTTGATGCATGTTACTATTTCTTTTCTTACTGCCAAAGTAAAGCCAGTTATTCTTATCTCAGCAGTCTGCTTGTGAGTTTGAGTCCATTACACTTAGAGTATAAGTGATATTTATATGTGCATAGATACATACCCCTTTACTAACTGTGCCAGAGCGGGTAGAGCAAATTGCCGGGGGGTTGGTGGAGCTGTACTCAGGGACCCAAAACAAACTTGCGGCCCTCTTAACTGGGGGTATCGCTACACGGATATTTACCCTTTATGGCAAGGTGCAACTGACCCATCTGTTCATTCAGAGGGTCCACGTTTTGAGGTGAGCGGCTAGCGACACCAAAAGGTGGAGGCTCTGCAAGTTGTCACTGTTTAATTTTCTCTGTTTAGGCATTTATTTCTTTAGCGCTGCACTATTTCTTTGATATCACACCTAATACAGATGCGGATCCCAGCAGGGGTCCTGTGCGTTTACCTTTTTCAGGTCCGATTTCAGCCTGAATTTTTGGCTGAATTTGGACCTGAAATGGACCAAAAGAAGGACCCCCTGTGCAAATTTGCACCGTAGCCACTCCAGAGATATGTGAACCAGCTCCATAGAGAGCCGGTCAAAATCTCCTGCTATTGTGAATTGGATGCGGAGAACCCAGCCTCAAAGTAAAAAGAAAAAAGTTATTATCCTCCTCTAGTCCAGAAACTTTCACTCCCTTCCAGTTCAGGCTTTTTTTCAGTACTCTCACACTTTGACAATTACTCAGTCATGCAACACTGTACCCAAATTCAATTTTGTATCATTACTTTGAGATAGATAGAGCTTTCCTTTGGTGGTATTTAAACACCACTGGGTTTTTCATTTTTATGCTATATAAATAAACAAAGACTGACATTTTTTTTTGAAAAAATATGTTTTTCTTAGTTTCCCATACTAAATTTTGCAAATAAATAATCTTTCTTCATACATTTAAATGACCCGCATGCCTTGGCCAATCACAGCTGGTGTTGACCGAGAGAGTGTCATTTCATTTAGATTGAGCAGGCAGGCGTTTCAGTTAGCTGCAGTATATTTATTATATATATATACATCCAGGCCTGTATGTGTATATATATATATATATATATATATATATATATACATACTTACATACATACATACATACTATATCCATTTTAGCTAGATCTGACTGCAGTCCGTTCCTGGTGTACTCTTTCTAATATACTTCAGGCAGGCAGGTGATTCAGTTAGCTGCAGTGTACAAACCAAAATCGCCTACTCATCCCCAAAGCCCGCTACAAATCGAAGGGAGAACGAAGATTCGCAGTACAGGGACCTCGGCTATGGAATGCTCTACCAAACAACATCCGCTTGGAAGAAAACCATCAGGCCTTCACGAAAAAACTCAAGACCCACCTCTTCTAATACAGCAGGACAACAAGAGCAGTCAAGCGCCTTGAGGCGATTCAGTTTGCATTTGCAGTGCTATACAAATCATTCATTCATTTAATATATATATATATATATATATGAGTCATTCTCGTGTATATATATATATCCACTGTATCCAGTTTAGCTAGATCTGACTGCAGTCCATTCCTGGTGGACTCTTTCTAATATAATTCAGGCAGGCAGGTGATTCAGGGATCTGCAGTGCATTAAATATATATACAGTCTCCTATATATATATATATATATCCACTGCATTCTAGTCTAGCCAAGCCTATATCTGACTGCAGGCCATTCCTGGTGTACTTTTTCTAGTAAACTTAAGGCGGTGTTTTGCTAATAAAATTTTACAGCCTGTCTGGAAGGCCACCAAGGAGAGCCAGACGCTCACAGGCCACTAAAAGAGGGCAAGCATGCTCTGTGTCTACAGCCAACAGTGCTGATCATGGACACGGTGCATCCTCAGCATGTGGCCGTGGGGCACGCTTGTCCTTTTTTTCGGCAGCTGGCCGTGTTGTTCCACAACATGCAGAAGAGTTGGTAGAGTGGATAACTAAGCCACCCTCATCCTCCTCATCCTCTGTCACCCAGGCTCAGAGTAGTTTGCCTGCCAATGCAGCTGCCAAAGCGGCCTATTCCATCGGCTCAATGTCATCAGTCACTCCTTCCCTAGCCCCAACATCATGCACGGAGGAGTCCCCCGAACTGTTCGACCACAGTGTTGGGTACATGCTGCAGGAGTATGCGCAGCGTTTTAAAGGCTCCGATGATGATACCCAGGTTGAGGAAGGCAGTAACGTGAGCCCAGAGAGAGGGGGTGCCCAAGAAAGACAAGAAACTGGCAGTCATGTTCCCCCAGCTGCAGAATACTGCCAGGTTTGCTCCAGTGACAAGGAGGGAGGGAATGATGAGGTCACTGACTCTACGTGGGTGCCTGATAGAAGAGAGGAGGAGACACATCTCCAACGAGGCAGGATGCCCTCCAGGGGCCAGCTTAAGGGCAGCCACCCGACTGTATCACACCGCAGAGCTCCGCATGTGCAGGGCGCTGCTGACTCCCCGCGTATTTTGAAAAGTTCTTTGGTGTGGGCCTTTGTTAATACATGTGCAGCAGATCGCATCGTTGCTGTTTGCAACATATGTCTGAAGCGTATCAAGCGTGGCCAAAACAGCAGCCGCTTGGGCACCACATGCTTGACCAGACATATGTTGATCTCCCATGCAGTCCGTTGGCAACAGTACTTAAAAAACCCACACCAAAGAACAAGGCAGACCTCTCCTTGCGACTCATCAGCTGGGATCTCCAACCCCACTATACCTTCAGTCTTCTCAGAAACCTGCACTGAGAGGAGTGAAGGTGTAGAATTAGGTGTGCCAAGTACTTGCGGGCAATCTGCTATCGCTACACCAACATCCGATTGTAGCAGGCAAATTTCCCTACCCAAGTTGCTAAACCGTAGAAAGAAATTTAGTCCCAGCAGTCTTCAAGGGATCGTTTTCAGTCCCCAGAAACCCATGGACTTGTACGTGGCTGGGAGGAGGTGGCTGTGGATCATGTCATCCTTAGTGACCAAGAGGACTCCGGATCGAATGCCTCAGAAAATCTTCGCTGCATGGCCTCCCTGATCCCGAAAAGCCTGCAAAAGGACCCTAGGATTCGTAGTATCAAGGAGAGGGATCATTACTGGCTGGCAACTCTTCTTGATCCACGTTACAAGGGTAAGGTTGAGGGAATTTATCCAGCCTTCACAGAGGGAGCAGAGGATGAAACATCTTCGGGAGGCCTTGCAGAAAGGTTTGTGCAATGCGTTTCCAGTGCCTGGGAGGTTACAATTTCCTGGTCCTCCTGGACAACGTGTTGCTGCGGCTTCGGTCAGTCACAGAAGGAGCGGTGGAGAAAGTGGCCATCTGACCGATGCGTTCAGACGATTCTTTAGTCTGCAGCCCCAAGGTCTGATCGGTTCCAGTAACCATCGCCAGCGTCTGATTTACATGGTTCAGGAATACCTAGGGGCAAGATCAGACTTGGAGACCTTTCCAACCGAAAATCCACTGGGTTACTGGGTGTTGAGGATAACTGGCCAGAGCTTGCACAGTATGCAATTGAGCTACTGGCCTGTCCTGCATCCAGCGTTCTTTCAGAACGCACATTCAGTGCTGCTGGAGGCTTTGTAACCGATCACAGAGTGCACCTGTCCACAGACTCAGTTTCATAAAAATGAATGAGTCTTGGATCACCAGCTACCAAGCACCTGATGCTGATGTAACCGATTGATTTTTCTATGAATGTGAGATTCCTTGAAGACTGCCTATGCTGAGTGACTATCCTGTTATGCTGAGTGACTATCCTATTCCTCCTCAATGTTCATGTTGATAGCTTCTAAGAACATTTTTGTTTCAGGGCACCACCACCACTGCCTAAGACCCAATTTTTCTGCCCCTGTTTAACAGGGGCGTGTAATTACAATTTTTGATCGAATATTTCACAGCAGCTCCCATTCCTGCACCCACCAAGATTAACTGTGAGGGCTTACAGTGTTGTGGCACCACCACCAAAGGCCCAATTTTTTCTGCCCCTGTTTAACAGGGGCGTATCACAGCAGGGCTCGTTCCTGCGCTCAACTAGAGTATCTGTGAGGGGTTGCAGTGTTGTGGTACTACCACCAGTGGCTAAGGCCCAATTTTTCTGCCCCTGTTCCACAGGGGCATGTAATTACAATATTTGCTCTAATATTTCACAGCAGGGCCCTTTCCTGCGCTCAACAACAGAATCTGCGAGGGGTTACAGTGTCGTGGCACCACCACCACTGCCTAAGACACAATTTTTCTGCCCCTGTTTAACAGGGGCGTGTAATTAAAATTTTTGATCTATTATTTCACAGCATGGCCCGTTCCTGCGCCCACCAAGAGTAACTGTGAGAGCTTAGTGTTGTGGCACCACCACCACAACCACCAAAGGCCCAATTTTTTCTGCCCCTGTTTAACAGGGGCACATAATTACAATTCTTGATATAATATTTCACAGCAGGGCCTGTTCCTGCGCCCACCAAGAGTAACTGTGAGGGCTTACAGTGTTGGGGCACCACCACCAGTCCACCACCACCAAAGGCCCAATTTTTTCTGCCCCTGTTTGACGGGGGCATGTAATTACTATTCTTGATATAATATTTCACAACAGGGCCCGTTCCAGCGGTCACCAAGAGTAACTGTGAGGGCTTACAGTGTTCTGGTACCACCAACACCTAAGGCCCAAATTTCTGCAGAGTATATAGGGCAGGCCGTATAGTATATACATTCAGTCTCCTACTTTCAAACATCCGACTTACAAAAGACCCCTACTTACAAACGGAGGGAGGGAGACAACAGGAAGTGAGAGGAAATCTACCCCTAGTAAGGGAAATTCTCTCCTGAAATGCCCCGTACACACAGTCGGACATTCCGACCACAAAATCCGTCAGATTTTTTCTGAGGGATTTTGTGCGAAACTTGTGTTGCACACACACGGTCGGACAAAGTTGTCGGAAAATCCGATCATTCTGAACGAGGTGACGTACAAAACGTATGACAGGACTACGTACAGGGCAGTAGCCAATAGCTTTCATCTCCAAATTTCTTCTGAGCATGCGTGGCACTTTGTGCTTTCTGCTCTCAAAAAACGGAAAAACCCCGCTAGAGCCCACACATGATCGTATTTTCCGATAACATAATCCGATCTGACTTTTTCCATCGGAATATCCGACCATGTGTGCAGGGCATAAGAGTTAATATGGGAAAAAGGTATCAACACCATGCCGATACTCTGCAACACCCTGCCGATACTCTGCAACACCCTGCCGATACTCTGCAACACCCTGCCGATACTCTGCAACACCCTGCCGATACTCTGCAACACCCTGCCAATACTCTAAAATACTCATTAATACCCAGCCATACTCTGCAATACACGGTAATACGCAGCCATGCTCAGCCGTACCCAGCCATACTCAGCCAATATTACAGTTGGGGAGATGATGTGGATATTACAGTGGGGGAGATGACGTGGATATTACAGTGGGGGCTTTATGGTGGTGGTTTTTGCAAATTAAATTATTATTTGCTGATACGAAAAATGATCCGATCCGTGAGTTGGGGGGGGGGGGGGGGACAGATGTATAGAGGGGGAACAGATATATGTGTGTGGGGGGGGACAGATGTGTAGTGGGGTACAGAGGGGGGAACAGATATATGTGTGTGGGGGGGCAGATGTGTAGTGGGGTACAGAGGGGAAATAGATGTGCAGGGGGGAACGCGCCCCTTGCTTACAGTAATACTAGACCTAAGACCCCTAAGAATATTAAAAAAAAAAGTCACAGTTACTTTGCTGAGCAACTAATTACTTTTTCAATGTAGTAACTGAGTTACTAACTCAATTACTTTTTTGGGAGAAGTAATTTGTAACTTAACTAATTACTTTTTTAAAGTAAGATGACCAACACTGTCCCTAGGTTATCCAAAAAGCTTAAAAATAGATTTTTTTGGCTGGAGCTACACTTACTTAAAGAGCCTGGCCAGTGAGTGTGGTTGTTGTTGGTTGGAGCATGGAGTGCTGAGTCAGGGATCATGAGGCCTGGAGGGGACCCCGGGGCTGGGGGCGACTCTGCCTCCAGGGAGAAGTTGATGAAGGAAGGAAGGAAAGGAGCAGTTTGACCAGAGGGATCTTCACCACACTTATGCCTTACTCAGGAGACACCCCCTATTGCAAGGGGGGATCGCAGAAGGCCTGAACAAGCAGTCTTTGCCAAGCAGCAGGATGTCGAGGAAAAGTGCCTGAAAATGAAATGAAAACTGAAAATCTACCACCCCCAGAGCCAACAAAGGAAGAAGGCAGCTGGATGCAATATTTAGCCAGCTTAACAAGAGACAGTACCACAACTTACCTTAACCCCCCTTTGCCGCAAGTTGTACATAGAGAAGCTGTTCTCCAAGTTGTTGCTGAACTCAGTTTGAGAATCCCATACCCCCTCATACTTATCCAAGTCTATATCCCCTCAATAAAATATAAAAACCAGCTCAAGGACTGGTTATTGACTGAGAATGCAAGTGTTGCTTGGCTGTGCGGGATTAGGGGGACCTTGGACTGTCTACCTTCCAAAAAGAGGTCATTTGGGGGGTATTTGTACTTTCCTGTCATTTTTGGGCCTCAAAAAAAATGAGGCCATCAGTATATCAGGACTAAGGAACACCCCCCGGTTCGGTTTGCGGCAGAAAATGCAAATGGACCGAATGTTTGTGCAAACATTCCAACACCGTGAAAGTCTATGGGACCCGTACGTGAAAAATCAAAAGTGTAAATTTTAAAGGCTTATATACAAGTTATTGTCCTAAAAAGTTTTTGGGGACCCGGGTCCTGCCCCAGGGGACATGTATCAATGCAAAAAAAAGTACCTGGGGGTGTCTATAGTATGCCTGTAAGGTATTTAAAAGACAAAAGGTAGCAGATCATAGACATAAATAGCCAATTAAAACTCCAGATACATAATTAGGCATATAATAAAATGTAACAAGCAAAGGTGCATCAAGTGGTGTGATAAAATCAAATCAGGTGATAAAAACAATCCTGGTTAAAAATGTATCATAAAAGTCGCATGATGTAACTGAATAAATAACAGTGCATCCAAATGTGTATATAAAAAAACACAGTGATGTGATAAATAAAAGGACGTAGTGAAAATCCTTAAACGCATGTAGTGTGCATCCAAGAATGTGAAAGAGGGAGTGATCCAAACGGATAAAATCAATATATCATATAAGTGATATAAAAAATATAATAATATAAAGTGCAGAAGAGCAGAGGTGACTATGAAATCTCATGTAAATTGGTATCCAGATTGGTGACAAATCCGTGCCAACTAAATCATAATGGCAAACTGGAGTGAAAGAAAAAAACAAATACTGAAATTGTGAATAGCGATTAATAAGTCGCAGAATATGAAAGTCCAAGTAGAAAGTCCATATATAGCATAAATGCAGGGTGATTTTGATATCTTCTATCCAGCAGGGGGCAAGCTAACAGTGCTGAGGTATCCAGTGGTGATACGGGGTAAACTATAAGTCCTGTGCAGTGATCCGTGTGTATTTCGTGGAATCCTAATAGGAATATGGGTGGCCCCTTACCTTACAGCTGTAAGGTTACAGCAGTGTAATCTGGGTCTTTGTGGTCATAGGAGACCGTCCTCCCTGGGGTGTCTTTCCGGTTTTTTCAATGTCTTTCCCAGGTGGTTCCCTTCAACTTTTTTCCTTATCCAGGCAGGGGCAGGGAGGGGGGATGGGGGGGTTTTCACCTCAATGTGCACATGTAATAAGATAGCCTCATAGTGTAGTATGTAAATGATAAACAGGTATTTATTGCAATCAAACAGGTAAAACAGATAGAATGGGTACTCACATAAAAGCAGTGAATACAAATGCAGGGTAAAAACGAGCCTCGAGCTCGGTGGCGTCACTTCCGGTAGGTCACGTGTCCCGACGCGTGTTCGTCACTTGTCACGTGACACTATGACTGGTGTGATGGTGATCATGGGACACTAGGACTGGTTTGGCAGTGATCAGGGAGAATATGACTGATGCTTTGATGATCATCAGGGGACAATAGGACTCTTGAGATTAGGCACACAGGGACTGATGTGGTGGTGATCAGGGACAATATGACTGATGCTTCAGTAATCATCAGGGACAATATGACTGGTGAGATCAGGGACACTGGGACTGGTGTGGCGGAGATCAGGGGCAGTGGGAATCGTGTGGTGGTGATCAGAGACACTGTAACTGGTGTGGCAGTGGTTAGCGACAATGTGACTGGTGTGGCAGTGATCAGGGACACTGACTGGTGAGAGTATGTAAAAAATATACTTTATATATATATATATATATATATATATTGTAGCTCCTCTCTGACATTTTCAGCACACCTGAATATAAGCAGGTCTGAAGGGGAAGTACCTGCCCTCTTCTATTAACCCCTTCCTAACCCTGCCCCAGGCTGACCCTCTACTAATATATATATATATAAAATTTCTTATTACAATTTAAAAAAAAAACAATAAAAAAAGATATATTATATAAAGATAATCTTTTTTTACAGTGATTACTTATTACCATGATGATCATTATAATAAGTAATCAATAAAAGACTGTGTAAAGGTTTCATTCATAAAACCTTGTGTACTAGCGTGATGCTGTGATTTGTCACAGCTATCACATGGTGTGGGGATGCTGTGATTGACCCGGATACCGTGTGATCGCTGTGACCAATCACAAAGCTCACACAGTAGTAAAACAATGACATCATTGTTTACTACTGTTCATGTGCTCCCAGCAATGATTGGAGATCAATTGTGTCCATTGGGCAAAGCAGGTCACAGATCCCATCACTGCACACTCTAGAGAGCAGGTACAAGCGGGCAATGCGGAAGGACATGTGTAAAATGAACAAAATTAATGCATGTTATGTATTGTTCACCTATACACATATATATATATATATACAATGCTATAAAAAAGTATTTGCCCCCTTATTGTTTTTTTTTTTTTTGCATATCTGTCACACTTAAATGAATCAGATCATCAAAAAAATTATTATTATTACACAAAGATAACCAGAGTGAATACAAAATGCAGTTTTTAAATGATGGTTTCATTTATTAAAGCAAAAAAGCTGTCCAAACCTGCCTGGCTTTATGTGAAAAAGTAATTGACCCCTACACCTAATAACTGGTTGTGCCACCCTTGGCGGCAACAACTGTAATCAAGCATTTGCGATAACTGGCAATGAGTCTTTCACATTGCTGTGGAGCAATTTTGGCCCACTCTTCTTTGCAGAATTGTTTTATTTTTAGCCACATTGGAGGGTTTTCCAGCATGAAGGGCCTGTGTAAGGTCATGATAAAGCATCTCAATTGGATTTAAGTCCGGGCTTTGACAAGGCCACCCCAAAACCTAAACTTTGCTTTGTTTGAACCATTCGGAGATGGACTTGCTGTTGTGTTTCGGATCATTGTCCTGTTGCATAACCCAAGTGCACTTGAGCTTGAGGTCACGAACTGATGGCCGGACATTCCCCTTTAGAATATTCTGGTAGAGTTCAGAATTTATGGTTCCATCAATTATAGTAAGTTGTCCAGGTTCTGAAGCTGCAAAGCAGTCCCAGACCATCACGCTACCACCACCATGTCTGACTGTTGGTATGATGTTCTTGTTATGAAATGCTGTATTAATTTTATGTAACGGGACGCACACCTTCCAAAAAGTTTAATTTTGGCCTCATTGGTCCACAGAATATTTGCCTAAAAGTCTTGGGGATAATCAAGATATTTTTTGGTAAATGTGAGACAAGCCTTTGTGTTCTTTTTGGTCAGCAGTGGCTTTGGCCTTGGAACTCTCCCATGGATGCCAGTTTTGCCCAGTCTCTTTCTTATTGTTGAATCATGAACACTGATCTTACCTGAGGCAAGTGAGGCTGGCAGGTCTTTAGATGTTGTTCTGGGTTCTTTTATGACCTCCTGGATGAGTCGTCGTCATGCTCTTGGAGTCATTTTTGTAGGCCACCCACTCCTGGGAAGGTTCACCACTGTTCCAAGTTATCTCCATTTGTGGATAATGGCTCTCCCCTTGGTTCACTGGAGTTCCAAAGCCTTAGAAATGGCTTTGAGACCCTTCCTAGACTGATACATGTACATTATTTTGTTTATAATCTGTTCTTGGATTTTTTTAGATTGTTGCATGATGTGTGAATTTTTGTGATCTGTTAGCGGGCTTCACTTTGTCAGACAGCTTCTACTTATGTGATTTCTTGATTCAGCGGGTCTGACAGTAATCAGGCCTGGGTGTGGCAACTGGCAAGTGAAAATTAACTCAGCTTTCCAAAAAAATGTGGTTAATCGCACTTCATTCATGATTCAGTATGGGAAGGGGCAATTACTTTTTCACCTAGGGCCAGGCAGGTTTGAACAGCTTTTTTCCCCAAGTTCACCAGGTACTCAATCAGATAAAGGCAGAGAAAGGGAAGGACTCCATAGTATAGTAAGATAAACAAACGATTTTAAAGGTACCTTTGATAAAGTCACGTGGACAGTGACGCAACGCGTCAGGATAGTGAGTCGGGTGACGTTGTGTTTCCGATCTGGGCCAGGATCGGTTACAATTATTACCGCTGCTTGTGTTTTACTGCTAAATTGTAAGTTTTCTACTTTTCATTTAAATTGGTTGTTTATCTTACTACACTATGGAGTCCTTCCCTTTCTCTGCCTTTATCTGATTGAGTGCCTGGTGGACTTGGTCTGACCCAAACGAGGACAGAGATACAGAGGAACCGCGCTAGCAGGGGAAGTCTGGGAACAGGATCGGCCATTGGTTGTAAGGTTGTTTTTTCTTTACATTAAGGTGAGAGGCTGTGGGAAACACTTGCTATCACTACACCAGAGAGTGCATGAATGGGATCACTTGCTGCAGCTGATGAACTTTACTGCATTCCAAAAGAAGTTCAGACACAGAAATTGTATATTGTGATTGCACTATGTATGGGATCTGGTTTATGCACTAGAGTTTATATTATTTATACAAAGACTTTTTATTGAAGCACTTATATGGACTACTTTCGCTAACATTAATTGCTTGCTATTTTTTGCACATTTACAGGCATTTTTTTGCACAGGCATTATTAGGCAATTATCTGCCCAGGCATTTTTGCACAGTCTTCCTCGTTCTTTGCATTATCATTGCTGCATTATTTTGGTGCACTTTATTATTGCTATTTTGCACGGATTGATATTTTTTGCACAATTCTTTGCACTTATATTTATTATTGCTTTGTTATTTTGCACAGATGATTTATATGTGATTATTCATCTGCACTTTATTATTCATTAATTTTGCTTATTAGCACGCAATTTCTTACATGTTATTTAAATTTGAGGATTGCAGCCATTTACCTGTTATGTAATAGATACTGATTCTCAGGGGTCAAGTCCTGGGGGAAAAAGTGTGGGAACTCCCACCCAAGATCCCCTCTTCCGCCAAAAAATAAAATATGATACGCTCATATACACGAACGCTTCAAAAGTGGTATTTTTCATCCAATTTTCGTATTGTGTGTATGAAGCTTAACTGTTAGTACATAAAAAAAATGATCCTCAATAAACATAAATACAGTAATTCTCTGAATAATCAGCATTCATTCAATTGTGCTTCCATGCAAATGTGATCATCATGTTCTGATCTTTATTGGGGAATTTTATTTTGTATATAGAGTTTATGTGGTGAGTTTACACTTTTCATTGAACAGAGTTTGGATAACACAGGGTTAAACGGAAAGGTCATAAATGAACTGCACATTATCTGGACAGAATGCTTGGGGAGATAGTGATGTGTTCCTGCTTAGGAGATGTATATTAGCTTGGGGGGGCTGCAAACTCTGCAGGGCTCCAACACACACTCGCTGCTATTCCAACCCTTCACATATTTCCACATAAACTTCCCTCCTGGCATTAAACTTTGCCAGGTATTGTGCTCAGCTTACCACCCCAAACTGATGTTCCTCCCTCAGCTCACCTCTCTCCCTGCATGTCCTGTGAGCAGAATAGCTGATCTAACCGTCAGCTAGACCTAGACCTGATCTACCTGTCAGCTAGCTGTGATTGACAGGTAGATCGAAGCGGAAGCTGTCATGGGGCCCCCTACTGGCAATGCCTGAATGGTCAGGTGTGCAGCACTTACTATTGCGAGCTGTGTCTGCGGCTGCTGGTGTAGCACCTACCACACAGCTCACATACTTCAAAGGCTTGCAGGACACGGCTGCTAACGGGAACTGAGTTCCTGTTGTGGAAAAAGTACAGGAACTCCGTTCCCGCAGGACTTGAGCCCTGCTGATTCTTACTATTGCTATAGCACTGATTGAACTATCTTTTTCTGTGCAATTGTATTGAAGAAATTAACATAAGGACACTGCTTGGATCTGTCCTTTTAGAATCTTCCAAAGGATTTGTGTTCATTTAATTGGTGTACGATTTAGTGTCATGATTTAGCAAGCGCCACATTATCATTTGTATCTTGGATTTACTCGGGTTATCTTTGTAAGATTAAAATTAGTTTGATCTGATAATTGATCTGATAATAATTTAAGTGTGAGAAATATCCCCCAAAAAAACTGGAAGGGGCAAATACTTTTTCACAGCACTGTATATATATAGGCACGGGTATGCCATTCCTTCAGAGAGCATGCGCCGGTGAAGTCATTATCTGTTACTTGTTGAAATATGTCCTAAACGGTGGATGTTTAAGAGATATCCATTTTACCTACAGGTAACCCTTATCCTAAGCTCACCTGTAGGTAAAAATTGCACAAAAGAGGTTACTACCACTTTAATTTTTTAATTATGGAAGAGCCACTTTAAGCTTGGTGGTGTGCATTTTTTTTCCCAGTCCATTAACACCTCCGACCATCTTTTTTAATAAACAGACACTGACCTGTTCAGGGATCCAGCACTGTCCTCACCAGGGCCAGTTTCTTCGCCGGTTTTCAGTCCATGGCACCAGCATGTGGCCAACTGTGGGCAGCTGGCTGTGACTCAATGTGGCTTCACAGCAGGCTGCCCACTGTCCATGTGCATGCCACGCTGCACTTTGTAAATGGTCCCGCGGCCTTCTGGAACCCATGACGTGTCCCAGGAAAATGGCAGGAGGGAGGTAGAGAGAACTTACACTTGGGTTACCTAGGAAGTGGGAGAGGGTACCTGTCAAAACTAGGTATCTGCCCCCCCCCAAAAAAAAGTTACAAATATGGAAGAGGGGGGTGGAAGGTGAGGGGAAGATGAGTGGAACTTCTTCTTTTGGGTGAAGTTTTACTTTAAAGATGCCAGTTTCCATCCCAATTTTCTGCTGTTTTTGCAAACCAAGCAGGTAGAACATTGCTGTGTGTGATGAGCGTGAAAGCTGAAATGATGGCGGACTCCACACAAAATTGGTGAATTAAAGCGGAGTTCCACCCTAAAGTGGAAGTTCTGCTCATCGGATTCCTCCCCCCCTCCGGTGCCACAATTGGCACCTTTCAGGGGGGAGGGGGTGCAGATACCTGTATAATCCAGGTATCTGCACCCACTTCCGGGACCAGCTAGCCGCAGATGCCCCCCCCCCCCCCCCCCCCCCCCGCTGTGTCCTGGGAAACACACAGTTCCCAAGACACAATGGGGACCAGTAAAGACGCGACTCGCGCATGCGCGTTAGGGAACCGGGCCGCAACGCTTCACTTCCCGATTCCCTGACGGAGGAGGGCGGCGGGGGTAGCCGAGAAACAAGCGATTGCTCGTCATCTGCTGCCGACATCGCTGGAACCTGGAACAGATAAGTGTCCATTTATTAAAAGTCAGCAGCTGCAGTATTTGTAGCTGCTGACTTTTATTTATTTTTTTGTTAAGGTGGCCATCCTCTTTAAATTTATATGCTGGCTTCTGATACTGAAATGCCACCATCAGAATTCACAGTTCTGCCCATCTTCTGTAGTCATAACGTGGACTAGGGATGAACTTGGGTTTGGCTAAAATCTCTTCCCTAACAAAGACAATTGATGGTGTTATGCTGCCCGATACAATGTGGAATAAATAGGTGATTGGGAAATATGGCTTAAAGAGACTAAAATCAATGTGGAGGGGGAATGTAAACTATTCCAGTGAAGTCTCACCATTGGAGTGATGGAAGAACCTGGTGTGCCCGCATTCTCCACTGTTTCCATAGTGGGGATAACACAGATAGAGGAACATGAAGGGAACGTTGTGACTTTATCATAGCTGGGGTGTTTCTTGGATACAATTTGAAGTTCGTTCAACAAATTCACTTGTCTGGAATTTCTGTTGAATTACTTTTATTTCCTTACAGACCTGCAGCCCTCAATCCAGATCACTGATCATCCAGCCAATTGCAGGAAACACTGGAACCTTTTTGGATGCCGGTAAATCATCTCAGGTTCACACTTTGTTACAGTGATTTTCCATGTTCCTTCAGTCACAGATATTAACACCCCAACTCCAGACAAAATTTATTCTTGTTTTGGATAAAGTAAGAAAGGGCTAAAGCTTCTGTCAAGATTTAAATGCCGTCTTTGGTCTTTGTTCACTTTGGGAGGATTTTCCCTCACTTCCTGTTCTGTCTGACACCTGACCAGGAAGTAAGGAGACATATGCCAATAAAAAACCTGCAGAGGTTCTAACCATTCACCGTTCTACTAAAAATTGCCTTTATTGCTCTATCTGTCCTGTATATTTAACGGACCAATAAGGCAGTAAATTGCCCATTGTTAGGGATTATTTTCAGGGATTACAAACAATTTAACTTCTATGGTGATCACTACACAATTATTTCACCCTACAGAGAATGTGACTATTGTATGAGAAATCCAGAGGAATGGACTTTATTGTGTTTTTGTGTCTCTCCAGTGGCTGCGCCTACATTTTGTGGAAGTAAATCCTGTGCTGATGATGAGCTTTGTAACAGTGCTACTAATGTCTGCCAGTGCAATACAACTTTCGATGCATTCATACGAGGTATGGTATCATGGGTCTCGTGCTACTTAACCACTTCAATACAGGGCACTTAAACACCTTCCTGCCCAGACCAATTTTGAGCTTTCAGCGCTGTCACACTTTGAATGACAATTGCGCGGTCATATAACACTGTACCCAAATGAAATTTTTATCATTTTTTCCCCACAAATAGAGCTTTCTTTTGGTGGTATTTGATCACCTCTGCGGTTTTTATTTTTTGCTAAACAAATTAAAAAAGACCGAAAATTTAAAAAAAAAAAATGTTTTTTTTTGTTTCAGTTTCAAAACTTTGTAAATAAGTACGTTTTCTCCTTCACTGATGGGCACTGATAGGTCCGCACTGATGGGCACTGATAGGTCCGCACTGATGGGCACTGATAGGTCTGCACTGATGGGCACTGGTAAGGCGGCACTGATGGGCACCGATGAGGTGGCATCAATGAAGTGGCACTGAGGTGGCATTGATGGGCACTGATAGGCGGCACTGATGGGCGACACAGATGGGCACTGATGGGTGGCACAAATTGGCACTGATGGGTGGCACAGATTGGCATGGATAGGCGGCACGGATGGGCACTGATAGGTGGCACAGATGGGCACTGATAGGCGGCATGGATGGGCACTGATAGGCGGCATGGATGGGCACTGATAGGTGGCACGGCTAGGCACTGATAGGTGGCACGGCTAGGCACTGATAGGCGGCATTGTTTTTTACTGATGGATGCCAATCAGTGCCAAACAATAATGCATGCCAATCAGTGATGCCCATTGTGGGCACTGATTGGCATCCATTGTGGGCACTGATTGGCATCCATTGGTGGCACTGTGTGTCATTCCTGGTGGTCTAGGGTGGCATACCTTTTGATGGGCATCCCTGGTGGTCTGGTGACGTCCCTGGTGGTCCAGTGTGGGTATCCTCGGGGGGGCTGCGCTGATAATCGATCAGCACAGACCCCCCCTGTCAGAGGAGCAGCCGATCGGCTCTCCTCTACTCGCGTCTGACAGACGCGAGTGAGGAAAAGCCGATTACCGGCTTCTCCTATTTACACTGTGATCAGCCGTGATTGGACACGGCTGATCACGTGGTAAAGAGTCTCCGTCGGAGACTCTTTACCAAGATCGTAGTTGCGGGGTGTCAGACTGACACCCCGCAACAACGATCGCCGCGATGCGCGCCCCCGGGGGCGTGCAGCGGCTCAAAATCCTGAGGACGTCATATGACGCCCTGTCAGGATTTTACAACCACTTTGCCGCCGTCATTTGACAATGGGCGGGCGGCAAGTGGTTAAAACTAAATATTGAATTTTCCCATAAACCATATGAAGTACATGTAACACACACCAATGTAAGGGGACACTACACCGATCATCAATGTAAGGGGGCACTACACTGATCATCAATGTAAGGGGACACTACACCGATCATCAATGTAAGGGGGCACTACACTGATCATCATTGTAAGGGGGCACTACACTGATCATCAATGTAAGGGGGCACTACACTGATCATCAATGTAAGGGGGCACTACACTGATCATCAATGTAAGGGGGCACTACACTGATCATCAATGTAAGGGGACACTACACTGATCATCAATGTAAGGGGGCACTACACTGACCATCAATGTAAGGGGACACTACACTGATCATCAATGTAAGGGGACACTACACTGACCATCAATGTAAGGGGGCACTACACCGACCATCAATGTAAGGGGGCACTACACCGACCATCAATGTAAGGGGTCACTACACCGATCATCAATGTAAGGGGTCACTACACCGATCATCATTGTAAGGGGGCACTACACTGATCATCAATGTAAGGGGACACTACACTGACACATCATCAATGTAAGGGGACACTACACTGATCATCAATGTAAGGGGGCACTACACTGACCATCAATGTAAGGGGGCACTACACTGACCATCAATGTAAGGGGGACTACACTGATCATCAATGTAAGGTGGCACTACACTGATCATCAATGTAAGGGGGCACTACACTGATCATCATTGTAAGGGGGCACTACACTGATCATCAATGTAAGGGGACACTACACTGACCATCAATGTAAGGGGGCAATACACTGATCATCAATGTACGGGGGGCACTACACTGATCATCAATGTAAGGAGGCACTACACTGACCATCAATGTAAGAGGACACTACACAGGAAACCATTGCAAATGGGCATTACACTGACCACCAATGTAAGGGGACATGGTTATAATACGTCTGGTATCAGGCTGAACAGCACCCACTATACAGTGGTGTGAAAAAGTGTTTGCCCCCTTCCTGATTTCCTGTTCCTTTGCATGTTTGTCACACTTAAGTGTTTGGAACATCAAACCAATTTAAACAATAGTCAAGGACAACACAAGTAAACACAAAATGCAATTTGTAAATGAAGGTGTTTATTATTAAAGGTGAAAAAAAATCCAAACCATCATGGCCCTGTGTGAAAAAGTGATTGCCCCCTAAACCTAATAACTGGTTGGGCCACCCTTAGCAGCAACAATGCAACCAAGCGTTTGCGATAACGTGCAATGAGGCTTTTACAGCGTCCTGGAGGAATTTTGGCCCACTCATCTTTGCAGAATTGTCCTAATTCAGTTACATTAGAGGGTTTTCGAGCATGAACGGCCTTTTTAAGGTCATACCACAACATCTCAATAGGATTCAGGTCAGGACTTTGGCTAGGCCACCCAAAGTCTTCATTTTGTTTTTCTTCAGCCATTCGGTGGTGGACTTGCTGGTGTGTTTAGGATCATTGTCCTGCTGCAGAACCCAAGTTCGTTTCAGCTTGAGTACACGAACAGATGGTCGGACATTCTCCTTCAGGATCTCTTGGTAGACAGCAGAATTCATAGTTCCTTTTATCACGGCAAGTCTTCCAGGTCCTGAAGCAGCAAAACAGCCCCAGACCATCACACTACCACCACCATATTTTACTGTTGGTATAATGTTCTTTTTCTGAAATGCAGTGTTCCTTCTACGCCAGATATACTTGGACACACACCTTCCAAAGAGTTCCACTTTTGTCTCATCGGTCCACAGAATGTTGTCCCAAAAGTCTTGGGGATCATCAAGATGTGTTGTGGAGAAATTGAGACGAGCTTTGATGTTCTTTTTGCTCAGCAGTGGTTTTCTCCTTGGAACTCTGCCATGCAGGCCATTTTTGCCCAGTCTTTTCCTGATAGTGGAGGCATGAACGCTGACCTTAACTGAGGCAAGTGAGGCCTGCAGTTCCTTGGACGTTGTTGTGGGGTCTTTTGTGACCTCTTGGATGAGTCGTCGCTGCACTCTTGGGGTAATTTTGGGCGGCCGGCCACTCCTGGGAAGGTTCACACTGTTCCATGTCTTCGCCATTTGTGGATAATGGCTCTCACTGTGGTTCGCTGGATTTCCCAAAGCTTTGGAAATGGCTTTATAACCCTTTCCAGACTGATAGATCTCAATTACTTTCTTTCTCAATTGTTCCTGAATTTCTTTGGGTCTCGGCATGATGTGTAGCTTTTAAGGATCTTCTGGTGGACCTTACTGTGTCAAGCAGCTCCTATTTAAGTGATGCCTTGATTGTGAACAGGTGTGGCAATAATCAGGCCTGGGTGTGGCTAGAGAAATTGAACTCAGGTGTGGACAACCACAGTTATAGTATGTTTTAACAAGGGGGGGCAATCACTTTTTCACACAGGGCCATGATGGTTTGGATTTTTTTTCACCTTTAATAATAAACACCTTCATTTACAAATTGCATTTTGTGTTTACTTGTGTTGTCCTTGACTATTGTTTAAATTGGTTTGATGTTCCGAAACACTTAAGTGTGACAAACATGCAAAGGAACAGGAAATGAGGAAGGGGGCAAACACTTTTTCACACCACTGTAACTGTTAGGCAGTAAGGGAAGGTTGCTAAGTAAGGCAGCCTCTATCTGGACTAGTTGTGTGTGGCTGGCATTTAGGATGTGCAGTCCAGTTCACCACTTCCTGGCAGGTGGCTAATCTGTGCTGTGCTGAGTGACTTCCTGCTCATTCACAAACTAAAGCATAGTAAGCAGTTTACAATGCTTCAGTTATGATTGAACACAGTGTGTGAGTGTGTTTACTGTGTTCATTTTGAAAAGGAAGGGGCCAGTAAATAACATATTGATTAGCCCGTTCCCCACGCTTTATCCTGGAACATCCTCTGTAGCAGCCAGGGCGAGAGGAGAGGCGAGGAGAGGAGGGAAGCCGGCAGCACTCTGGGTGGGGGGAGCAACACAGGGGGAAGCCCGGGCAGTAGGGGGAGTCAGCACCGGGCGGTACTGTGCAGTGAGAGGAGTGCAGAGATCATTTTTTTTAATTGCTCAGTAAAGTTCTTCCTCTTGGCACTGAGGGAGTTAGAGAGAGAGAGAACAGCTCTGTCTGAATATTTTCCTGCCAGCTGAGATCATACCAGTGGTGATCTGAGCCTGAGACTGGTACTGAGGACACCCAGAAACAGCGCAGCACCACCCACATCACAGCACCTGCACCACTGCAGCAGGGAGACTGGTGCATCCACTCACCCTCTGCTTCCCACCACTGATCATCAGAGTGATGATTAGGGCGTGCCCAGGTGGCACGCCTCCTGTGCAGGCCTATGGTCAGGCCCCGGATCCTCACAGGCCGCAGACTCTCAGCTCAGATCCTGAAGACACAGCAACTCTCTCCCTCTACTCAGTCTCTGAAGGCAGCTCAGGTGCAGGTCTGCCCCCTCTCCTGATGTGGGGGAACAGGACAGGAGCAGGTCCTCTTAACTCTTTTCTAATGGCTCTGGTCCCTTAAACATGGGGCACAGACCCTCACAACAGATGTGTTCCCCAAAAAAAACCCCCCCCCCCTTTTTTTTAACCCGGGGGCTGGCCCCCCCGGGGGGATGGCCCGGGGGGGGGCCCCCCCGGGGGGGGCCCCGGGCCCTTTCCCTTTGGGGCCCCCCTTTTAAAACCCGGGGGGGGCCCCCAAGGCCCAGCCGTGGGGGCCCCCCCCCTTTTTTTCCCTACCCCCCGGGGGCCCCCCGGGCCCGGGCCCCCGGGGGCCCCCCCCGGGGGGGGGGGAAGGGGAAAGGGGAAAAAACCCCCCCCAATTTTTTCCCCCCCCCCGGGGGGCCCTTTTGGGGGGGGAAAAAAAAACCCCCCCCCCCCCAAAAAAAAAACCCCCCCAAAATTTTCCCCCCCCAAAATTTTTTACCAAAATTTTTTAAAACCGGTTTTTTTAAAAAAAATTTCCTTTAAAAAATTTTAAAAAAAGGGGGCCCCTTTTTTAAAAAAAAAAAAAAAAAAAAAAAAAAATTTAAAAAAAAAAAAAAACCCGGGGGGGAAAAAAAAAAAAAAAAAAAAATTTTTTTCCCCCCTTTTTTTTTTTTTTCCAAAAAAAAGCTTTTTTTTTTTTTTTAAAAAAAATTTTTTTTTTTTGGGGAAAAAAAAAAAAAGGGGGGGGCCCCCCAAAAAAAAAAAATTTTTGGGGAAAAAAAACCCTTTTTTTGGGGGGGGGGCCCCCCCCCCCCCCCCCCCCCCCCCCCCCCCCCCCCCCCCCCCCCCCCCCCCCCCCCCCCCCCCCCCCGGGAAACTGGGGAAAATTTTTTTTTCCCCCGGGGAAAAAATTTTTGGCCCCCTTAACCCCCCCCCTTGGGGGCCCCCCTTTCCTCCCCAGTTTAAAACCCCTTTTCCCCTTATCCCTTTAAAAAGGAAAACCCCCCAAAAAAAATTTTTTTTTTTAAAAAAAATTTTTTTTTCTTTTTTTATTTAAAAAAAAAAAAATAAAAACTTTTTTTTTGGGGGAAAAATTTTGGGGGGCCAAAAAGGAAAATTATTTAAAATTTTTTTTTCCCAAAAAATTTAAAATTTTTTAAAAAAAAGGGGGAAAAAAAAAAATTTTTTTTTTTTTTTTTTAAAAAAAGGAAAAATTTTTTTTTAAAAAAATTTTTTTTTTTTTTTTGGGGGAAAAAAGGGGTTAAAAAAAAAAAAAAAAAAAACCCCTTTTTTGGGGAAAAAAAAAAAAATTTTTTTAAAAAAAAGGGAAAAAAGTGGGGGGGAAAAAAATTTTTAAAAACCCCCGGGGCCCCCCTTTTTAAAAAGGGGGCCCCAAAATTTTCCCGTTCCCAAAAAGGGGGGGGGGTTTTTTTTAAAAAAAACCCCCCCCCTTTTAAAGGGGGAAAAATTTTTTTTTTTCAAAAAGGGGGAAAAAAATTTTGGGCCAAATTAAAAAAGGGAAAATTTTTTTTTTTTGTTTAAATTAAACGGGCCCCCTTTCCCCAGTTTGGGGGGGGAAAAAAAGGTTTTTTTCCCCCCCAAGGGGGGTTTTTAAACCCAAAAAAAAAAAAATTTTTAAAAAACCCTTTTTTTTTTTTCCTTTTTTTTTTGGGGAAAAAATTTTTTTTTTTTGTTTTTTTTTTGGGGGAAAAAAAAACCCAAAAAAAAAATTTTAAAAAAAAAGGGGGAAAATTCCCAAAAAAAAAAAAAAAAAAAACCGGGAAATTTTTTTTAAAGGAAAAAAAAAAAAGGGTTTTTTTTTTGGGGGAAAAAAAAAAAAAATTTTTTTTCTTTTTTGGTTTTTTTTTTTAAAAAAATTTTTTTTTTTTTTTTAAAAAAACTTTTTTCTTTTTTTTTTTTTTTTTTTTAATTTTTTTTTTTAAAAAAAAAATTTTTTTTAAAAAAAAATTTTTTTTAAATTTTTTTTTTTAAAATTTTTAAAAAAAAATTGGGGAAAAAAAAAAAAAAAAAAAAAAAAAAATTTTTTTGGAAAAAAATTTTTTCCCCCCAAAATTTCCCCCAAAAAAAAAAAAAAAAAAAAAAAAAAAAAAAAAAAAACCAAATTTTTTTTTTTTCCCCCCAAAAATTTTTTAAAAAAAAAAAAGGGCAAAAAAATTTTTTTTTTCCCGTTCCCCCCCCTTTTTTTTAAAAACCCCCCCTTTTTTTTTTTTTTTGGAAAAACAACAAAAAAAAAAAGGGAAAAAGGGGGGAAAAAAAAAAAAAAAAGGGGCAAAAACCCCCAAAAAAAAAAAAAAACCCCCCCGGCCCCCCGGGCCCTTTGGGGGGGGGGGGGGAAAAAAAATTTTTAAAATAAAAACCCCAAAAAAAAAGGGGGGGGGGCCCCCCCCCCAAAAAAAAATTTGGGGGGGGGAAAAAAAAAAAGGGCCCGGGGGGGCCCCCCCCCCCCCCCCCCTTCCGGGCCCCCCCCTTCCCCCTTTTTTCCCCCCCCCCCCCCAAAATTTGGAAAAAATTTTTTTCCCCCCCCCCCCCCCCCCCCCCCCAAAAACCCCCCCCCCCCCCCGGGCCCAAAATTTTTTTTGGGGGGGTTAAGGGAAACCCCCCCGGGCTCCCGGGGGGGTTTTTTTTTTTCCCCCCCCCCCCTCCCCCAGGGGGAAAGGGGGCCCAAAAACCCCCCCCCCCCCCCCCCCCCCGGGCTTCCCCCAAAAAAAGGCGAAGGAAAAATTTCCCCCGGGGGGTTTTTTTTTCCCCCGCCAAAGGGCCCCCCCTTTCCCAAAAGGGGGAAAAAACCCCCCCCCTTTTTCCCCCTTTTTTTTTCCCCCCCTTTTTAACCCCCCCCGGGGGGGTTTTTTTTCCCCCAAAAACCCCCCCTTTTTTTTTTCCCCCCCCCCCAAAAAAAAAAAAAAGGGGGGAAAAAAAAACCCCCCCCCCCCCCTTTTTTTCCCCCCCCAAAACCCCCCCCCCAAAAAAATTTTTTTTTTAAAACCCCCCCCTTTTGGGGGGGGGCCCCCCCTTTTCCTTAAATTTTTTTAAAACCCGGGGCCCAAAACGGCCGGGGGCCCCCCGGGGAAGGGTTTTAAAATTTTTTTTTTTTCCCCTTTTTTAAAAAAAAAATTTTTTTTCCCCCCCCCAAAATTTTTTTTATTTTTGGGGGTTTTTTGGGGGGGAAAAAAAAGGGGGCCCCTTTGGGGTTTTTAAAAAGGGGGGGGGAAAAAAAAAAAAAAAGGGGGGGGGGGGGTTTTTTTTCCCAAAAAATTGGGGGGGGGTTTTACCCCGGGGGGGGGAAAGGGGGGGGGGGGGGGGGGGGAAAAAAAAAGGGGGGGGAAAGGGGGGGGTTTTTTAAAAAGGGGGGGGGGGGGGGGGGTTGGGGGGAAAGGGGGGGGGACCGGGGAAGGGGGGGGAAAAGGGGAATTTGGGGAAAAACCCCGGGGGGGGGGGGGGGGGAAAAAAACCCCAAAACCCCCCCTTTTTCCCCCCCCGGGGGGGGGGGGAAGGGGGGGGGAAAAAAGGGGGGAAAAAAAGGGGGGAAAAGGGGGGGGGGAAAAGGGGGGGGGGGGAAGGGGGGCCCCCCAAAAATTAAAAAAAAGGGGGGGGGGGGGGGCCCAAAATTAAAAAAAAAAAGGGGGGGGGGGGAAAAAAAAAAAACCCCCCCCCCCCCCCAAAAAAAAAAAAAAAAAAAAAATATTTAAAAAAAAAAACCCAAAAGGGGGGGGAAAAAAATTTTTTTTTTTTAAAAAAAAATTTTTTTTAAAAAAATTTTTTCCCCCAAAATTTTTTTTTTTTTAAAAAAAAAAAAAAAAAAAAAAAACCCCCCCCCCCCTTTTTTTTTTTTTAAAGGCCCCCCCCTTTTTTTTTAAAAAAAAATTTTTTTTGGGGGGTTTAAAGGGGGGGGGGGAAAAAAGGGGGGGGGGGGGGGGGGGGGGGGGAAAAAAAAAGGGGGGGAAAAGGGGGGGAAAAAAAAAAAAAAGGGGGGGGGGGGGGGGGGGGGGGGGGGGGGGGGGGGGGGGGGAAAAAGGGGGGGGGGGGAAAAAAACCCCCCCCCCCCCCCCCCCCGGGGGGGGGAAAAAAAAAAAAGGGGGGGGGAAAGGGGCCGGGGGGGGAGGGGGGGGGGGGGGGAAGGGGGAAAGGGGGGGGTTTTTGGGGGGGGGGGGGAAAAGGGGGGGGGGGGGGGGGGGGGGGGGGGGAAAAAAAGGGGGGGGGGGGGGGGGGGGGGGGGGGGGGGGGGGAGGAAAAAGGGGGGGAAAGGGGGGGTTTTTTTTGGGGGGGGGGGAAAAAGGGGGGGGGGGGGGGGGAAACCCCCCCCCCCCCCCGGGGGGGGGGGGGGGGGGGGGGGAAAAGGGGGGGGGGGGGAAAAAGGGAAAGGGGGGGGGGGTGAAAAAAGGGGGGGGGGGGGGGGGCCCCCCCCCCCCCCCCCCCCCCCCCCCCTTTTTTAAAAAAAAAAGGGGGGGGGGGGAAAGGGGGGCCCCCCCGGGGGGGGGGGGGGGGGAAAAAAGGGGGGGGGGGGGGAAAAGGGGGGGGGGGGAAAAAGGGGGAAGGGGGGGAAAAAGGGGTTTGGGGGGGAAAGGGGGAAAGGGAAAGGGGGGGGGGGGGGAAAGGGAAAAGGGGAAAAGGGGGGAAGGGGGAAAAAAAAGGGGGGGGGGGGGGGGGGGGGAAAGGGGGGGGGGGGGGGAAAAAAGGGGGGGGGGGGGGGGGGGGGAAAAAACCCGGGGGGAAAGGGGGGGGGGGGGGGGGGGAGGGAAAAAAGGGGGGGGGGGGGGGGGGGGGGGAAAAAAGGGGGGGGGGGGGGGGGGGCCCCCCCCCCCCCCCCCCCCCCCAAAAAAAACCCCCCCCCCCCCGGGGGGGGGGGGGGAAAAAAATCCGGGGGGGGGGAAAGGGGGGAAAGGGGGGGGGGGGGAAGGAAGGGGGAAAAAAAAGGGGGGGGGGGGGGGGGGAAAGGGGGGGGGGGGAAAAGGGGGGGGGGGGGGAAGGGGGAAAAAAGGGAAAGGGGGGGGGAAAAAAGGGGGGCCCCGGGGGGGGGGGGGGGGGAAAAAAAGGGGGGGGGGGGGGGGGAAAAAGGGGGGGGGCCCCAAAAAAGGGGGGGGGGGGGGGGGGGGGAAAAAAAAGGGGGGTTTAAAAAAAAAGGGGGGGGGGGGGTTAAAAGGGGGGGGGGGGGGGGGGAGGAGGGGGGAAAAAAAGGGGGGGGGGGGGAAAAAGGGGAAAATTAAAAAAGGGGGGTTGGGGGGGGGAAAAAGGGGGGGGGGGGGGGGGGGGGGGGGGGGGGGGGAAAAAAAGGGGGGGGGGGGGGGGGGGGGGGGGGGAGGGGGGGGGGGGGGGGGAGGGGGGGGGAAATTTTTTGGGGGGGGGGGGGGGGGGGGGGGGGCCCCCCGGGGGGGGGGGGGAAAAAAAGGGAAAAATTTTGGGGGGGGGGGGGGGGCCCGGGGGGCCCCCTTTTTTGGAAAAAGGGGGGGGGGGGGGGAAAAAAAAAAGGGGGGGGGGGGGTTTTTTTTTGGGGGGGGGGGGGAAAAAAAAGGGGGGGGGGGGGGGGGGGGGGGGGGAAAAGGGGAAAGGGGAAAAAAAGGGGGGGGGGGGGAAAAAAAAAAAAAGGGGGGGGGGGGGTGCAATTGCCCCGTTGCCCCCCCCGGATCCGCCCCTGATCTATTCACTCTGTCTCTCTTTGCTCTCTCCCACTGCCTTTCCAGAAAGCTTTCCTCCAACTGCCTAATGTGGTAGGATTCTTCCAGGCCAGCCTTCTGAGCTAGAGCCCAAGGTAAACCTCCCAACAGCGGTCCCTTAAGATTCACCAACAGACTCCCTCAGCACTGACCCTCCATCTTCCACTTGACTCCCTGGCTGACATGGCTCATGCCTATTTAAGGGAACCTTAGTTCCCTGCCAGGCCCACTTCCTGGCTATTGGCTAAGGGCACCTAAATATACAAGGAAACCCTCCTAGCATCCACCCACTAACTTCTAGAACATTCTCCAACATTCTAGAACTAGGGGGATGCACCAGAGAGCTGCCAGGATGAATGATCCAGCCCTAACCTCTAATAACCCTGACCCTGATTCCATGACTCAGGTTTAGCCCTCAGCACTGCCTCTTCATCTTCTACCTGACTCCCTGGCTGGCATGGCTCATGTCTATTTAAGGGCTCCTTAGTTCCCTGCCAGGCCCGCTTACTGGGGATTGCAAGGCAACCCTCCTTGCTTCTGCCCACTAATTTCAAGAACATTCTCTAACATTCTAGAACCAGGGGGAGGCACCAGAGAGCTGCCAGGATGAGTCATCCAGCCCTAACCTCTAATAAACCTTACCCAGATTTCATGACTCAAATTTAGCCCTGGGTCAGACTAAAATGAATTTACCTGCACTACTGCTAGTAGCACATTAGAGGGTGCTACATATGTATAGACCAAAATGTTACATGTAGCTAGGTGTTGGGTTACAATAATTTTGGTGATAGAGACGTTGTCCTTTATTCTTCTCTTCCTCTAATGAGATACTGATGTCATACTGCACCATCCTCCTCCACCCAGCGAGGGGGGGGGAGAGCTAAAGCTAAACAAGCCCATAGACTTCCTATGCAGAGAGAATCCTGGGATTTGTAGTTTGAGACAGCAGCCAAATAATGGCTACACTATAATGGTTACACTACAGATCCCATTACTGTGTAGTGGGAGGAGTGCAAAGGAGTGGTAAAGTTCTTCCTCTGGGCACTGAGTGAGTTAGAGAGAGAGAACAGCTCTGTCTGAATATTCGCCTGCCAACTGGAGACCATACCAGTGGAGATCTGAGCCTGAGACTGATAGTGAGGATACCCAGAAAAAGTGCAGCACCGCCCACATCACAGAACCTGCACCACTGCAGCAGGGAGAATGGAGCATCCACTCACCCTCTGCTTCCCACCACTGATCATCAGAGTGATTAGGGCATCCCCACATGGCACGCCTCCTGTGCAGGCCTATGGTCAGGCCCCGGATCATCACAGGCCGCAGACTCTCAGCTCAGATCCTGAAGACACAGCAACTCTCTCCCTCTACTCAGTCTCTGAAGGCAGGTGCAGGTCTGCCCACTCTCCTAATGTGGGGGAACAGGACAGGAACAGGTCCTCTTAACTCTTTTCTAATGGCTCTGGTTCCTCAAACATGGGGCACAGACCCTCACAACAGATGTGTCCCTGTCTTTCTCCCCCTGGACTGCCCCAGCTCTTTGCTGATTTGCCCAAGTAGGAAGTGAAACCCACATCACAGAACCTGCACCACTGCAGCAGGGAGAATGGAGCATCCACTCACCCTCTGCTTCCCACCACTAATCATTAGTGGAGAGACCAAAGGGGCCCCCCTTCTACAGTGAGTGGTCACTGTCGCATCCGGCAGACTGGTGAGAGGACTATATGCCCATTGCTAATACCGTTAGCAGGAACTGAGGCACTCAGAGTAGGACACCATGTGTACCCAATCCATACCGCATCCATACTGCACCCTATACCGCACTTATGGATGCTATACCATACCTCTGCTGCATGCAGGCAAACTGGGGCTGTTGTTAAGTGCACCAACACTCTTAAAGGGCTCCAAAGATAGCCGGCAGAAGAAGATCTCAAAAGGACTGCCCTTCCCATAATAATTATTCTACAAGCATCCCTTTGTTTCCCTGCCTCCTCCACTACCAACCTCTTTTTCTTTTGGACAGTGCATACCCAGTCAGTCTAGGACTAGCATCGCTGACATAATTGTGCTCTGGCAGTATAGTTCCAGCACTCGTGGATTAAACTTTACTACTGCTCACTGCTGCATAGACATGTGCAATTTGTTTCGGTTCGAATACAAATCGGACACATTTTTGTTTATTCGGAGATTCGGATACATCCGAATCTCCGAATGAAATAGTAATGAATAGTAAAGAATTTAATTGAAATCTGTGAAAATTTGTTTAGTTTATTCGTTTTCGAAAGAATTTCAAAGTTTCAGAAAGATTAGAATTCGGATCAGTCAAAAAAATAATTGACAGATTCAAATTATGTGTGAAGAAATAGCTGGTTGTTAAGCAGCAGGCTGGGAAGCCGGCCGTCCCCATCTTTACCAAGTCATTATTTGTCAGCGGGCTTCCCTACAGACAAATGAATGTAAAGAAAAAATGCCGGCAACAGATGATGATAAATGTTTAAAAAAACAGCACTGTGTACTCGATACCCATTCACATAGGGGAGGGGGGGCGATTCTGGGGGCCCCCTTGTTAAAGAGGGCTTACAAACTCCAATAAGCCCTGTGCCCGCAGACCCCGACACTGCAGACAGCTCGCCTGATGTCACTTCCGGGGCCTAGTGTCCCTAGGAGGTGACAGGTGAAGTCTGGCCCCTGGAGACGAAGTCAGCATGTAGCGCTGAAGGAATACCGGACGTCCAATGCTGGGATGTGCCGGACACTTCCTGCCTTGCTTGTTCGTCAACCTCCTGGGAGGTGTAGCGTGATGACGTCACCGTCGTAGGCCCTACCGTGCGCGTTTTGTCACTAAAAGGACGTCATCTGGGGATTGGCCTTTTTTTGACGATCCTATCTTGTAAGTGCAACCGTTTTTTTTTTTCATACCATTACATTTGGAATTTCAAAGTTTCTTTTTATCTTTCATTTCTGAGTTCCATCTGCAAAGCGGAGATCCCGGCTATTACTAAAGGTTTCTGGGGAGATCCGTTTCCCTGTGTTTGGTGAGACCGATTTATAGTGGTCACGGGAAGCTGGTAGGCAGGATTATTTACTCTCACCTGGGTGTGGAGCAGAATTTATCTTGTGTGAAGGATCATCACCTTTTCCCTTACCTGTGGGTTTTCCATCTATATAAACCACAGATTTTTTGCTCCTGCTTTTTTTCTATGGACTGCGCATTTGGGACGCCTCATTCCTTTTCTTTTTTCCGTTTTTTTTCACCTGTATATATTTTAATTGTATTAGCGCTGCACTATACTTTGTATTTTATTAATATTTATCTGCTTTTTTGTGGCTGGAGTTCTGCTTTAACAAAGCTGGACACTTCCTTTTTTGACCTCACAGGGAATACACTGATATTAATAGTAACTATCTTGTAATGTGCAGTTTACTGTATGGAGGTTTTCTGACCTGGATTAATGACGTCTGTGCTCCTTCTCTCTACAGGTAAATGAAACCCATGTCACGTACACGAATCAGCTGTCTTTTTTTGCCAAGACGGATCCAATCCGAATAACAAATGATGCTGTCATGAATGTTTCCTGCTCTTACCCGCTGAATATAAATGCCACTCTTAATGTGACTCTGTACCCAGGAATTGGGTAATTAATATTACACAATGTTGGTGTTTTAGAAATCTCTGCTGACTATGTCATATGATACACTATATGACCAAAAGTATTGGGACACCTGCCTTTACACACACATGATCTTTAATGACATCCCAGTCTTAGTCCGTAGGGTTCAATATTGAGTTGGCCCACCCTTTGCAGCTATAACAGCTTCAACTCTTCTGGGAAGGCCGTCCACAAGGTTTAGGAGGGTGTCTATGGGAATGTTGGACCATTCTTCCAGAAGAGCATTTGTGAGGTCAGGAACTGATGTTGGACAAGAAGGCCTGCCTCTCAGTCTCCGGTCTAATTTATCCCAAAGAGGTGTTCTATGGGGTTGAGGTCAGGACTCTGTGCAGGCCAGTCAAGTTCCTCCACCCAAAACTCGCTCATTCATGTCTTTTATGGACCTTGCTTTGTGCACTGATGCGCAGTCATGTTGGAACAGGAAGGGGACATCCCCAAACTGTTCCCACAAAGTTGGGAGCATGAAATTGTGCAAAATGTCTTATTATGCTGACACCTTAAAGCGGGATTCCACCCTAAAGTGGAACTCCCGCTTTTCGGAACCCTCCCCCCCTCCGGTGTCACATTTGGCACCTTTCAGGGGGGGAGGGGGTGCAGATACCTGTCTAAGACAGGTATCTGCACCCACTTCTGGGCATAAACCACGGGAGTTTACGCAGCTTCCTGTCCCGGCGTGCTGTCTGCCGGGACACACAGTTTTTGTAGCTGCTGGCTTTTAAAAAAAAAATTTCAGTACAGTCCCGCTTTAAGAGTTCCCTTCACTGGAACTAAGGGGCCAAGCCCAACCCCGGAAAAACACCCCCCACCCTCACCATAATCCCCCCTCCCCCCCCCACACCATCCCCCCCCCCCCCCCCCCCTCCTCCACCAAATGATTTGGACCAGTGCACAAAGCAAGATCCATTAAGACATGGACCGAGAGGTGAGTACGAAAACTCTTCCGTTGCAGGAATGTTGCATCTCATTTTTTTTTTCAGCCTGACAAAATCACTTAAATTACTTTTATTTTCCTGTACATATTCATTTGAAACCTTTTGTGGTGCATTTGTAATCCTCATTTTGTATATCAGCGTCACCTCCCCCACCAGTATACACAGAGCTGAAGATATCTAATAGATTTGCTCTTTCTTTATCCTCAGTGCAAATATTTCAGTTCTGTGTACACTCTGTATAATAACATAGATGCATGGCCACATACCTACAAGGGTTTCTAGGTAGGTGACCTTCTGTGTATTTTTCTCCAGGATCCTAGAAATGAATGAACTTACAGCAGATGGAAGTTATTCGGTCTACATGACGGCCCTATAAAGATAACCAATTTATGACCCAGCTCTCAGACTCCGACACCCTATATGAAGGAGATACTGTCTACATTGCAGTGGTCATACCAGATCTGGATGTGAGCATCTTCAATCTCAATGTGGTGAATATTTATGCCTCTCTCTAACAATTCAAGCGACCAAAAGTACAAACTTCTTCAGGACGGGTAAGTACACAGTACACTGGGTAGCAATTCTGCGTGTTCTTTGTACACTTTGACTACAGAAATAATTCACTAAATGCCCAAAACAATATATCACCTTAACCACCTATGTACCACCGTACATTTTTCAATGGCAGACTGGCAACCTTTTATTTATTCTGGGCCATTTATAAGGGCACTGGGTAAATAGCCATCAGGCGGAAGATCATTACAGATACTGTATCCAGCTGATCCGAGGGACTGGGTACCATGGGATCCCTATGATTGGTCATCACATTAACCACTTGCCGCCCATCAGTGCCGCCTATTCCTGCTGCCTATCAGTGCCCACCAGTGCTGCCTTTTAGGGCCTACCAGTGCCAGCCATAACTGTGGCATAATAGTGCCTCCTCATCAGTGCCACTAATGCCGCGTACACATGATCGGACTTTCCGGCGGACAATTTGACGGATTTTGCAGCTGAGGTCCGCCGGACTTTCAAATGAATGGACTTGGCCACACACGATCACTCCAAAAGTCTGCCGGATTCGAATGTGATGACGTAAAATAAGGAAGTTCATAGCCAGTAGCCAATATCTGCCCTAGCGTTGGCTTTAGTCTTTCGTACTAGCACACAGACGACCGGATTGTAGTCCGGCGGATAACTTTGAGTCAAAACTTCTTTCTAAGTCCGCCGGACTTTCGGGAAGAATAAGTCCGCCGGACTTTTGGGAAGAAAAAGTCCGCTGAAGCCCACACACGATCGAATTGTCCGCTGGACCCTGGTCCGTCATACTAAGTACGCCAGCATTAGTGCCACCTCATCAGTGCCCATCAATGCCGCCTCCTCAGCGCACATCAGTGAAGGAGAAAAATTACTTATTTACAAAACTTACTGACAGAAACTAAGAAACTTTTTATTTTTTTTCAAAATGTTTGGTCTTTTTTCTTTTATTTTTTTGTAAAAAAACAAAAAAAACAGCAGTGAATAAATACCACCAAAAGAAAGCTCTATTTGTGTGAAGAAAATGATAAAAATTTCACCGTTGTGTGGAAAGCCGGCAAGCGGTGAAGGAAAACTCAAAGCGAGGCTTGAAGCACTGATGGTGAAGAGACGAGGGAGGATGACGTCACCGGTATGCAACGGGTTTCATGAGCATGCACGCTGTGGATGACAGGGCAGCCACGCTCCTCTGTCAAGCTTGTGGGACCATAGTCATCATTATAAAGTGTATACAGGGAAAATGGGGGGGGTAGGGACCAGTTATAAATGAGTCATGGTAGATTGGCATAAGGAAAAACATGTGGATGATACATCAATAAGTAATTCAAAAATTGACAATGTAGTAAAAGTTTAAAAAACACACACACATGGACGGTACACAAACATAATCGTGAAACGCGTTGCATACCTGTGACGTCGTTCTCCCCCGCCTCTTCACCAACAGTGCTTCCGTGAGAAACCATGAAATCAGGCCGAGACAGAAGTACAGGTAAATCACACAAGTAAAAAGAACAAACGTAGTGAAAACATAGCCAAATTTCAGTAACCGGAATGGATAGTCAGCCAAGCCAGAAGTCAGGGATCAATGTAGTTGAACAGCAAGCAGGATCTGGAGCCAGAAGGGATGTCGGCAAAGCAAGTCTTGAACAGGATCGCAGGAGATAGTTTCTTGTGATGTTGACAAGGGCGAAGGCAGAGATCCACTGGGCTGAACAGCTAAAGTAGGCAGGACTGACTAGCAGGATATCATCAATAGCTGAGTAACTGTGGAGAGATAGGAGCTGGCAATTAGCCGACAGCTGAGAGCCCAGCCCTGACAGCTTCAAGCCTTGCTTTTAGTTTTCCTCCACCACGGCCTGCATTCCGCACATCGGTGTACAGTGAGTACAAGCGCTCTCCCATGGAGGGATCTCAGGATGCCGATGACCCTCTCACCTTCCTTTATGTGCCTTTTATACACTTCCTAAATGTGATTCGCCATTTTTCTGAAGTGCTTATTAAAATTGTTACAAATCTACACGCAGAGGCGCCTCTCTCCTTGTCTCTTTCAGTGTTACTGGAACCTGGTTTCTGTTCCTATATGATGGGAGCCCTGAGTGTTGGGCTCTTTTTCACTCCTCAATAACTTATGGACTTCAGCCCTGTCTTTTCAGACCATTTTTTATAATTTGTCATATTATTATATGTCATATGTTTTATTTCTTTTCACTTTTGTGGGATAATCTGATCCAGCTGTTGCACCTTTACTTGTTTTATTATTTTAGTGTCCTGTATTGAGGTGGTTAATCATAGAAGAAAATTATATAGGTGTAAGGCAAGCCACCAACTTTCTTTGTTTATTCATGTTGACAGTATAAATAAAGGAAGGTGGTGGCTTCAGAGTCAGCCAATCAGACCCTTGTATTCTTTCAAAAGAACCAATCACACACACATGTATATATTCAAATAGACATACAGTGGTGACGTGTGTAGACGGTCATGTTCAGAGCCATGCGGCAAGCGTTTTATAAGACACAAAGGACATGGCTCTGAACACGATCGTGTGTGCATTCCCACTGCTACCAATGATATGAGTCGTACTCTATCATGGCTCAGTGGGCCATAATTTGTATGGTTATGCTATGGTTCCCATGTACGCAGATCTGCCCTTGGTGAGGCATAAACAAACACCCTTAAAAGAGCAAACAGATCTGCCTTTGGCAGTCAATGGTCTTGCACCAACGTCTGTATGTGCGAATACCCTCACATGAGCGTATTACAGCAAAACTGACACCTGGTGGTTTACGCCAGATTTTGTAGGAAGCGAGCACACTAATGGCTCAGGCTCATATGACAGCCAGAGATAGAGCTCAGAGCCCCACCCACCTTAGGGGGTCAGTGTGTGAAGAGAGCCATGAAAGATGCGCCTTAGCAACATGTTGTCCATGTCAGGACAGAGCAAGGCCCGAGTTTGAGAGAGCCCATGAGGGACAGAGCAGCTAGGAAGATTTACGGAAGAGGCAGAGCTGGGATGCAGTGTCTGTGCATAAATACACGGACATTGTTCATGGTCAGGAGGGCCAAAAAGGTACAAGTGGTGAGAAAGACCCTGAAGGGGTACTTGAAGCAGTAAAGCTGCCATAAGAGAGCCAGGAGGTTGAATGCTGTGTTTTTGCTGTGGTGGTAAGAACCCCCTGCGTGGGAAAACAAACCTGTGGGAAGTGTTGATGTTCTATTCAATAAAAATGGTCAGGAAAGCCCTGAAAACTATATCTGGCGTAGAGTTAACTTACTGTTTTGGCACTACCATTGAGCAAAGAAACCCAGACGTTTCACAATATATATATAAATGACGAACGCAGCCCTTATATTGTTCAGTTGTAATAGTATTTATCACTATTGTGTCTAATCTTTAGATTACAGTAACTGAAAGCTGATGAAAGGTTTCTGTATCCAGGTGCCCATCTAGTGATATATTTCCGGACAAGCTAACAGTGGGAATCAATGGAGTCAGCAGTGAATCTCTGTTTGCTATGAAAGTCTTCCAGATTACCAATTCTAACACCATATATCTCTATGCCGATCTTGCACTCTGCACTTATAAATGTAGCTCGGTAAGAATCAACATACACATAGAGGGTGTTCTGTGATTTCTGTGCCTGAAGAAGCATTTAGAAATTATTTAGCCATATCGGCAGTCAGCTGCCCAATTGGCCCACTGATCCAAGAGGCCCTCAAAGCCCCAGGCATTTTCTTTCTCTGGATGAGCTTCCACTAGCCCCAGGGTGACAGGTTTGGCGGTTAGGAAAAGCATTTATTTTAAACTTTAGTGAAGTTTGTATAACAATCTCACCTTTCTCCTGATAACCAGACCTCAGATCCCAGCGACCTGGTGCCAACAATATATACAGCGCTTTCCATACTATACATTTACAGCAGTCCCTGCCCTCAAGGAGCTTACAATCTAAGGTCCCTATCTTATATGCACACAAACCAGGACTAATTTAGACAGGAGACAATTTTTTCCTACCAGCATGTCCTTGGAGGAAACAAACACAAGTAGAACATACAAACTCACTTCACTGGCTTCCCCTACCCCACCGTCTAAAATTCAAAATGCTAACAATAACATACAAGGGCATTCATAACATCGTCCCCATCTACATCACCAACCTCAACTGCAGATATCGCCCAAACCGTCCCCTCCACTCCTCCCAGGACCTCCTGCTCTCCAGCTCCCTTGTTACCTCCCATGCTCACCTTCAGGACTTCTCCAGAGCCTCTCCCATCCTCTGGAACTCCCTGCCCATTATGTCCGATCAGCCCCTACCCTGTCCACCTTTAAGAGATCCCTGAAAACTCATTTATTCAGGAAAGCCTATCCCACACCCACCTAACAACAACTGTCCCAGAGCCACCCCATCAAATCATTCTCTGCAGCTATTACCTTTTGTACCACCACCCCATCCCTTTAGAATATAAGCTCTACGAGCCGGGCCCCCCTGCACCTTTTGTATTGTACTGTACTGTAATTGTGTTGTCCCCCCTATACATTGTAAAGCGTTGCGTAAACTGTTGGCCCTATATAAATCGTATAATAATAATAATAATAATAATAATAACTCCATGCAGATAGTGTCCTAGCTAGAATTCTATCTTGGGTCCCCATTGCAATAAGGTACGAGAAACAGATGGGTAGTGGGGCAGCCAAACGAGTGTTTGAATAAAGCATAAGTCCATCAAGTTAGTCCTTTGAGCTCCTAGCTCTGTATAAAGGAAACCCAAACCACTGTGTCAGGGCCAGCCTTACCAGAGCACTTTTTGCGATTCGGCACTGCGTCGCTTTAACTAACAATTGCGCGGTCGTGCGACGTTACACCCAAACAAAATTGACGTCCTTTTTTTCCCACAAATAGAGCTTTCTTTTGGTGGTATTTGATCGCCCCTGCGGTTTTTATTTTTTGCGCTATGAACAAAAGAAGAGCGACAATTTTGAAAAAAAAACACAATATTTTTTACTTTTTTTGCTATAATAAATATCCCCATTTTTTTTAAAAAAAACTATTTTTTTCCTCAGTTTAGGCCGATACGTATTCTTCTACATATTTTTTGTTTAAAAAAATCGCAATAAGCGTATATTGATCGGTTTGCGCAAAAGTTATAGTGTCTACAAAATAGGGGATAGATTTATTGACTTTTTTTTTTTTTTTTTTTTTTTTTACTAGTAATGGCGGGGATCTGCGATTTTTTTTTCGCGACTGCGACATTGCGGCGGACACTTCGGACACTTTTGACACATTTTTGGAACCATTCACATTTACACAGCGATCGTTGCTATAAAATTGCAGTGATTACTGTGTAAATGTGACTGGCAGGGAAGGGGTTAACACTAGAGGGCGCTGCAGGGGTTAATGTGTTCCCTAATAGACGTGATTCTAACTGTAGGGGGAGGGACTTAAGGGGAGGAGACCGATCTTTAAGCAATCTCCAGACATGCAAAAACAGAAAGAAAACAGGCGCCTCTGAATGTAGACTGTATGAATTAATGTGAAACAAAGAACATTAAAAACTCACATTGAGGTAATAGGCACATTAAAACCAGTGATAGACGCTGCATCTGGCATCGGGCTCAACGCTGTGTCCATTAAACGTTACTCCCCTCATATGGGCTTGACAAAGGAGCGCGCACTGTGTACACCCTTGTAGTGTGCATTCTCTGAAACGCGTTGCGAGCACATCAGTGACACAATCGCGGTCAGCACTGCGCCCCAGCTTCTCACCATTCAGCCTCAGCTGCATTCCAGCCCTCGATTTTGGCTCCATCTGCGTTCCTACCGTCGGTTTCGGCTTCACTCCACCGTAGCCACATGCTGCTGGCCAGGACAGCCCATACGAGAGGTGTAACGATTCATGGACACAGCGTTCAGCCCGATTCAGCGTCTATCACTGGTTCTAATGTGCCTATCATCTATTACCTCAATGTGAGTTTTTAATGTTTCACATTGAATCATACAGTCTATGTTTAGAGGCGCCTGTTTTCAATTAGGTAAGAGTGCTAACCATTAAGGCATTGTGCTGCCCCAATGTCCACAGTTGGCTTTCTGATCATTGCACAGCCTTATTAAGATGCTTGGAAGTTTCTAGGGCCAAAACAGTTTAAAAGAATGCACACCACTGAGCATAAAGATGCCAGCTTCCCCCCTAATCTTCTGCTATTTATGCAAACCAAACGTGCAATGAGCATGAAAGCTGAATTAATGGCCAGCTCTACACAAAACTGATGAATAAATTCATAGGCTGGTTTCTGATATTGAGATACCACCACCAGAATTCACAGTTCTGCCCATCTGAAGCCATAACATGTACTAGGGATTAGCTTGGGTTCAGCCCAAACCCAGTCTTACCTCTAATAAAGACAATTGATGGAGTCATACTCAACCCTAACAAAGACAATTGATGGTGTGATACTCAATCTTATTATACATTGTAGAATAAATAGGTCATTGGGGAATATGGCTTAGACATAGGGGTCTCCAAACTATGGCCCTCCAGTTGTTCAGGAACTACAATTCCTAACATACCTAGTCATGTCTGTAAATGTCAGAGTTTTACAATGCTTCATGGGACGTGTAGTTCTACAACATCTGGAGGGCCATAGTTTGGAGATCACTGGGAGAGACTGAAACCAATGTGGAGGGGGAATGTAAACTATTCCAGGGAAGTCTCACCATTGGAGTGATGGAAGAACCTGGTGGACCCGCATTCTCCACTGTTTCCATTGTGGGGTTTACACAGATAAAGGAACGTGGATGATGTGACTTTAGCATAGCTGGGGTGTTTCTTGGCAACAATTTACTGTTTCTTCATAGATTTAACTTGTCTGGAATTTCTGTTGAATGACTTTTATTTCATTACAGACCTGCAGCTCTCAATCTGTATCAAATATTACCCAGCCAATTGCAGGAAATGCTAGAACCCTTATGGATGCAGGCAAGTCATGTCATGGTCACATATTTGTTACAGTAATTTTCTGTGTTCTTTCAGTCACATATATTAAAGCCCAACTCCAGACAAATCTATTATTTCTTTTTTGTTTTGGATTATATTACCTGCTGTTTTTGTTCCCTTTGGGGGTGGGGTTTCCCTCACTTCCTGTTTTGTCTGACACCTGTCATCTGACTAGGAAGTAAGGAGAAACTGCCCATTCTAATTAAAAAATGTTTTATTGCTCCATATGTCCCACTTAATACCGGGAAAATTCTGGCATTTATCATATACATGTAAAAATCTACTTTTTTTTTTACTAGAAAATTACTTGGAACCCCCAACCATTATATATTTTTTTAAGCAGTGACCCTAGAGAATAAAATGGTGGTCATTTAAATATTTTAAGTCACACAGTATTTGCGCAGCGGTCTTTCAAACGCAGTGTAAGAGTTAATAGATACCCAACATGTCAAGCTTTAAAATTGCGCACGCTCGTGGAATGGTGACAAACTAAGGTAATTTATATTATCCATAGGTGGCGCTTTAAAAGTCTTTGTAGGTTACCAGTTTAGAGTTACACAGGAGGTCTGGTGCTAGAATTATTGCTCTCACTCTGACAATCGCAGTGATACCTCACATGTGTGTTGCGATCACTGTTTACACATACGTGTGGGACCGATGTGTGTGCGTTCGCCGCTGTGTGTGAGCACTGGGTGGCGGGGGTGTTTACATTTTTTTATTATTATTATTTTTGCAGTATTTAAAAAAAAAAAATTTTGATCACTTTTATTGCTGTCAACATCCCTTTTGACAGCAATAGCAATGACAGGCAGGTGTGGCTCGTCCATTGTGGGCGCACGGTTGCCCCCTCCCCTATTGATGCGCCCGGCCCCTTTCAGGACGCTGGTGCATGCATTCCCATGGCAGGGGCGGGCAGGGGTGTGTTTTTTGAAGCACCTGATTAGAGCCATGAGTTTTTAATGTTCTTTGTTTCACATTAATTCATACAGTCTACATTCAGAGGCGCCTGTTTTCTTTCTGTTTTTGCATGTCTGGAGATTGCTTAAACTTCCCTCACAAGGCTGGCCCTGACACAGTGGTTTGGGTTTCCTTTATACAGAGCTAGGAGCTCAAAGGACTAACTTGATGGACTTATGTTTTATTCAAACACTCGTTTGGCTGCCCCACTACCCATCTGTTTCTCGTACCTTATTGCAATGGGGACCCAAGATAGAATTCTAGCTAGGACACTATCTGCATGGAGTTATTATTATTATTATTATTATTATACGATTTATATAGGGCCAACAGTTTACGCAACGCTTTACAATGTATAGGGGGGACAACACAATTACAGTACAGTACAATACAAAAGGTGCAGGGGGGCCCGGCTCGTAGAGCTTATATTCTAAAGGGATGGGGTCGTGGTACAAAAGGTAATAGCTGCAGAGAATGATTTGATGGGGTGGCTCTGGGACAGTTGTTGTTAGGTGGGTGTGGGATAGGCTTTCCTGAATAAATGAGTTTTCAGGGATCTCTTAAAGGTGGACAGGGTAAGGGCTGATCGGACATAATGGGGCAGGGAGTTCCAGAGGATGGGAGAGGCTCTGGAGAAGTCCTGAAGGTGAGCATGGGAGGTAACAAGGGAGCTGGAGAGCAGGAGGTCCTGGGAGGAGTGGAGGGGACGGTTTGGGCGATATCTGCAGTTGAGGTTGGTGATGTAGATGGGGACGATGTTATGAATGCCCTTGTATGTTATTGTTAGCATTTTGAATTTTAGACGGTGGGGTAGGGGAAGCCAGTGAAGTGAGTTTGTATGTTCTACTTGTGTTTGTTTCCTCCAAGGACATGCTGGTAGAAAAAAATTGTCTCCTGTCTAAATTAGTCCTGGTTTGTGTGCATATAAGATAGGGACCTTAGATTGTAAGCTCCTTGAGGGCAGGGACTGCTGTAAATGTATAGTATGGAAAGCGCTGTATATATTGTTGGCACCAGGTCGCTGGGATCTGAGGTCTGGTTATCAGGAGAAAGGTGAGATTGTTATACAAACTTCACTAAAGTTTAAAATAAATGCTTTTCCTAACCGCCAAACCTGTCACCCTGGGGCTAGTGGAAGCTCATCCAGAGAAAGAAAATGCCTGGGGCTTTGAGGGTCTCTTGGATCAGTGGGCCAATTGGGCAGCTGACTGCCGATATGGCTAAATAATTTCTAAATGCTTCTTCAGGCACAGAAATCACAGAACACCCTCTATGTGTATGTTGATTCTTACCGAGCTACATTTATAAGTGCAGAGTGCAAGATCGGCATAGAGATATATGGTGTTAGAATTGGTAATCTGGAAGACTTTCATAGCAAACAGAGATTCACTGCTGACTCCATTGATTCCCACTGTTAGCTTGTCCGGAAATATATCACTAGATGGGCACCTGGATACAGAAACCTTTCATCAGCTTTCAGTTACTGTAATCTAAAGATTAGACACAATAGTGATAAATACTATTACAACTGAACAATATAAGGGCTGCGTTCGTCATTTATATATATATTGTGAAACGTCTGGGTTTCTTTGCTCAATGGTAGTGCCAAAACAGTAAGTTAACTCTACGCCAGATATAGTTTTCAGGGCTTTCCTGACCATTTTTATTGAATAGAACATGAACACTTCCCACAGGTTTGTTTTCCCACGCAGGGGGTTCTTACCACCACAGCAAAAACACAGCATTCAACCTCCTGGCTCTCTTATGGCAGCTTTACTGCTTCAAGTACCCCTTCAGGGTCTTTCTCACCACTTGTACCTTTTTGGCCCTCCTGACCATGAACAATGTCCGTGTATTTATGCACAGACACTGCATCCCAGCTCTGCCTCTTCCGTAAATCTTCCTAGCTGCTCTGTCCCTCATGGGCTCTCTCAAACTCGGGCCTTGCTCTGTCCTGACATGGACAACATGTTGCTAAGGCGCACCTTTCATGGCTCTCTTCACACACTGACCCCCTAAGGTGGGTGGGGCTCTGAGCTCTATCTCTGGCTGTCATATGAGCCTGAGCCATTAGTGTGCTCGCTTCCTACAAAATCTGGCGTAAACCACCAGGTGTCAGTTTTGCTGTAATACGCTCATGTGAGGGTATTCGCACATACAGACGTTGGTGCAAGACCATTGACTGCGAAAGGCAGATCTGTTTGCTCTTTTAAGGGTGTTTGTTTATGCCTCACCAAGGGCAGATCTGCGTACATGGGAACCATAGCATAACCATACAAATTATGGCCCACTGAGCCATGATAGAGTACGACTCATATCATTGGTAGCAGTGGGAATGCACACACGATCGTGTTCAGAGCCATGTCCTTTGTGTCTTATAAAACGCTTGCCGCATGGCTCTGAACATGACCGTCTACACACGTCACCACTGTATGTCTATTTGAATATATATATGTGTGTGTGATTGGTTCTTTTGAAAGAATACAAGGGTCTGATTGGCTGACTCTGAAGCCACCACCTTCCTTTATTTATACTGTCAACATGAATAAACAAAGAAAGTTGGTGGCTTGCCTTACACCTATATAATTTTCTTCTATGATTAACCACCTCAATACAGGACACTAAAATAATAAAACAAGTAAAGGTGCAACAGCTGGATCAGATTATCCCACAAAAGTGAAAAGAAATAAAACATATGACATATAATAATATGACAAATTATAAAAAATGGTCTGAAAAGACAGGGCTGAAGTCCATAAGTTATTGAGGAGTGAAAAAGAGCCCAACACTCAGGGCTCCCATCATATAGGAACAGAAACCAGGTTCCAGTAACACTGAAAGAGACAAGGAGAGAGGCGCCTCTGCGTGTAGATTTGTAACAATTTTAATAAGCACTTCAGAAAAATGGCGAATCACATTTAGGAAGTGTATAAAAGGCACATAAAGGAAGGTGAGAGGGTCATCGGCATCCTGAGATCCCTCCATGGGAGAGCGCTTGTACTCACTGTACACCGATGTGCGGAATGCAGGCCGTGGTGGAGGAAAACTCAAAGCAAGGCTTGAAGCTGTCAGGGCTGGGCTCAGCCCTTCCTTCTCAGAGCTGGCCTATCAGCTGTCGGCTAATTGCCAGCTCCTATCTCTCCACAGTTACTCAGCTATTGATGATATCCTGCTAGTCAGTCCTGCCTACTTTAGCTGTTCAGCCCAGTGGATCTCTGCCTTCGCCCTGGTCAACATCACAAGAAACTATCTCCTGCGATCCTGTTCAAGACTTGCTTTGCCGACATCCCTTCTGGCTCCAGATCCTGCTTGCTGTTCAACTACATTGATCCCTGACTTCTGGCTTGGCTGACTATCCATTCCGGTTACTGAAATTTGGCTATGTTTTCACTACGTTTGTTCTTTTTACTTGTGTGATTTACCTGTACTTCTGTCTCGGCCTGATTTCATGGTTTCTCACGGAAGCACTGTTGGTGAAGAGGCGGGGGAGAACGACGTCACAGGTATGCAACGCGTTTCACGATTATGTTTGTGTACCGTCCATGTGTGTGTGTTTTTTAAACTTTTACTACATTGTCAATTTTTGAATTACTTATTGATGTATCATCCACATGTTTTTCCTTATGCCAATCTACCATGACTCATTTATAACTGGTCCCTACCCCCCCCATTTTCCCTGTATACACTTTATAATGATGACTATGGTCCCACAAGCTTGACAGAGGAGCGTGGCTGCCCTGTCATCCACAGCGTGCATGCTCGTGAAACCCGTTGCATACCGGTGACGTCATCCTCCCTCGTCTCTTCACCATCAGTGCTTCAAGCCTCGCTTTGAGTTTTCCTTCACCGCTTGCCGGCTTTCCACACAACGGTGTACAGTGAGTACAAGCGCTCTCCCATGGAGGAATCTCAGGATTAGATCATCTGCCAATGACCCTCTCCCCTTGCTGGGACCTTCCTTTATGTGCCCATTATACACTTCCCAAATGTGAGTTGCCATTTTTCTGAAGTGCTTATTGAAAATTGTCACAAATCTACACCAAGGGGCACCTCTCTCCTTGTCTCTTTCAATACCGGGCACTTTCACCCCCTTCCTGCCCAGGCCATTTTTCAGCTTTCAGCGCTGTCACACTTCGAATGACAATTGCGCCGTCATGCTACACTGTAACCATGTGAAATTTTTATCATTTTCTTCACACAAATAGCGCTTTCTTTTGGTGGTATTTATTCACTGCTGTTTTTTTTGTTTTTTTACAAAAAAATAAAAGAAAAAAGACCAAACATTTTGAAAAAAAATAAAAAGTTTCTTAGTTTCTGTCAGTAAGTTTTGTAAATAAGTAATTTTTCTCCTTCACTGATGTGCGCTGAGGAGGCGGCATTGATGGGCACTGATGAGGTGGCACTAATGCTGGCGTACTTAGTATGACGGACCAGGGTCCAGCGGACAATTCGATCGTGTGTGGGCTCCAGCGGACTTTTTCTTCCCAAAAGTCCGGCGGACTTATTCTTCCCGAAAGTCCGGCGGACTTAGAAAGAAGTTTTGACTCAAAGTTATCCGCCGGACTACAATCCGGTCGTCTGTGTGCTAGTACGAAAGACTAAAGCCAACGCTAGGGCAGATATTGGCTACTGGCTATGAACTTCCTTATTCTACGTCATCACATTCGAATCCGGCAGACTTTTGGAGTGATCGTGTGTGGCCAAGTCCATTCATTTGAAAGTCCGGCGGACCTCAGCTGCAAAATCCGTCAAATTGTCCGCCGGAAAGTCCGATCATGTGTACGCGGCATTAGTGGCACTGATGAGGAGGCACTATTATGCCACAGTTATGGCTGGCACTGGTAGGCCCTAAAAGGCAGCACTGGTGGGCACTGATAGGCAGCAGGAATAGGCGGCACTGATGGGCGGCAAGTGGTTAATGTGATGACCAATCATAGGGATCCCATGGTACCCAGTCCCTCGGATCAGCTGGATACAGTATCTGTAATGATCTTCCGCCTGATGGCTATTTACCCAGTGCCACTTATAAATGGCCCAGAATAAATAAAAGGTTGCCAGTCTGCCATTGAAAAATGTACGGTGGTACATAGGTGGTTAAGGTGATATATTGTTTTGGGCATTTAGTGAATTATTTCTGTAGTCAAAGTGTACAAAGAACACGCAGAATTGCTACCCAGTGTACTGTGTACTTACTCGTCCTGAAGAAGTTTGTACTTTTGGTCGCTTGAATTGTTAGGAGAGGCATAAATATTCACCACATTGAGATTGAAGATGCTCACATCCAGATCTGGTATGACCACTGCAATGTAGATAGTATCTCCTTCATACAGGGTGTCGGAGTCTGAGAGCTGGGTCATAAATTGGTTATCTTTATAGGCCGTCATGTAGACCGAATAACTTCCATCTGCTGTAAGTTCATTCATTTCTAGGATCCTGGAGAAAAATACACAGAAGGTCACCTACCTAGAAACCCTTGTAGGTATGTGGCCATGCATCTATGTTATTATACAGAGTGTACACAGAACTGAAATATTTGCACTGAGGATAAAGAAAGAGCAAATCTATTAGATATCTTCAGCTCTGTGTATACTGGTGGGGGAGGTGACGCTGATATACAAAATGAGGATTTCAAATGCACCACAAAAGGTTTCAAATGAATATGTACAGGGAAATAAAAGTAATTTAAGTGATTTTGTCAGGCTGAAAAAAAAAAATGAGATGCAACATTCCTGCAACGGAAGAGTTTTCGTACTCACCTCTCGGTCCATGTCTTAATGGATCTTGCTTTGTGCACTGGTCCAAATCATTTGGTGGAGGAGGGGGGGTTATGGTGTGTGGGGGGAGGGGGGGATTATGGTGAGGGGTGGGGGGTGTTTTTCCGGGGTTGGGCTTGGCCCCTTAGTTCCAGTGAAGGGAACTCTTAAAGCGGGACTGTACTGAAATTTTTTTTTTAAAAGCCAGCAGCTACAAAAACTGCGTGTCCCGGCAGACAGCGCGCCGGGACAGGAAGCTGCGTAAACTCCCGTGGTTTATGCCCAGAAGTGGGTGCAGATACCTGTCTTAGACAGGTATCTGCACCCCCTCCCCCCTGAAAGGTGCCAAATGTGACACCGGAGGGGGGGAGGGTTCCGAAAAGCGGGAGTTACACTTTAGGGTGGAATCCCGCTTTAAGGTGTCAGCATAATAAGACATTTTGCACAATTTCATGCTCCCAACTTTGTGGGAACAGTTTGGGGATGTCCCCTTCCTGTTCCAACATGACTGCGCATCAGTGCACAAAGCAAGGTCCATAAAAGACATGAATGAGCGAGTTTTGGGTGGAGGAACTTGACTGGCCTGCACAGAGTCCTGACCTCAACCCCATAGAACACCTCTTTGGGATAAATTAGACCGGAGACTGAGAGGCAGGCCTTCTTGTCCAACATCAGTTCCTGACCTCACAAATGCTCTTCTGGAAGAATGGTCAAACATTCCCATAGACACCCTCCTAAACCTTGTGGACGGCCTTCCCAGAAGAGTTGAAGCTGTTATAGCTGCAAAGGGTGGGCCAACTCAATATTGAACCCTACGGACTAAGACTGGGATGTCATTAAAGATCATGTGTGTGTAAAGGCAGGTGTCCCAATACTTTTGGTCATATAGTGTATCATATGACATAGTCAGCAGAGATTTCTAAAACACCAACATTGTGTAATATTAATTACCCAATTCCTGGGTACAGAGTCACATTAAGAGTGGCATTTATATTCAGCGGGTAAGAGCAGGAAACATTCATGACAGCATCATTTGTTATTCGGATTGGATCCGTCTTGGCAAAAAAAGACAGCTGATTCGTGTACGTGACATGGGTTTCATTTACCTGTAGAGAGAAGGAGCACAGACGTCATTAATCCAGGTCAGAAAACCTCCATACAGTAAACTGCACATTACAAGATAGTTACTATTAATATCAGTGTATTCCCTGTGAGGTCAAAAAAGGAAGTGTCCAGCTTTGTTAAAGCAGAACTCCAGCCACAAAAAAGCAGATAAATATTAATAAAATACAAAGTATAGTGCAGCGCTAATACAATTAAAATATATACAGGTGAAAAAAAACGGAAAAAAGAAAAGGAATGAGGCGTCCCAAATGCGCAGTCCATAGAAAAAAAGCAGGAGCAAAAAATCTGTGGTTTATATAGATGGAAAACCCACAGGTAAGGGAAAAGGTGATGATCCTTCACACAAGATAAATTCTGCTCCACACCCAGGTGAGAGTAAATAATCCTGCCTACCAGCTTCCCGTGACCACTATAAATCGGTCTCACCAAACACAGGGAAACGGATCTCCCCAGAAACCTTTAGTAATAGCCGGGATCTCCGCTTTGCAGATGGAACTCAGAAATGAAAGATAAAAAGAAACTTTGAAATTCCAAATGTAATGGTATGAAAAAAAAAAAACGGTTGCACTTACAAGATAGGATCGTCAAAAAAAGGCCAATCCCCAAATGACGTCCTTTTAGTGACAAAACGCGCACGGTAGGGCCTACGACGGTGACGTCATCACGCTACACCTCCCAGGAGGTTGACGAACAAGCAAGGCAGGAAGTGTCCGGCACATCCCAGCATTGGACGTCCGGTATTCCTTCAGCGCTACATGCTGACTTCGTCTCCAGGGGCCAGACTTCACCTGTCACCTCCTAGGGACACTAGGCCCCGGAAGTGACATCAGGCGAGCTGTCTGCAGTGTCGGGGTCTGCGGGCACAGGGCTTATTGGAGTTTGTAAGCCCTCTTTAACAAGGGGGCCCCCAGAATCACCCCCCCTCCCCTATGTGAATGGGTATCGAGTACACAGTGCTGTTTTTTTAAACATTTATCATCATCTGTTGCCGGCATTTTTTCTTTACATTCATTTGTCTGTAGGGAAGCCCGCTGACAAATAATGACTTGGTAAAGATGGGGACGGCCGGCTTCCCAGCCTGCTGCTTAACAACCAGCTATTTCTTCACACATAATTTGAATCTGTCAATCACCAGTGTATCTGTGTATGCCTTCCTGAATCCCCCCCAGTGTATCTGTGTATGCCTTCCTGAATCCCCCCCAGTGTATCTGTGTATGCCTTCCTGAATCCCCCCCAGTGTATCTGTGTATGCCTTCCTGAATCCCCCCCAGTGTATCTGTGTATGCCTTCCTAAATTCCCCCCCCCCAATGTATCTGTGTATGCCTTCCTGAATCCCCCCCAGTGTATCTGTGTATGCCTTCCTGAATCCCCCCCAGTGTATCTGTGTATGCCTTCCTAAATTCCCCCCCCCCCCCAATGTATCTGTGTATGCCCTCCCCCCCCTGTGTATGCCCTCCTGAATCCCCCCCAGTGTATCTGTGTATGCCTTCCTGAACCCCCCCCCCCCCCCAGTGTATGCCCTCCTGAATCCCCCCCAGTGTATCTGTGTATGCCCTTCTGAATCCCCCCCCCCCAGTGTATCTGTGTATGCCCGGCTGACGTGTGCCCTACTGTTCCCTGCACACCCTACATACTACTGACCTCTGTACACTACCCTTCCTACTACTGACCTCTGTATAGTACCTTACATACTACTTACCTCTGTACACTGTATTACACGGTATTATACATTAAATTCCGTTCCGTAAGCAACACCTTACTTTCTGGCAGTGCCCCTCCCGAGACTAGACTCTGGATCCACCCATGGAGTAGATCAGCACAGTGTAGGGACAGACAAGGGGAGAGACTGCAAATAGCTGATCCCCTTTGAAGACAGCGGTGTGCCAAGTCTTCATCTAACCTTTCCCTGGGAAGTATCCAGTGTATGTCAGTTGGGTAGTGTTAGGACCTGGACTTGAACCTGGGACCTCAGCTGTGTCTGGCAGTGAGTCTTCTCATTGAGCTATCTGAGATGCTGGACAGTGCCTTGTCAGATCCCTTGGACAAACCCTACAACCCTGCCTTGTATCTTGATGTCAGCTGAACCTTGAACTCTTTGCTCCTCCCACGAACTTCCTGATAAAAGCCATGTCTCTGCACTTCCTCCTTGCCAGAATATTGTGCTATCTCCAGCCTGTATCTCGCTCCTGTCTTCCCTGCTGCCGTTCATATTTGCTACTGCTCGTAATCGACCCTTGGCTTGTTCCTCGACTACGCTTCTGCCTGATCCCAACCTGCAACTACTCGGTACCGACCTTTTGGCTTGTTTACAGACCACGCTTCTGATTGATCCTTACCTGCTCATCCGCTACTGAACCCCGGCTTACTCACCTCCTGGTGGAGCGATCCTGAGGACCGCGACCTGGTACTTACACGCAGCTAAATCCATCTCCACCATCAGGAGCTCTGGTGAACACCGGTTAGTACTTAGACTCCGCACCTCAGGTAAGCCTGTGTCATCTGCCAGGGTGACTGCCTGTTTAACTATCCTGCTGGTTAGCGGTAGTCCTGCAACTACTCAACTGCATATAGCAATTGGTCTTCGAGCCTGACCCCTGATCGTGACAGGTAGACTGAGAGGAAGAAGCAGCCAGGTGGACTGGTGAAGCGGTGGGCTAGCATTTCTGCAGGAGGTAGAGCTGAGGCCAGTGTCTACAGGAAAGCCGAAGGTGTTGCAGAAAGAAGTTCACGCCACATGTGGTACTCTTCCCAAGGGATTGAGAGACCCTAGCCTGTAATGGGCTGTTGATGAACTAAGTAAAAAGACTGTTAGTTCCCAGAGGAGTGAACCCAGTGGAGCTGTGCAAAGGGATCAAGAATTGTGCAGGAGGAAGAAGTGGAAGCTGTAAATAGGGAGGAAGTTGTCTCTGGTTTTGTCATTTTTCAGTTAGGCCATCCAAGTTATTATGCCCTTAATAAAAACAACAAAAACAAGCTGAAAGACTATTTGCTGTGTCTGGATGCAAAAAAGAAAATGCTGTGTGACTGGCTGTGCAGCCATGGGGAACCCTGACATCTGCAACTCTTATGGGGGTTGTGCTATAGACATGTGCACAACAAAAAAATTAGTTTATTTTCGTTTCGTTTTTTCATTTCGTTTTTTTCGTTTCCGTTGATTCGTACATTCGTAAGTCGTAAGTCGTCAGTGTTCGTATTTGTAACGATTCGTACATTCGTAAGAGTTATTTTTTCGTTGATTCGTTTTTTCGTTAGTTTAATTTTCGGGCGCATTCGTATTTATTCGTACATTTGTAACATTCGTAAATTCATAATCGGAGCATAATTCATAATTTTATGTAATGTGTATGCTATTATTACATTTTAATAATTTACGAATCGAAAAAAAAAAGTTACAAATCGAAAAAAAAGTTACGAATGTACGAATTTTTTTGTTCAATCCATTCGAAGCACGTTTAGCAGCACCATTGTAAGGGACACGGACAATTACCAATTCAACAAAAAAAAAAGTTACGAATGTGCGAATTTTTTCGTTCGTTTTCGTTTTTCGGATTTTCTTCATTAGTACATTCGTTGTTTCTAATTAGTTTTTTTCGGATTCGTTCGATTCGAATGACTCGTTAATCGGATTCGTACGATTCGTTATTCGGATTCGTATGATTCGAACGATTCGTTCATTCGTACGAAAACGAAAAAAAAAACGAATTGCACGTCTATTGTGCTACACATACTTTATTGTATCTGTTGTATAACAAACAGTCATATGGTGTCCGGAGAACCTACCACAGCTTTAGTGTTACAGTCAGAGGTTCCCACTGGACGGTGAATGGTCAGCTCCGAAGTTCCATCCACAAACTCCCTTACTGCGAAACACTCGGAGTTGCCGCTGTTCAGCCTTATATCGGACGTATTATAACCTTGTTTTTCCAACCAACATTTTGACACTTGTATATTGAACTTTGCTCCAGTACAAGTAAGAATTGGAGATGGACGGCTTCCTGAAAAAATAGTAAATTCCTTCAGCATTTCTGAGATGACGGTGACATCTTGCTTCATGTACATTATCCACTTAAGCCCCGGACCATTTGGCTGGCCAAAGACCAGAGCGCTTTTTGCGATTCGGCACTGCGTCGCTTTAACTGACAATTGCGCGGTCGTGCTACGTGGCTCCCAATCAAAATTTACGTTTTTTTTCCCCCACAAATAGAGCTTTCCTTTGGTTGTATTTGATCACCTCTGCGTTTTTTGCGCTTTAAACAAAAACAAGAGCGACAATTTTGAAAAAAAAAATGCAATATTTTTAACTTTTTGCTATAATAAATATCCCCCAAAAAATATAAAAAAATATTTTTTTCCTCAGTTTAGGCCGATACGTATTCTTCTACATATTTTTGGTGAAAATAAAATTGCAATAAGCGTTCATTGATTGGTTTCCACAAAAGTTATAGCGTCTACAAAATAGGGGATAGTTTTATGGCATTTTTATTAATAATTTCTTACTAGTAATGACATCGATTTTTATCGTGACTGCGAAGTTACGGCAGACACATCAGACAATTTTGACACATTTTGGGACCATTGGCATTAATACAGCGATCAATGCTATAAAATTGCATTGATTACTGTAAAAATGTCACTGACAGTGAAGGGGTTAACCAGTAGGGGGCGGGGGAGGGGTTAAGTGTGTCCTAGGGAGTGATTCTAACTGTCTGGGGGATGGGCTAGCAGTGACACGACACTGATCTTCCGCTCCCGATGAGAGGGAGCAGACGATCAGTGTTCTGTCACTAGGCAGAACAGGGAAATGCTGTTTCGGCACTGCATCGCTTTAACTGACAATTGCGCGGTCGTGCGACGTGGCTCCCAAACAAAATTGGCGTCCTTTTTTTTCCCACAAATAGAGCTTTCTTTTGGTGGTATTTGATCCCCTCTGCGGTTTTTATTTTTTGCGCTATAAACAAAAATACATATTTTTGGTAAAAAAAAAAACGCAATTAGCGATTATTGATCGGTTTGCGCAAAAGTTATAGCATTTACAAAATTGGGGATAGTTTTATAGCATTTTTATTAATATTTTTTTTTTTTTACTAGTAATGGCGGCCATCAGCGATTTTTTTTTTTTTTTTTTTTTTTTTTTTTTTTTTTTTTTATTGTGACTGCGACATTATGGCGGACACATCGGACATTTTTGACACATTTTTGGGACCATTGTCATTTATACAGCAATCAGTGCTATTTAAATGCACTGATTCCTGTGTAAATGACACTGTCAGTAAAGGAGTTAAGCACTAGGGGGCGGGAAGGGGTTAAGTGTGTGTGTTTTTTTACTGTAGGGGCGTGGCTTTGCGTCTGACATCACTGATCGGCTTTCCCGATGACAGGGAACAGCCGATCAGTGACAGCATCACTAGGAAGCACGGGGAGAGGTTTGTTTACACAGACCTCTCCCCATTCTTCAGCTCTGTGACCCGATCGCGGGACACCAGCGGCGATCGGGTCCGCTGGTCCCGCGGCCACGGTCACGGAGCTCAGGAATGGGTCGTGAGCGCGCCGACAGCAGCGCGCGCGCAACCCACGGCTGGGCTCTTAAAGGGCTGTGATTGTGCCCAGCCTTGCCATTCTGCCAAGGCGGTCCTTAAGAGGTTAAGCTCCGTGACACGATCGCGGGCACCCGGCGGACATCGGGTCCCACGGGCACGGTCATGCAGCCCGTGGCAGGCGCGCACGCGGCGGGAATTCCAAAGTAATGTACAGGTACGTTACTTTGCCCAGCCGTGCCATTCTGCCAAAGTAAATGTACAGGAGCCGGTCGGCAAGTGGTTAAACACTATAAGGGTATAGCACTATAGGAGTGCGACCTGCTATGAGTCTGCCCACTCCCCCCCCGCCAGTCTAATGCAAACATCGGGTGGGCTGTGGGTATCTGATCCAGCTCTGCGTTCCCCTCATCCGCCCCTCTCCCACTGTGCAGTCACCAGTGCTCTTCTTAGCCGATTGGATATCTGCAGGCTGAGTGTCTGAGCATGTGCAGATTCCTCTCCTGCTCCCCCCCCCCCTCGTCCCTTTGGGATCTGTGTGACAAAAGTCAGCTCAGTGTAAATTTCCTGCTCACTTTTCTCCCCCCCCCCCTCCTTGCAGAGCAGGATTGGATCCCATCAGAGGCAGGAGAGCCAATGGCAGAATCAGAGAAGACTCACTGTGCAGTCGCTATGGATGATGGGAATCGTAGTTCTTAAAGGGGTGCTGGACAATGGTAGTTAATGAAGACAGACTGTAATTCCCATGGAGCCCTGCACCTGGGAGGAGGAGGGTTTCACTGCCTTCTTGGGCAAATCAGCAAAGAGCTGGGGCAGTCCAGGGGGAGAAAGACAGGAACACATCTGTTGTGAGGGTCTGTGCCCCATGTTTAAGGGACCAGAGCCATTAGAAAAGAGTTAAGAGGACCTGCTCCTGTCCTGTTCCCCCACATCAGGAGAGGGGGCAGACCTGCACCTGAGCTGCCTTCAGAGACTGAGTAGAGGGAGAGAGTTGCTGTGTCTTCAGGATCTGAGCTGAGAGTCTGCGGCCTGTGAGGATCCGGGGCCTGACCATAGGCCTGCACAGGAGGCGTGCCACCTGGGCACGCCCTAATCATCACTCTGATGATCAGTGGTGGGAAGCAGAGGGTGAGTGGATGCACCAGTCTCCCTGCTGCAGTGGTGCAGGTGCTGTGATGTGGGTGGTGCTGCGCTGTTTCTGGGTGTCCTCAGTACCAGTCTCAGGCTCAGATCACCACTGGTATGATCTCAGCTGGCAGGAAAATATTCAGACAGAGCTGTTCTCTCTCTCTCTAACTCCCTCAGTGCCAAGAGGAAGAACTTTACTGAGCAATTAAAAAAAATGATCTCTGCACTCCTCTCACTGCACAGTACCGCCCGGTGCTGACTCCCCCTACTGCCCGGGCTTCCCCCTGTGTTGCTCCCCCCACCCAGAGTGCTGCCGGCTTCCCTCCTCTCCTCGCCTCTCCTCTCGCCCTGGCTGCTACAGAGGATGTTCCAGGATAAAGCGTGGGGAACGGGCTAATCAATATGTTATTTACTGGCCCCTTCCTTTTCAAAATGAACACAGTAAACACACTCACACACTGTGTTCAATCATAACTGAAGCATTGTAAACTGCTTACTATGCTTTAGTTTGTGAATGAGCAGGAAGTCACTCAGCACAGCACAGATTAGCCACCTGCCAGGAAGTGGTGAACTGGACTGCACATCCTAAATGCCAGCCACACACAACTAGTCCAGATAGAGGCTGCCTTACTTAGCAACCTTCCCTTACTGCCTAACAGTTACAGTGGTGTGAAAAAGTGTTTGCCCCCTTCCTCATTTCCTGTTCCTTTGCATGTTTGTCACACTTAAGTGTTTCGGAACATCAAACCAATTTAAACAATAGTCAAGGACAACACAAGTAAACACAAAATGCAATTTGTAAATGAAGGTGTTTATTATTAAAGGTGAAAAAAAATCCAAACCATCATGGCCCTGTGTGAAAAAGTGATTGCCCCCCCTTGTTAAAACATACTATAACTGTGGTTGTCCACACCTGAGTTCAATTTCTCTAGCCACACCCAGGCCTGATTATTGCCACACCTGTTCACAATCAAGGCATCACTTAAATAGGAGCTGCTTGACACAGTAAGGTCCACCAGAAGATCCTTAAAAGCTACACATCATGCCGAGACCCAAAGAAATTCAGGAACAATTGAGAAAGAAAGTAATTGAGATCTATCAGTCTGGAAAGGGTTATAAAGCCATTTCCAAAGCTTTGGGAATCCAGCGAACCACAGTGAGAGCCATTATCCACAAATGGCGAAGACATGGAACAGTGGTGAACCTTCCCAGGAGTGGCCGGCCGCCCAAAATTACCCCAAGAGTGCAGCGACGACTCATCCAAGAGGTCACAAAAGACCCCACAACAACGTCCAAGGAACTGCAGGCCTCACTTGCCTCAGTTAAGGTCAGCGTTCATGCCTCCACTATCAGGAAAAGACTGGGCAAAAATGGCCTGCATGGCAGAGTTCCAAGGAGAAAACCACTGCTGAGCAAAAAGAACATCAAAGCTCGTCTCAATTTCTCCACAACACATCTTGATGATCCCCAAGACTTTTGGGACAACATTCTGTGGACCGATGAGACAAAAGTGGAACTCTTTGGAAGGTGTGTGTCCAAGTATATCTGGCGTAGAAGGAACACTGCATTTCAGAAAAAGAACATTATACCAACAGTAAAATATGGTGGTGGTGGTAGTGTGATGGTCTGGGGCTGTTTTGCTGCTTCAGGACCTGGAAGACTTGCCGTGATAAAAGGAACTATGAATTCTGCTGTCTACCAAGAGATCCTGAAGGAGAATGTCCGACCATCTGTTCGTGTACTCAAGCTGAAACGAACTTGGGTTCTGCAGCAGGACAATGATCCTAAACACACCAGCAAGTCCACCACCGAATGGCTGAAGAAAAACAAAATGAAGACTTTGGAGTGGCCTAGCCAAAGTCCTGACCTGAATCCTATTGAGATGTTGTGGTATGACCTTAAAAAGGCCGTTCATGCTCGAAAACCCTCTAATGTAACTGAATTAGGACAATTCTGCAAAGATGAGTGGGCCAAAATTCCTCCAGGACGCTGTAAAAGCCTCATTGCACGTTATCGCAAACGCTTGGTTGCAGTTGTTGCTGCTAAGGGTGGCCCAACCAGTTATTAGGTTTAGGGGGCAATCACTTTTTCACACAGGGCCATGATGGTTTGGATTTTTTTTCACCTTTAATAATAAACACCTTCATTTACAAATTGCATTTTGTGTTTACTTGTGTTGTCCTTGACTATTGTTTAAATTGGTTTGATGTTCCGAAACACTTAAGTGTGACAAACATGCAAAGGAACAGGAAATGAGGAAGGGGGCAAACACTTTTTCACACCACTGTATAGTGGGTGCTGTTCAGCCTGATACCAGACGTATTATAACCATGTCCCCTTACATTGGTGGTCAGTGTAATGCCCATTTGCAATGGTTTCCTGTGTAGTGTCCTCTTACATTGATGGTCAGTGTAGTGCCTCCTTACATTGATGATCAGTGTAGTGCCCCCCGTACATTGATGATCAGTGTATTGCCCCCTTACATTGATGGTCAGTGTAGTGTCCCCTTACATTGATGATCAGTGTAGTGCCCCCTTACAATGATGATCAGTGTAGTGCCCCCTTACATTGATGATCAGTGTAGTGCCACCTTACATTGATGATCAGTGTAGTCCCCCTTACATTGATGATCAGTGTAGTCCCCCTTACATTGATGGTCAGTGTAGTGCCCCCTTACATTGATGGTCAGTGTAGTGTCCCCTTACATTGATGATCAGTGTAGTGTCCCCTTACATTGATGATCAGTGTAGTGCCCCCTTACAATGATGATCGGTGTAGTGACCCCTTACATTGATGATCGGTGTAGTGACCCCTTACATTGATGGTCGGTGTAGTGCCCCCTTACATTGATGGTCGGTGTAGTGCCCCCTTACATTGATGGTCAGTGTAGTGTCCCCTTACATTGATGATCAGTGTAGTGTCCCCTTACATTGATGGTCAGTGTAGTGCCCCCTTACATTGATGATCAGTGTAGTGTCCCCTTACATTGATGATCAGTGTAGTGTCCCCTTACATTGATGATCAGTGTAGTGCCCCCTTACAATGATGATCGGTGTAGTGTCCCCTTACATTGATGATCAGTGTAGTGCCCCCTTACAATGATGATCAGTGTAGTGCCCCCTTACATTGATGATCGGTGTAGTGTCCCCTTACATTGATGATCAGTGTAGTGCCCCCTTACATTGATGATCGGTGTAGTGTCCCCTTACATTGGTGTGTGTTACATGTACTTCATATGGTTTATGGGAAAATTCAATATTTAGTTTTAACCACTTGCCGCCCGCCCATTGTCAAATGACGGCGGCAAAGTGGTTGTAAAATCCTGACAGGGCGTCATATGACGTCCTCAGGATTTTGAGCCGCTGCACGCCCCCGGGGGCGCGCATCGCGGCGATCGTTGTTGCGGGGTGTCAGTCTGACACCCCGCAACTACGATCTTGGTAAAGAGTCTCCGACGGAGACTCTTTACCACGTGATCAGCCGTGTCCAATCACGGCTGATCACAGTGTAAATAGGAGAAGCCGGTAATCGGCTTTTCCTCACTCGCGTCTGTCAGACGCGAGTAGAGGAGAGCCGATCGGCTGCTCCTCTGACAGGGGGGGTCTGTGCTGATCGATTATCAGCGCAGCCCCCCCGAGGATACCCACACTGGACCACCAGGGACGTCACCAGACCACCAGGGATGCCCATCAAAAGGTATGCCACCCTAGACCACCAGGAATGACACACAGTGCCACCAATGGATGCCAATCAGTGCCCACAATGGATGCCAATCAGTGCCCACAATGGGCATCACTGATTGGCATGCATTATTGTTTGGCACTGATTGGCATCCATCAGTAAAAAACAATGCCGCCTATCAGTGCCTAGCCGTGCCACCTATCAGTGCCTAGCCGTGCCCATCCATGCCGCCTATCAGTGCCCATCCATGCCGCCTATCAGTGCCCATCTGTGCCACCTATCAGTGCCCATCCGTGCCGCCTATCCATGCCAATCTGTGCCACCCATCAGTGCCAATTTGTGCCACCCATCAGTGCCCATCTGTGTCGCCCATCAGTGCCGCCTATCAGTGCCCATCAATGCCACCTCAGTGCCACTTCATTGATGCCACCTCATCGGTGCCCATCAGTGCCGCCTTACCAGTGCCCATCAGTGCAGACCTATCAGTGCCCATCAGTGCGGACCTATCAGTGCCCATCAGTGCGGACCTATCAGTGCCCATCAGTGAAGGAGAAAACGTACTTATTTACAAAGTTTTGAAACTGAAACAAAAAAAACATTTTTTTTTTAAATTTTCGGTCTTTTTTAATTTGTTTAGCAAAAAATAAAAACCGCAGAGGTGATCAAATACCACCAAAAGAAAGCTCTATTTGTGGGGAAAAAATGATAAAAATTTCATTTGGGTACAGTGTTATATGACCGCGCAATTGTCATTCAAAGTGTGACAGCGCTGAAAGCTCAAAATTGGTCTGGGCAGGAAGGTGTTTAAGTGCCCTGTATTGAAGTGGTTAAGTAGCACGAGACCCATGATACCATACCTCGTATGAATGCATCGAAAGTTGTATTGCACTGGCAGACATTAGTAGCACTGTTACAAAGCTCATCATCAGCACAGGATTTACTTCCACAAAATGTAGGCGCAGCCACTGGAGAGACACAAAAACACAATAAAGTCCATTCCTCTGGATTTCTCATACAATAGTCACATTCTCTGTAGGGTGAAATAATTGTGTAGTGATCACCATAGAAGTTAAATTGTTTGTAATCCCTGAAAATAATCCCTAACAATGGGCAATTTACTGCCTTATTGGTCCGTTAAATATACAGGACAGATAGAGCAATAAAGGCAATTTTTAGTAGAACGGTGAATGGTTAGAACCTCTGCAGGTTTTTTATTGGCATATGTCTCCTTACTTCCTGGTCAGGTGTCAGACAGAACAGGAAGTGAGGGAAAATCCTCCCAAAGTGAACAAAGACCAAAGACGGCATTTAAATCTTGACAGAAGCTTTAGCCCTTTCTTACTTTATCCAAAACAAGAATAAATTTTGTCTGGAGTTGGGGTGTTAATATCTGTGACTGAAGGAACATGGAAAATCACTGTAACAAAGTGTGAACCTGAGATGATTTACCGGCATCCAAAAAGGTTCCAGTGTTTCCTGCAATTGGCTGGATGATCAGTGATCTGGATTGAGGGCTGCAGGTCTGTAAGGAAATAAAAGTAATTCAACAGAAATTCCAGACAAGTGAATTTGTTGAACGAACTTCAAATTGTATCCAAGAAACACCCCAGCTATGATAAAGTCACAACGTTCCCTTCATGTTCCTCTATCTGTGTTATCCCCACTATGGAAACAGTGGAGAATGCGGGCACACCAGGTTCTTCCATCACTCCAATGGTGAGACTTCACTGGAATAGTTTACATTCCCCCTCCACATTGATTTTAGTCTCTTTAAGCCATATTTCCCAATCACCTATTTATTCCACATTGTATCGGGCAGCATAACACCATCAATTGTCTTTGTTAGGGAAGAGATTTTAGCCAAACCCAAGTTCATCCCTAGTCCACGTTATGACTACAGAAGATGGGCAGAACTGTGAATTCTGATGGTGGCATTTCAGTATCAGAAGCCAGCATATAAATTTAAAGAGGATGGCCACCTTAACAAAAAAATAAATAAAAGTCAGCAGCTACAAATACTGCAGCTGCTGACTTTTAATAAATGGACACTTATCTGTTCCAGGTTCCAGCGATGTCGGCAGCAGATGACGAGCAATCGCTTGTTTCTCGGCTACCCCCGCCGCCCTCCTCCGTCAGGGAATCGGGAAGTGAAGCGTTGCGGCCCGGTTCCCTAACGCGCATGCGCGAGTCGCGTCTTTACTGGTCCCCATTGTGTCTTGGGAACTGTGTGTTTCCCAGGACACAGCGGGGGGGGGGGGGGGGGGGCATCTGCGGCTAGCTGGTCCCGGAAGTGGGTGCAGATACCTGGATTATACAGGTATCTGCACCCCCTCCCCCCTGAAAGGTGCCAATTGTGGCACCGGAGGGGGGGAGGAATCCGATGAGCAGAACTTCCACTTTAGGGTGGAACTCCGCTTTAATTCACCAATTTTGTGTGGAGTCCGCCATCATTTCAGCTTTCACGCTCATCACACACAGCAATGTTCTACCTGCTTGGTTTGCAAAAACAGCAGAAAATTGGGATGGAAACTGGCATCTTTAAAGTAAAACTTCACCCAAAAGAAGAAGTTCCACTCATCTTCCCCTCACCTTCCACCCCCCTCTTCCATATTTGTAACTTTTTTTTGGGGGGGGGCAGATACCTAGTTTTGACAGGTACCCTCTCCCACTTCCTAGGTAACCCAAGTGTAAGTTCTCTCTACCTCCCTCCTGCCATTTTCCTGGGACACGTCATGGGTTCCAGAAGGCCGCGGGACCATTTACAAAGTGCAGCGTGGCATGCACATGGACAGTGGGCAGCCTGCTGTGAAGCCACATTGAGTCACAGCCAGCTGCCCACAGTTGGCCACATGCTGGTGCCATGGACTGAAAACCGGCGAAGAAACTGGCCCTGGTGAGGACAGTGCTGGATCCCTGAACAGGTCAGTGTCTGTTTATTAAAAAAGATGGTCGGAGGTGTTAATGGACTGGGAAAAAAAATGCACACCACCAAGCTTAAAGTGGCTCTTCCATAATTAAAAAATTAAAGTGGTAGTAACCTCTTTTGTGCAATTTTTACCTACAGGTGAGCTTAGGATAAGGGTTACCTGTAGGTAAAATGGATATCTCTTAAACATCCACCGTTTAGGACATATTTCAACAAGTAACAGATAATGACTTCACCGGCGCATGCTCTCTGAAGGAATGGCATACCCGTGCCTATATATATACAGTGCTGTGAAAAAGTATTTGCCCCTTCCAGTTTTTTTGGGGGATATTTCTCACACTTAAATTATTATCAGATCAATTATCAGATCAAACTAATTTTAACCACTTCATTTCTTGAGGTGCTAAAATGGCGGAGAAGTACAAAACCCCCCCAAATGACCCCATTTTGGAAAGTAGACACCCCACAGCTATTTGCTGAGAGGCATGTTGAGCCCATTGAATCATTTTTTTTTTTAGTCCCAAGTGATTGAATAAAGACAAAAATAAAAAAAAAATAATTTTTTTTTTCTTCAAAAAGTTGTCACTAAATTATATATTGCTCACACATGCCATAGTTATATGTGGAATTGCACCCCAAAATACATTTTGCTGCTTCTCCTGAGTATGGGGATACCACATGTGTGGGACTTTTTGGGAGCCTAGCCGCGTACGGGGCCCCGAAACCCAAGCACCGCCTTCAGGATTTCTAAGGGTGCAAATTTTTGATTTCACTCCTCACTACCTATCACAGTTTCGAAGGCCATAAAATGCCAAAATAGCACAAAACCCCCCCCAAATGACCCCATTTTGGAAAGTAGACACCCCAAGCTATTTGTTGAGAGGCATGGTGAGTATTTTACAGCTCTCATTTGTTTTTGAAAATGAAGAAAGTAAAGAAAAAAATTTTTTTTTTTTTTTCTTTTTTCAATTTTCAAAACTTTGTGACAAAAAGCGACATCTGCAAAATACTCACAATACCTCTCAGCAAATAGCTTGGGGTGTCTACTTTCCAAAATGGGGTCATTTTGGGGGGTTTTATGCCATCTGGGCATTCCATGGCCTCCGAAACTGTGATTGGCAGTGAGAAGTGAAATAAAAAAATTACTCCCTTAGAAAAGCCTGAAGGCGGTGCTTGGTTTTTGGGGTTCCGTACGCAGCTAGGCTCCCAAAAAGTCCCACACATGTGGTATCCCCGTACTCAGGAGAAGCAACAGAATGTATTTTGGGGTGTATTTCCACATATGCCCATGACATGTTTGAGCAATATATCATTTAGTGACAACTTTTTGTAAAAAAAATATATATTTTTTTTTTTTTCATTATTCAATCTCTTGGGACAAAAAAAAAAAATATTTAATGGGCTCAACATTGCTCTCAGCAAATAGCTTGGGGTGTCTACTTTCCAAAATGGGGTCATTGGGGGGGGGTTTGAACTGTCCTGGCATTTTATGCACAACATTTAGAAGCCTATGTCACACGTCACCCACTCTTCTAACCACTTGAAGACAAAGCCCTTTCTGACACTTTTTGTTTACATGAAAACATATTTTTTTTTTTGCAAGAAAATTACGTTGAACCCCCAAACACTATATATATTGTTAAAGCAAAGGCCCTACAGATTAAAATGGTGGGTGTTGCATTTTTTTTTTCCACACAGTATTTGCGCAGCGATTTTTCAAACGCATTTTTTGTGGAAAAAAAAATACACTTTTTTTTATTTTAATGCACTAAAACACACTATATTGCTCAAATTTTTGATGAAATAAAAAATATGATCTTAGGCCGAGTACATGGATACCAAACACGACATGCTTTAAAATTGCGCACAAACACGCAGTGGCGACAAACTACATACATTTTTAAAAGCCTTTAAAAGCCTTTACATGATACCACATTAGATTCACGGAGGAGGTCTACTGCTAAAATTACTGCCCTCGATCTGACCTTCGCGGTGATACCTCACATGCATGCTGCAATTGCTGTTTACATATGACGCCAGACCAACGCTTGTGTACGCCTTTGCGCAAGAGAAGGGGGGGGCAGGGGTGCTTTTTTTTTTTTTTTTTTTAGTTTTTTTTTTTATTTTATTTAGCTTTTTTATTCTATTTTTAAACTGTTCCTTCCATTTTTTTTTCTTTGTTATGATTTTTATTGTTATCTCAGGGAATGTAAATATCCCCTATGATAGCAATAGGCAGTGACAGGTACTCTTTTTTTGAAAAAATTGGGGTCTATTAGACCCTAGATCTTTCCTCTGCCCTCAAAGCATCTGACCACACCAAGATTGGTGTGATAAAATGCTTTCCCAATTTCCCAATGGCGCGGTTTATATCCGGGAGGGGGGACATTCCCTCCTACTGCTTGTAAAAGCAGTCTAGAGGCTAATTACCCGCTAGAATTGCTTTTACATGAAAGCCGATCACTGGCTGAAAAGAATGATACCAAGATGATACCTAAACCTGCAGGCATCATTCTGGTATAACCATTCAAAGTCCAGCAACATACTGGACATATATTGTAATCTTTTTCCGCGCTGCAACTGAATGGCGCACCTGAAAAAACAAAAAAAAAAAAATGCTTAACACTAAAACACAGTAAACAAAATTACATACCTGAAAAGCAAGCATGATAAAACATGATAAAACATAATAAAACATTGCAGAATAGAATGGAGTAAAAAAAGAGCAACAATAGAGAGAGAGAGAGAACAATAAAACGACAACTATTTTTGTTTTTTTTATTTTTTTGAGATTCACAGGTAAAAAAGCTCCTGACTGTTAGCGACTGAATCAAAACGCTACCACAAAAAAAATGTTAGCGATCGCAGGGATCAGGCCTGACTCTGCGAACGCTGCAGTTATGTGTGCTTAGTGTTTTGTAAGTGACAGTGATCGATCGATACTGCACTTGGGTGGGCTGGGCTGGGCGGAGGGGGAAAACGCAGGTGCTAGCAGGTATCTGGGCTGATCCCGCTAACAATGCGTTTTTTTGGAACCCTAAACTGCTGGGACGCTAGTATAGATCTGATCAGATCAGATATTGATCTGTTCAGATACTATACCACTAAGGGAGGTGTATGCTTTGCGCGTGGGTGTTTGCGGTACTGGCACTAACCTGGGGCGACGCAGACCTTATTTGACCCTAAAACCTAATTGATATCACCCGCCGGGCGATCAGGGGGTTAAACCGTTATTGGGTAATAAATGGCGGGTGCCCTGACAGTATAAAAAAACAAGCTAACTAACCAGCGTCACCCGTAACAGTAATACAAAAAAAAAAAACTGGTTACCTAGCGACACTAATGCAGGGATCAGAAAAACGATCGCTTAGTGACACTGGCAAAAGGGGGTGAAAGGGTTAACTAGGGGCAATCAGGGGGTTAAACCTTTATTAGGTAATATATGGGGGTACCTGACGCTATATAAAAACCTGACGGGGAACCTAAATAACGAAATAACTAACTGGCTAACCAGCGTCACCAGTGACAGTTATACGGTGATTACTGGTGAAAGGGTTAACTCTAGGGGCAATCAGGGGGTTAAAACCTTTATTTAGGTTGTAATATGGGGGTACCTGACCTATAAAACTATTTATGAACCTATATAAAACATGGCGGTTAAAATAAAAAAAAAATGGTTACCTAGCGACACTAATGCAGCGATCAGAAAAACGATCGCTTAGTGACACTGGCAAAAGGGGGTGAAAGGGTTAACTAGGGGCAATCAGGGGGTTAAACCTTTATTAGGTAATATATGGGGGTACCTGACGCTATATAAAAACCTGACGGGGAACCTAAATAACGAAATAACTAACTGGCTAACCAGCGTCACCAGTGACAGTTATACAGTGATCACTGGTGAAAGGGTTAACTCTAGGGGCAATCAAGGGGTTAAAACCTTTATTTAGGTTGTAATATGGGGGTACCTGACCTATAAAACTATTTATGAACCTATATAAAACATGGCGGTTAAAATAAAAAAAAAATGGTTACCTAGCGACACAATGCAGCGATCAGAAAAACGATCGCTTAGTGACACTGGCAAAAGGGGGTGAAGGGGTTAACTAGGGGCAATCAGGGGGTTAAACCTTTATTAGGGGGGGGGTAGGGGGCTACCTAGGACCTAAAACTAACTGCCCTGACAGTTATTACAGTCACACTGACACTAAATGCAGTGATCAGTAAATAAATGATCACTGCAATTAGTGACACTGTGACTGGGGGGGGAGGGGGTGATCTGGGGGGTGATCAGGGGGTGACAGGGGGGTGTTTTGTGTGCCTAACTGTACTGGTGTCAGTGTACTGTTGTGCACTAACCTTAACATGTTCGCCGCTCGGCGTCTCCGGTCACATAGACCGGCGCACCGAGCGTGACATCACTTCCGCCTTCCTGTCTATACAATAGACAGGAAGGGGAAGCTTTTCATTCGCCAGGAGCGATCGCGAGGGGGTGGCCAGAAACCACTGGCCGTCCCCTCGTCCCGGATCGCTCCTGAAGCGATGCCGACCGTCCCCGCCGGCGGAGGGGGGTCCGATCGGACCCCCCAACCGCCTAAAGAATGGCACGTACAGGTACGTGGTTCTGCCTGTACGTGCCATTCTGCCGACGTATATCTACATGGGGCGGTCGGCAAGTGGTTAATCTTACAAAGATAACCCGAGTAAATCCAAGATACAAATGATAATGTGGCGCTTGCTAAATCATGACACTAAATCGTACACCAATTAAATGAACACAAATCCTTTGGAAGATTCTAAAAGGACAGATCCAAGCAGTGTCCTTATGTTAATTTCTTCAATACAATTGCACAGAAAAAGATAGTTCAATCAGTGCTATAGCAATAGTAAGAATCAGCAGGGCTCAAGTCCTGCGGGAACGGAGTTCCTGTACTTTTTCCACAACAGGAACTCAGTTCCCGTTAGCAGCCGTGTCCTGCAAGCCTTTGAAGTATGCGAGCTGTGTGGTAGGTGCTACACCAGCAGCCGCAGACACAGCTCGCAATAGTAAGTGCTGCACACCTGACCATTCAGGCATTGCCAGTAGGGGGCCCCATGACAGCTTCCGCTTCGATCTACCTGTCAATCACAGCTAGCTGACAGGTAGATCAGGTCTAGGTCTAGCTGACGGTTAGATCAGCTATTCTGCTCACAGGACATGCAGGGAGAGAGGTGAGCTGAGGGAGGAACATCAGTTTGGGGTGGTAAGCTGAGCACAATACCTGGCAAAGTTTAATGCCAGGAGGGAAGTTTATGTGGAAATATGTGAAGGGTTGGAATAGCAGCGAGTGTGTGTTGGAGCCCTGCAGAGTTTGCAGCCCCCCCAAGCTAATATACATCTCCTAAGCAGGAACACATCACTATCTCCCCACCCGTTGTGATGGCAACATAGATGTTTTACGCCGCTCAGCGCAGTTGCCACTGAGCATGCGCGGGAACCAGCAAGGAATGCTGGTATATCCAATGTAATGGAACCAGGAAGTGATTGCTTGTGGGCTTCAAATGCCCACAAGCAAAATGAAAACAAATGTGCAAGATGTTTATAACTTGTGTGCAGATCCGCTTTAAGTGAAAAAAATTGAGAAGCGACATCCCTGCAATGGAAGAGTTTTCATACCTCTTAGATCAGGGGTGCCCAACCAGTGGCCCAGGGGCCACATGTGGCCCGCGGTGCCCTCTGATGTGGTCCTCGAACTCCTGCTCTAAGATGGCAGGTTGGCAAGCCCAGATCACGGGTTGCCGACCCGCCATCTCAGAGCAGCAGTTTTGTGAATGAAGCCGCTGGTAGTGGAAGCAAGTAGCTGCGGAGCAGAGCCACATAAGCCAATGCTTCCTGTATAGCGCCCGCTCCTGTCACAGGCGGAGTGATACCAAATGCACTCCGCCTGGGACAGCAACAGCCAGCGATACCAGAATGGAAGATAGTTATTAAAGGTAAGTTTACTACTAAATTCACAGTATATATGGATATATCTGTTTTGCAGTGGTTACTGGGCTGCTTTCAAACTGATCCACAGGTGCAGAGCAGCTGCAGGTTACCTGCATTGAGCCATAGACTTCTGTTATTACATGTGGGTTTTTTTGCGCCTTCAGAAAGTGTGCCACACCTGCAGGATATAATAGAAGTTTACAGCAAAGTGCAGCTAACCCGCAGAAAATCCACAGATTCACCCGCGGTTTAGGCAAATCGCATGCGCATCAGTGTGAAAGCAGCCTTAGGCCCCTTTCACATGATTGGTCCGACCCAATCAGACTTACTATTCACCTCTATGGAGCAGCAGATGTAAAAACGGACTTGTGTCTGTTTACACACGCCTACCCCCAAAAAAAATAGAAAGGGATCTGCCCCTTCCGTCTGGGTGAATCGGATTGGATCAGGGGGCCCATAGAGTAGAATGGGCTGTGTCCGTGGACCTGTCATCCTCCCGCTCCGCTCATTGTGGCCCGCAACCAGTTACCAATTTGCTTAACCACTACAATACTGGGCACTTTCGCCCCCTTCCTTCCCAGCCCAATTTTCAGCTTTCAGCGCTCTCGCACTTTCAATGACAATTGCGCGGTCATGCAATGCTGTACCCAAATGACATTTTTATCATTTTGTTTGCACAAATAGAGCTTTAGTTTGGTGGTATTTATTCACGACACGAAAATAGCAGAAATTTTTAAAAAAAATATTTTCTCCTTTCTTTTTTAAAAGAAATCCAATACAATCAAATTTTGTCATAAATTTAAGCCAAAATGTATTCTGCTACATGTTTTTAGTAAAAAAAATTCTGTTAAGTGTATAATAATTGGTTTGCGTGATCACGGACATATGTACGCAAATGATCATGTACAGATGTGTGCAGGTGATCACGGACATATGTGTGCAGATAATCATTGGCACATGTTATTTTACTGGGACATATGTGAGGGACATGTGTTTTTATTATTTGGGGACATGTGTGTTTTGGGGATATGTATGTTTTAGGGACATGTGTGGTGTGTTGTGTGTTTACACTAGACTGGTGATCAGTGAGTAAAAAGCTGTAAAAAAACAGCTAATACTCACTGATCACCAGCCGGCTGCAGCAATCCGCTCTCCTCTCCTCACTGACGACTTCCGTGTGAGGAGAGGAGAGCCGATTGCCTAGCAACCGGCTGTTTGCTTACATCACATGACGGCTGTGATTGGACACGGCCGTCATGTGATCAGGAGGGCCAATCACAGAGCCCTCCTGCCGATCCGAGATGCGCCGTGTCCGGGTGACACGAGCGCATCGGGATCGCGCTGCTGCGAGGGCACGCGTGCGATCCCGCTACTTCTGATGGACGTTCAGGAACGTCCGATCAGAAGTAGACGGCTCCCACCCGGCCGTATATATACAGTGGCGGGTGGGAAGTAGTTAAGTGGCCCTCGCTCTTCAAAAGGTTGGGCACCCCTGTCTTAGACGGCCCATATCTCCTACCTTTCCTCCGTTCCTGTGCTGCAGCCTCCACCAGACTCTTCAGTATTCAACACTTCCGGAAGTATGGGATTCCTGTGTCTGCCAGCACATGCCATGGCTCCTTCCTCTGCCCCCGTTGTCACTACAGGACTCAGAAGACACATAGAGGGTGGAAGGAAGGAACCGCACAGCACGGCAGGTGACACTCAGGAGGGTTGAATATCTAAGAGGCTTCTGAAGGCTTCATCACTGAAGCAGAAGGAAGGGAGGCGACACGGGATATAAAAACTCTTCTATTTCAGGGACATTTCGTCCCGATCTGCCAGGATCACTTGCAAACACTTTGCCCAGATGGCCTATAGAGATGTGCACGATGGAAAAATGTTCTTTCATTTTGGGTTCCTTGAGTTAATACGAAGGGTCTTCAAAAAGTTTCTGCACTTTTTTATACTTTAATAGAGTTTTAAAAAAAAGTGCAGACATTTTTTGAAGAGCACTCAGAATTTTGTTGTTCGTCGGTATGTTAGAATGATTCGTTTTCAAAATGTATTTCATATTATTATTATTATACAGGATTTATATATCGGCAACAGTTTGTGCAGCACTTTAAAACATGGAGGCAGACAGTACAGTTCCAATACAATTCAATACAGGAGGGATCAGAGGGCCTGGCTCGTTAGAACTTGCAATGTAGAAATATTTGTTATTTCCGAATTGATTTGAATTTTGGAAGACGGCTATATTCGATTTATTCTATTCTTTTATTTCCTATTCTTATCCTTTATTTTCTACTCTATTCAATTTTTGTCGATGTATTCTATTCAATTATATTCTATTGTGCGTTATAATATTCAGTTTTATTCTATTCTTTTATTTTCTATTCCTTTATTTTCTACTCTGTTCTATCTTTTTATATGTATTCTATTCAATTATATTCTATTTTATTCATTGTGCTTTATTCTATTCTATTTTAGTCTATTCTTTTATATTCTATTCTGTTTTATTCTATTCATTTATTTTATTTTCTATTCTGTTTAATTCTATTCTGTTTAATTTTATTATATTCCTTTATTTTCTGTTCTATTTTATATCTGCCTGGAGTTCAGCTTTAGTATTAACACCTTCTTGCCCAGCCTATAATAAAATGACAGGTGGGCTAGACATTTGCCATTCTGGGTGGACGTCATATGATTCTAGTCCGTATTATTCTATTCTATTCAGCAGCTTAAGTGGGAATCATCACCTTATTTCACTTTTATGCTATGGGGTTGATTTACTAAAGGCAAATCCACTCTGCACTACAAGTGCAATTGGAAGTGCAGTAGCTGTGGGTCTGAGGGGAAGATCTGAAATTAGGGGAAGCTCTGCTGATTTTATTATACAATCATGTGCAAGCTAAAATGCGTTTTTTTTTTAAATTTTCCTTGCATGTCCCCCTACATCTACAGCAACTGCCATTCCAAGCGCACTTGTAGTGCAGAGTGGATTTGCCTTTAGTAAATAAACCCCTATATTTATTGCAATGTGTTTCCATTTCAAAATTGAATACATTTTCAAATTTAAATACATTTTCAAATTTTAATTTGATTTGGGCTTTGAATTCTAATTTATTTTCGAATTTGGATAATTTGTTTTGTTAGAATCTATTTTGGATTCCTTGAACGTCATTACTACTGTGATTCAGACATTCAAATACATCCAAATCTCATAATTATTTAAAATTTCATCCGAATTTCAATTTATAATAAAACAAATTGCACATATCTATGGCTCACACCCATGTGTCCTAGGAGAGCTGAGCTCAGTTATATCTAAGGTTTTGTTTCCAATTTATTATGACCTGACACAGGGCCAATGTGGTGTCTATATTTAAGAAGGGTTTCAGGTCTTTAACCAATAAGTACAGACCTTTAATTATTTATGAATTGAAACTTCTACTGTAGGGAAGATACTTGAAGGTTTCCTAAAGGACTGCATACAAGAGTATGTGATGGAATCTAATATCAAAACAGATAGTCAGCATGAATTTCTGAAAGACCAACATAATGTAATAATAATTATCTGAGTATTGGGTGCAGTGCCACATTAAGACTGGCAGTCGTAAACAGTGGGTAAGTGCAGGAAATATTCATGACAGCGTCATTTTGTGTTCGGATTGGATCCGTCTTGGCAAAAATATACAGCTGATTTGTGTATATGACATGGGTTGCACTTTGCTGTAAAGAGAAGAAGCACAGAAGTCATTAGACATATTTCTACCACCATGTAAAAGTAGAGAAGTGCAGAATGATTATAAAATGTATTTAGCAGAAACGAAGAGAGCAACTCACATTTGAGTAGGTAGAAACAGGCATGTTTGAATAGTTCACCGTCCATAGGACAACACTGTTGGCGATATTGTAATTGGTCTAATTTCCTTATTAAGTATGGGTTTCATTATATTATGATCTGTTTTTTTACCAGAAGGTGGTGAGACAGGCACTTCACATTTTGATTTATCCTGGCTTCACCATAAGGGGGCATCTCTCCTATGGTATCATTCATGTTATTTGCCTCCTTTAACAGTAGGTGTTGTTTGACGTACCTATCCCATCACTAGCATTTAGCCACAAGATTGCACTATGCTCCTTTATAATATTTAATTGGCGGTGTGGTTGACGCACTTGCCCAATTTCTTATTGTAGTATTAACCTTTAGCCACAAGATGGCGCTTTTTAATGTTATAGGCGTCGTGTTTGCCGCACTTACCCAATTTCTTATTGAAGTATTGAGAATTAGCCACAGGATGGCGCTGTGTGTTTCTCAATATTATTTTTGATATGTTCCGATAGTCATTTTAAATTAATTAGATTTTTTGGTCAATATAGTAGATTATCTACTTAATAATGTATATATTCACCATCTGTCAGTTCAAATCCTATTAATTTGTCATCTATAGGAAGAATTGCATTGGATTGGACATTTTTGGAATGGGCGGTAGTATTTAAACATTGGAAGTGAGTTATCGGGTTCTGTGACCCGTGAAGATGTCAGACGCTCTGACGAAACGCGCAGGGTGTGGTTTACGCATTATACGCCACTTTCGCCCTAATGGAACGCAGGTGGAGCACTTTACAGCGTCCCTGTGTCCACTTGTTTGTATTTTTATGCCGGTTGGCGTTTGGCGCCATTTTTAGCAATAAACCAAGTTTTGTTTGACATACTTCACCATGGCAGATTGTGTCTCATTCTATGTTTAACTGGATATGCGTGGCCTTCCGTTCATTGGAGAGACCATATGGATGGACAGTAACGGACTCCTGGAAGCAGTCTGATTATCCTAAGGCGTTTATGATCTCTGTAATGGGGATCATCTGGTGAGTAGGCTGTTTGCTCGGTGTTGGTGGAGTATTCCTTCTTCACTCAAGCACTGGAAAGTCACCTTAACACTTGAATACATTGGATGTCCTTTCTTCACGTTGTTGGACTGTGTTTTTTGTCTTTTTGGTTTTCGATGCAGGACTTTTTTGCACTTATTTATATATACAATTCATATTTGGTCAGTGGATGTTTGTAGTATACGTCCTATTCAGTGGGGGGTATTCTTTGCACTGTTTGCACTTTAATAATTTTTTAGATTATAGCGCGGTTCACCACAATATATTTAACAGTTTTTAACCTACTCAAATGTGAGTTACTCTCCTAATTTCTGCTAAATAAATTCTATAAATCAGTCTGCATTTAGAAGTTCCTCTGCACTTTTCTTCTTGTACATGGTCCTGGAGATTGCTCCTACTCCCCTTCCAGAGGCTTTCCCTGAGCTACGGACAGTACTGAGCCCTGAAGACCCCATCTACGGATGGACTAACTGCACGTGATTTCCTTTTTAAGATCTTGCGTCACATTCCTAGTTATATATAAATTGGAGAAAAAACTGCGCTACCCTAGTGAGTAAAAAATCCAAGCAGCTAACATACAAAACAAACAAAGTAAAAAACAATAAGTATAAAAAATGTAGCGCTAAAGTAAACACACTGTGTAAAGGTGAGTACCATATGAAAAAAGAAACATAGGACGTGTATACAAATAAACACGATAATAAAATAAATATCACCACTGGTGTGGCATATGTGATATATAACAATGAAATTCAAAGTGAAAACTCAATATGAGAATAAACTAAAACAAATTGGTGTAATACAAAGTCCAAATCAAATAAAACACTGATGCCAGCGGATCCTTGTAGTTGACTCAAGAACGAGAAGAGACTGGATGGGGATAACTTAAACAGCTTGACAGATGATATAGAGGGATTAGGTACTCTTACCGCAAAGGTTGGATACAGCTGCCATACGACATTTGTATCATGTAGGCTTGTGCGCTAAACCTCTTGCGCTAATGGATACCGGATCGGGCAAGCGGGAACCGGATGGCAGACACCACGGCAGGCAGGAACCCAACGGCAGACACCACGACCGATCAACCTCGTATGGTCAAGTTGTGAAATCCCAAAGCAGTCCACTCAATGAAATCCCAAGGACCAGGGAGAAATGAGAAAATGGAAGCGACTCCAATGGTGCAGGTCAAAAAAACTAAAATTTGTTCACATTGGCATGTGACAATAAAATCTGGGAGAATAAAATAAAAAGGGTCAGCAATGTAAGAAGTATGAGATAGCTGGTCCGACGCGTTTCAACACAATTCGGTCTTCTACTGGGGCATATCTCTGAGATATGCCCCAGTAGAAGACCGAATTGGGCCGACGCGTTTCAACACAATTCCGTCTTCTACTGGGGCATATCTCAGAGGTGGCCCGACGCGTTTCGACACAATTCGGTCTTCTACTGGGGCATATCTCAGAGATGGACCGATGCATTTCGACACATCTCTGAGATATGCCCCAGTAGAAGACCGAATTGTGTCGAAACGCGTCGGAACATCTTTGAGATATGCCCCAGTAGAAGACCGATTGGGGCGAAACGCGTCGGACCAGCTATCTCATACTTCTCACATTGCTGACCCTTTTTATTTTATTCTCGAGATTTTATTGTCACATGCCAATGTGAATACATTTTAGTTTTTTTGACCTGCACAATTGGAGTCGCTTCCATTTTCCCTTTTCTCCCTGGTCCTTGGGATTTCATTGAGTGGACTGCTTTGGGATTTCACAACTTGACCATACGAGGTTCATCGGCCGTGGTGTCTGCCATCCGGTTCCCGCTTGCCCGATCCGGTATCCATTAGCGCAAGAGGTTTAGCGCACAAGCCTACATGATACAAATGTCGTATGGCAGCTGTATCCAACCTTTGCGGTAAGAGTACCTAATCCCTCTATATCATCTGTCAAGCTGTTTAAGTTATCCCCATCCAGTCTCTTCTCGTTCTTGAGTCAACTACAAGGATCCGCTGGCATCAGTGTTTTACTTGATTTGGACTTTGTATTACACCAA